>CM040743.1:45569404-46069404 GCA_022829145.1 Albula goreensis | reverse complement strand
TGAGGCTCAGATGATAAGGAGAGCAGAAATGGGGTTTAGTCCATCATGTTTTTGTTTTTCTCTCTCACCTCAGCTCAGAAACAGCTGTGGCTCTTGAATCGTTAGGGCCTGCCCATCTGAACATGCTGATTGGTCGCATCCTCTGTTTTTGTTTGTGAGGTCACTGCCTTCCAGAACACTGAGGTCAAGTGTAATGCTACATTCTATTCCCTCTGTCCTCTGTGTTCCCTTGTGTGGATAGGTAGTTCCACAGCAAGATTATTAAAAAAGAAAATTTATATTGTTTGAATGTTCACGTTAATATCGATGTATATTCACTTTCATGGCTATGTTAGAATCAGCAGTCTGTTTAGGCCTTGAAAAAGGGTGTATGGACATGTTAAGAACTGAGTTGACCTTGAGCATTTTACTGTGTGCAGTTAGCTAATGTTCTGCTGCAAGATGCTTTTATTAGAGGGGTCTGACTTGTCTGATCCTAAAGAATATTTACAAGAGTGTTGATGCAGTTTCTTTCATTCATGCAGCAGAATCACAAAGACATTGCAGGTTGTTTTAAAATGACTTTCCTCTAATCCCTGTCTATTGATCTGTATATAAGTCTATCCACACCATTCGATATCAGAAATCAGATTCTATCAGCCTATAAACCTGACCTTCAGTTCAATTACGACTTTATTGCTCAGTTAGACTTAAATGTGGTCAGATCTTTTGTTGTCTGCCTATATTAATTATTGTTGCAGTATTTGGTAATTAATTTTCATTGATTTAATACATAATAAAATTGAATAAACCACTACATATCATATTTCATTTTAAACATGTATGCTGATAACTAATTACAAAAATATTAAATGAAGAATATATTACAAAATATGTAATCATGGGTCATACATACAATTATTTGCAATAATAGTGTTTATAATTCCATGCACATGTTATAGAAATGTACTGAGGTTGTGAGAACTTTATGTTTTTGTATAAGGCTCATGTTTTGTATACATGTTCTCATACATCTGTAATTTTACATTTTCATGAACGTTAAATATTTATTAGTGAAACTATCCCACGGCCGAGCAGATGTAGCATCGATGACCTGCATCTAAGAACAAAAAAAAAAAAGAGATTCATTCCCCTTTGCCATTTTTCATATGAAAATCAACCCTTTGAGGGGTGAATATGGATAGATTCCTTTCAGAATAAAACACTGAGAGAGAGAGAGAGAGAGAGACGCACAATAGCCCTCTCTCCTTTTGTGTCACTGTGTCACTCTGTTCTGTGGCCGTGTCCCTTGAACTTTGTGTCCCCCCCGCGTTCCCCTCTGTCGACCACCAGCTGTGACGTGAACAACTGTCCCCCCAAAGGGCCGAGGTGCAGAGGGACGTGGAGAGAAGGGAGGTGTCTGTCACCGAGTCCCATGGAGCCCCATCCATCTTCACCCCTCCACCCCCCCTCCAGCCTCCCTCCCGCCCTTCCCCAAAACCCAAAAATCAAACCCCGCCTCACTCCCGTTCCCGTCATCACAGCCCCTCCCCCATCCACCGCCACCTCTGTTTTCCTCAGGGGGCCAACTGGGAGGAGGTCAAGGGTCAAAGGTGAGGGGTGATTCCTGACTCTGGCACAATGACCCCCCCCCCCTCAAGTCCACCTCCCTAGCCCTCCCTCTTTCTCCCTCTCTCCTTCTCTCTCTCAGATGGCTGTCCCATTGTCCATCCACCACACCCTGCATCTGTCCCGGGGGCAGGCCGGCCTCCTCTGTGCAACACTCTAAAACGTCCCCCCTGAAACCGTGACTGAAGAGGTTCAAGGCCAGTGGGGGCAGGGGAGGACCGAGTGTGCTCTCATACACACACCACCTGACCCAAGGGGGACACACAACCAAGAGCCCTGTCTCTGCTGACCCCAACCTGAATGCTGAAGTGGATGCTTAAAGAACAGGAATTCTCAAGTTCAATGATTTTATTTGAACTTGTAAACGATCTGTTATTCTCAGTGTAATAAATGCACTCTTTGTATACAAGTTTACATACATTCATATATCCATATTGATGCCTGAACTGAGTAAAACTCAGATATTCATACCTAAATCCACTTCACTTTCAGAAACACATAATTAGCCAAATGGGCTCCGGCTAAAGTACATAAAAATATTATTGGGTGAACTGCAACTGTCAAAAGTGAGAAACGGAGGCAAATTGATCAGCTAACTCTATCAGAGAATGAAATGAACAGCCTGTAGCATGTAGAGTAAATGGAGAGGTATAGAATTGGGTATATGTCCATTACCAGAAGCACAGATTCAGTGGTATACACCCAGTTTTACACCATTCCACATTGATATTATATTCCAATATATTATATTCCAATATGATAAGACCCCAAAAAACATAGAAACACTTACATCAAACCCTGACTGACTGCAGACAGCATATTCAACACCGTTTGAGTTTCAAATTTGCCTATTATCTGTCCATAAATGGCTTGGCGTTCTTGGTGTGATATCAGAAGCGGGACATGGAGCATGTATTTCTACTCTGTTTGCCTGCCCAGAACCTTAGAGCTGCATCAGTAGCATAAATCAGAGAGAAAGAGAAAAAAAAGCAAAATCTGTTTTATATTGGGATTTTCATATCTGTAAAGAAAGAATATATTTGTGTTATAGATTTTTTTTTGTGTTTGTGGAGGACATGGGCCCAGCTGGTTAATGAGATGGTGAAGCAGTCAGCTGTGTGCGAGTGACAGAGGTGACTGAGTTGATGCTTTATCGATACCTCTTATTATGCGTGACGGAGGTGACACAGGAGAGGGGGACCCTAACGTGTGCTTCCTGCGCCCGGCTGCCTTTGGGGAATTTTCGGGGAGGGATGGGGGGGTAGGGGCTGAGAAGGGAGACCTTGAGCAGGGGAAGCTGACACCCTTCGTTGGGGGGCCAGCGCTCAAGTTCTTTGTTCCCTTTTCCGAAAATCAATCAATAAATTAATGAATACATTTAAAATTGCCTCCCAATCCCCCCCTCCTTTTTTGGGGGGTGGGAGAGGGGTGTTAGCCAATCCACTTGAGAAAGACTGATAGAGAAAAATATTGATCAGGTCAAAACGGCTGAAATTGGGGAGGGGGGAGGGGATTTGAAGGGGTAGTGGACATAAAGTACATCTTGTTGTGTGTTAAATATAAATTCTGGACACTAAATGGTTATAAGGCATATTCCATCCTAAACTTGCATGTATTGATATGAACAAACATGTTTTAACACAAATTAGTTTCACCCTCAATTTTTCTTTTTTTTTTCCTCAGTTTGTGTTGCCAAATTCAAACACATTGGCTATTTCATTACTGCAACATCCACTGTACATTTGAAAGAGTGCAGACAAACACATGCTACCCAGTGAAGTATGTGCTCACAGCCATCAAAGTTATCAAAATATAATCTATGATAAACCTACATCTTGTTACTCAAAGGTTCCAGGTACAATATCCAGGCAGGATACTGCTGTTGTGCCCAGTATTTTTGCCTGAATTGGTTCAGTAAATACCACCTGAGTAAATGGAAAGTGTGTAAAACTGTATAAGCTTTATAACTGGCTGTGGATAAGGACACTGGCTAAATGCCTGAATAAAAACACATTATCATAGCTCAGTAGGCCCCTGAAGCGTTTTCTCAGGGAGGTGACACTGACTCTGTGTGGCCGCTGAAGTGATCAGTTTATGATCATGTCGTTGTCCCTAAGCCTGACTGCCATTTACTGCTTGATCAGAAACTTCAGATCACTCTTACTAACATTTACTTAAATGTAGTTCGCAACTTCCCTTTTTTCATTTTCTGTCTGCCATATCCAAATAGCCTGCATCCTGTTACTAAGGATGCTTACTCTCTACATCACTGTGTCTAGCTGAAGTAGCTGATATATATTTGATCACAATCTTTTTATGTACATGGACATGGTAATCTTATTCTGGTACAAACTGTTATTTATATGGGCCTGTACATTTATGTGTGGTATGCATGCATGTTATGTTTGAGGGTTTCATTTTAAAGTCAATGGGCAAAATTCACTCAAACTCACTTAGGGCAATTCAATTAATGCAATTCAATGAAATTGGACATTAGTCTCTTTAAGTGTATATACACTATAAAGTATATACACTATATTTTATCCAATACAATGTGCACTCACTCAAAGAAAGTTGCTGTACTGCAAAGTATGAGTTGATTGAATTGCATATGTCCTTAAAGTGATTGAGTGCATGTGATTGAATCTCACCAATAGTATGAGGTGAAGCTGAGGACAAATATATAACAACTGTATTGGCAATAATGTCACTCTATATCAGGGAATAAAATAGGCTGTAAATTGATTTGAATTAAAATCTACTTCTACACAACTAAAATGTAAAAAGTCATTCTGTTCTGTTCTACTATACTATGCTGTATTGTTGATTCACAGTTAAGCAGTGAAATATAAACGAGTAAAACAGACAGAGGAAAGCCGTTTGGTGATGGAGTAGCTGGGATTGAGGGCCCATATGACCAGCTGGAGCTCAGTATTGATGCTTAATTATGGGATGGGAAGCTGGGGGTCTGTCACCTGGCAACATAAGGGACAGGGGCTGCGGAGCTCAGGGGTCAAAGGTGAGATGGGGGTGGGGTCTCATCGCCACGCCAACCCAACCTACCCGCCCCCCCAAGCTCTAAGTCACGTCCAAATCCAATACAGGTTAATGTGGGCTCCCTGACCCAAAATCTGCACCCCTCCCTGGGTGCTCATTAACTCCCTCTATCCTCCTCCCCCCTCCCAAACCCCCCACCCCCACCCAGCTGAAGCCATATGCATCTGTCATGCACTGGAGGAGGAAGTAGGGGGGGGTCTGGACACCAGCCCCCAAACATGGTGAGTGTGTGTGTGTTTGTGTGTGTGTTAGGGGGTCTGGACACCGGCCCCCAAACATGGTGAGTGTGTGTGTTTGTGTGTGTGTTAGGATGCTTTGTTTTGTGGCCTGAGGAGAAGAAGTCAATATCTGGCCCCAGACCCAATCAAAAGCCAGCACCAATTATTTTCCCTTAAACAGGACACTTGCATTTCCTCCTTGCTGCCAGAAGGGGGGGCTCTACCAGTGGAAAACCAAGGAAAGGTTTTTATCAAGAGAATCAGTGCATCTATCTAAACCATTGTCCTATGAGTTAAATTATCAGATGGGTGTTGACTGTTCAATCATTTCAGAGCTTTAAACTGACATTGTAAAAAGCCCCAGTTATACAAACAGTCAATAAAAAATCATATTTTAAAGTATTACATTTTTTAAGACAAATTTTTTTTTTTAGTAACCAAGGAGCCCTTAATTTAACACATGCAAACAGATGACCTCACATGTGAAAAATTTAAACACACAGGTCTGAAAAAAATCATTATATTTAGAGATTTTTATATGAGGCTGTCTGTCATTTGTGCTCTTTTACATGGACTGTGCAGCAGAATGAATTTAGGTGCTCACTTCATGCCACCAGCCGCTGTGAGAGTGATTATTATAAGTAAAGCCGTTTTGGGACTGCTCCCATGTGTAGCAGTGCATTGTGGGTAGTTAAAGGGCTCACTTTTTGCCACAAGTAGATTTATGGGTGTAATGTTAAAGATGGCGGTTTTAGGAGTGCCCCCTTGTGCAGCAGTGCATTGTGGGTAGTGTAGGCACTCACCTTGCACCACGAGCCTGCCCAGCGCCGTACGCCTCATCCTGGTCCCGGGCCGGTTGGCGGCGCACACGTACACCCCCGAGTGCTGCAGGGACACGTCCGAAATCATCAGGTTCCCCGTCCCCAGAACCTGGATGCCCTCCACGCCGATGGAGCGCCCGTCTGGACAAACACACATATCGGGGAAAGGGAGGGAACGACAAATATGGGGCATTAGAACACTATAAAGTACAGTCTTTAGTCATCATAATACCACTGGCTCAGTATTATGCTTTGTGTTATAGCTGCCTGAAAGCTCATTGGTGTTGCAAGTTTCTGAGGGCGAATTTTATTGGCCCAGAAATATTTGTCATTGTTGAGGAGAATTATAACCAAAATTGTGGTGGTTTTGTTGAGAAGGAAGGTGGTTTGAGTTTAGCGGAGAATGGTACAGTTTATTTTGGAGCAGAGGTTTTAGTTTTACAGTAAAGTGTTGAGTTAGTTTAGTTGAGAAGGTGGAGTAGTTGGGTTAAAAGGTAGGTGTTGGTTTAGGCAGCAGGGTTAAGAGCAGCTGGGTTAAGAGGTGGAAGGTGGAAGCTCAGGTTTACAGTAGAAAGCTTTGGGTTAGTTTAGAGGTGAAGGTGGAGCAGTTTGGTTTCAGAGGTGGACGGTGGTGATTGCGGTGCTGGGCGGAAGCAGAAGACACCAGTTTGGTCAGCAGGGCCTTACCCAGCCGGCTCCAGGACACGATTGGCCGGGGGTTGCCCGTGGCGATACACTCCAAGATGGCAGTCTGGTGGACAGTGATGGTCAGGTTCTGGGGCCCGGACAGGATGACCGGCTCCTTGAAAATCCTGGGGGCCGCAGCACCTGTGAGGGGGGAGAAAAAGGGTCAGGAGCATGACAAGAGGATGTAATTATGTACGAGATAACAACTTTACCATTTTATCTGTCAATAAGTGCAGTCCAAACTGCTAGTATGCATGCAGTATGCACTTATTATAATCCAACTATAGTGTGCAGAATTCAAGTATGAGTAGTAGAACACAGACAAAGGGTGGAGCACTGCAGTGCATCATGGGTAATTGGATGTCAGGTGAGGGATCTCAGAGGGCACCACAGCACATTGTGGGTAAACAGAGGGTAGAGCTCTGCAGTGCATTGTGGGTAAGCAGTGGGCAGAGCACATAGCTCTGCAGTGCATTGTGGATAAGCAGTGGGCAGGGTCGGCTCACCGGTGACATTGAGCTGGGCCTCATGGCTGTAGCGGACGTTGGCGATGTTGTTGGCCACACATCGGTATGATCCAGCATCCCCGCGCTTCACACCTGTGATCTGGAGGATTCCCATCGGCAGGAGAGTGTACCTGGAGAGAGGGAGAGAGAGAGAGAGAGAGAGAGAGAGAGAGAGAGAGAGAGAGGGGGAGAGAGGAGGGGGAGAGGGAGGGGATAACAGATTACTGTTTATGTTTGTGTTCTGTGCCAAATCTTAATAATAATACAATAATAATAAGAGCATTGCTGTTACCATATGTGTGTGTGTATGTGTGTATAATATGTATGTATGTGTGTGTGGGTGTGTGTGTGTTTCAGCAGTACCTGGTATCGTGGGTCCTCACTGGGACTCTGTCCCTCTCCCAGGTGATGGTTGCCTCAGGGACCCCGTTCACCTGGCACTGGAAACGAGCCACACCCCCTCATCCACAGACATGGACTCAGGGTGTGTGTGGAACTTAGGGAGAGCTGCGAGAGAGGCCAAGGAAGGAGAAAAAAATCACAAAAAGAGGGAAAGGATGAGAGAGTGAGAACGGACAACAGACAAAAAGGATGGGAAGAACTCTCTGTGAAAGTCCTAGAGAGCAGAGGTTGTGCTGGGACTGGTTTTTGTTTTCGCCTAAAACAGGCGAATCGCTGTACTGAACTGCTTTATTTTTTCAGTTAAGTGCTAAGTAACAATGAAGAGCCAAATAACACAATCTACGGGTCAGCAGGACAGGGGTTGAGGACCACTAAAATTAGGCATTTTTCCTGCACCACTTTCCAAAATGAAAGTGACTAAGAACGGAAAAAATGTACACTTGTAAAAGGTCTATTGTCTACAAAGGGTTGGGGGGGGGCGCCTTAAAAAGGTGAATTAAAAAGGGCAAATGGACAAGCCCCAAATAACCTAGTCTATCCAGTAATCAATAAGGGTGTGATCTTGATGGTTGGGGTTGGGGAGGGGGTAGGGGTTCTGGGAGGTGCGTTGCCATGGTAACCTCCCACCTTAAGGGAAAAAAATCTATAATCCATAATTTTGTGAGATTACCCAGAATCCCCCTAGATTTTATTGGTCTGAAGGGAAGGGGGTTGGTCAAGGGTAAAGTATACACACAGGTTCCAATTTTGAATGAAAATCTATGACTGTGCGTGTGTGTGTGTGTGTGTGTGTGTGTGTGTGTGTGTGTGTGTGTGTGTGTGTGTGTGTGTGTGTGTGTGTGTGTGTGTGTGTGTGTGTGTGTGTGTGTTTGTTAGGGGGTCACTAATGAGACATCCCCGCTGTGAAACTGGAAAGGGATAAATGGTTTCCCCTGTATATGATTTAGGAACACCCTGAAAATCGAAAATTGAGTTCTCGATCTCCCAGTCCAGAAAAGCCACAGTGTCTGCTGGTTCTTTGGGGTGTTTGCAGCGCTTAGGCAAACGTTTGGCTGGAGAGGCCTCACATTTATCATCTATCATGGGTATAAAGTAGCTGCTGATTTAGTAGAAACCACAAAGCCAGCTGATATTGGAGCTCTCCATAGCACGGTACCACTAGTCTGACATATAAGACCCTTTAAAAAGTCAGTCGTACGCTCTTAGAAAAGAAAAAAGACAGGCTCCTTAAGGGTTTTCTGTTTGTCCCACTGGAGGAACCTATGAAGGTTGTTTTTTTCATATAGATTTTACTCAACGGTTCTCTATAGAACCTGACAAAGAACCGCTTAAATATATCAGTCTCTCAGAAGAACCTTAGAGTGTTCCCCCAGCGGAACAAAAGCAGAACCAGTAAAGGTCCTTGAAAGAACTTTTTCTTGAGTACAAAGCAGTGACCAGTTCCATCCCTTCTCCTTCACTCACATGCCAGCTGGACCCGAGCCTTTCGGCTGACCAGCATGCCGAATCGGTTCTGTGCAGCGCAGTCGTACTCCCCGGCGTCCGTCTCATTGCCGTCTTTCCGTTTCTGGAAGCTCTGGATCAGGAGCGTCCCATTGGCCAGCACCGACACCCTCTGCCCCGTTGCCACTGGGACCCCGTTCTTGCGCCATGTGATTGAGATTGGCCCCTCCCCTTCTACCTGGCAGTCCAGGAGAAGGGGGCGATCTCGTACGGCGATGACATCACTGGGCTCTAGCAGGAAGGCCAGCTCCGAAGCTCCGCTCAAATCTAACAAGGAAGGTAGAAGAGATTTGATTGGTCAGTGTGGTTGGACCCAAGCAGAGAGAATAACCACCAGCCAAGGGCTAAATACTGGTAGATTTTCACTACGGCTGGTAAAAGATTTGCAAAATTGAAAATAAAAAGTATTGTCACTTTGGCTGGTTGATGAGAATTCACATTCTGGACCCTGGACCCAAGTATGTAGAGGATGATTTTGTTTTTGTAAGATGATTACCTGAGGTCTCGACATGGCTCTGGAATAATCATGCTGAAAGTGCTGTAAACTTTACCCACAATGCATCTGTGTGCTGTTTCTAGGCGGAACAGGTGCCGGCTCAGCCAATGAGGAGGCATCGTTGGGTACACATATTAGCTAAGGTCCACTTGGGGGCTTATTTTTACTTTTCTTTTTTTTCCTGCATGGGACCAGGTCTGCAGACGGGGACTGTTTTAAAGAGCATCGTCAAGCCATATTGATACAATCAATAAGGGTTATTTTCACCCTGTTAATTATACTGCATTACTGAGGACAGTGTGGTGTCTTTAACAAGCTTTGGCCCCCATTGTCCTGTCATTACTATAAACTGCTTCCACCTGATTATTAATAGGTTAAGAAGTAAGATCAATTACCCAGAGACCTCTGGTTCTAAATGGTATACTGTAGGGGTTCTCCTATCGACAGACAGGCTGAGCGTCTTCTTTTTAATGGGACATGGGAAACCATATAACTCAAACGCCATAGCAATAGCATCTTAGGCATAGTAAAAGGATCTGGTGTCAAGTTACGCACTCCCAGTTAACAGAATCCATTTACATCTCATTTTAATTAGGACCTCGTTTACTTAAAAATGACCTAATTTATTCATTAAGCCTTAATTAGCACTAACGATCAATCATGCTCGTTAGGGACTTTGGCTGAGGGATAGAGGGCACTGAAGGGGGAGATGTGATTGGCTCTACATTCCGTGGCTGCAGCCAATCAGCTATTGGCATAACGTAATAATACTACATTGCAATTGTTCCACCCATGCACTAAAACCATCTAATTGTAATAAGCACAACAACCGGGTAGAGAGTTAATTGAGGAAATCACCTCATTCAGTGCATCCATGTGACAAATATGTGGTAGTATTTATACAGTTTGAACCCAGAGAGTTCAGCTCTGGATGTATATTTCTGAGGGTAGATTTAGTTGCTTTTGGCGGTGTGTAGTTTTACATTCCCGCCCTGTTGCAGGATTAGTCGGAGGTAGTGGGTGACCATTTGTTTGCATTTGCAGAGCACTCTGGGTAGTTATTCAAACACCAGGCCTGGTTCCCTGCTTTTGAAACAGCGGTAATGGGCTCTGATAGCTTCATTCCCATCGAAGTTCAACATGGAAAGCTGCGTGGGACAACAGCACAGGAGGGGGGCCCAAAGTATATGGATAGGCGAGGAGGCGAGGAGGAGTGGCAGGGGAGTGAAATTTTTTTTTTTTTTTGTGGAAATCACACTTGACATTCCCCCTGTCTGATTGATGGCTGTGTTAGAGGTAGATGTTAGCAGTTGTGCACAATAGCCAGGGAATGCCGTGGAGTCACTGAGCCAGAGAGAGAGGGGGACAGGCACAATGCTGAGGCGTTTGGGGGGAAATTTGGGTGTCTGGGATGAGGTAAGGAGGAGGAGGAGGGGTTCAGGGTCAAGTTAGGTGGACCCCTCCATTGAGTCGGACTGGAGCATGAGGGGTGACAATGGCCCGGTCATGACTTCACCCTCCCTCCCACCCCAAAAAAAAAAACTCCCTTCAGCCATTACTCCGTGCTCTGCGGGAGCCATCTGCCCCCCTCCCCCACCCCTTCTGTTTTGGGTTCCCCTTTCACTTTTGGCTCTTGGGGTGACTTTCCCATGCCACGGGACCACTCAGGGGCCTCGCCCTTGTCCCGATTCAGGGTCGACCTGGGCCGACACGCCCGTCCCGCCCTTTTTCTTCACCCGGGTCCCTAAAAAAAATACGTCTCACGCCCCTGACCCCTGCTAATGTCCAGCACCCCTCTGCACAGCTGTTGAGAGGGACCGCGGTATAAAAAATAACGTGTCTGCCCGAATACAGACTACGCGCTCTTGAACTTGCGCGTTGAGATGTGAAATCTAGCCACAGCCTGCATCTGGCCCTCTGAGTGTCCACCCATCCCCCACCTCACACATACACACACACACACCACACACACACATCATGACCGTCAAACAGCACCCCTGGAAAAACAATACCAGCCTCAAACCAACATCCAAACCAAACACCAGTCTCCAAATGCCCCACTTGTGCCCCTGTTTTAAACTCTTGCCCTCAGACTTCTGAAGAGCTGGACTCATTTTCAGAACTCACTAAGTCATTAACTGAAGTCACTGACTGACTAAAGAATCCACACATGTTGTTTACAAGGCAAAACAAAATGGCTGAAAATGGAAATGGAAGAAAACCACAAAAACCTGAAGACACTGTGGCCCCCCTGGAGTTCAGTCTGACACCCCTGAGGTAGATAGTAACTCAGCCTGAAGGCCAGTAGCCCCACCAGCAGCAGCACCCCGATAACGCACAGCCACCCCAGAAACCTGCCACCCCCATCTCTCCATCTCCCAACATGGGGCTCAAGGCTGAGTTTTCAGCTGTAAGCCGTCAACAAACTTGACTTCCCTCCAGCACATGCTGTGAAACATTGAGCACTTTGGGTTGCTTTTTTTGTCAGTTTCAAATCAGCTTCCTGCTTCTATAGCCCCAATTCCTCCTATTGATAATGCCTATTAATAGATTAATATTTATTTAAGCAGGTGGGCCAGCTGAGAGCTCAGTTCTGTGTTTTACAATGGGAACCCTGAGTAACCTCCTTGGGTTCCTGTGAATTAATGCGCTGGTCTGTGTTAATGAATGTGACCTTGCTGGTCAGGTGCTCAGGACCAGCAGATGCAGAGCGGGCGCTTTGCCTCAGCTGTTGTGGGCCCAGCCTATCCGGGGGGGTGAGGCTAATGTCATTCCACAGTCCCATGGGGGAAAACCAGCCCTCCCAAAACCCACAACCCTGTCACATGACCAACGGCACAACAAGCCCTTAGCAACCAGATTCAAGGCCAAGGATCTTGAGGGTTGTGGGACCTGATCTATGGCCCTGTGTGGTTGGTGTTGAAGTAAAACTTCACACCAGAGGGTTGCCAGTTTGAAACTCATTACGTCTGCTTTTTTAGGCATTTCACAGACTCTCTTACCCCGAGTGACCTCTACAGGTTATATTTTACACACTGTACATTTATGCAGCTGGATATTTTGCTGAAGCACATCAGGTGAAATTGTCTTCTTAATGGTACAACAGCAGTGCTCTGAATGGGAATTGAACCTGCAACCTCTGAGTCATAAACCCAGTGGCAGTGAGGGCAAAGCTTTGTTTTGCCCATGAGTGAAGCATGTGATCAATCCACTTCTGGATATAAGGGGTTCAAGCTAAGCAAATGAATAAATGACAATAAAAATGCAAGGCAACAGAACAGTTTGATGATTGGGGTGCTGTTTATATTACAGAGGTTGTAGGTATGTTTTCCAGGTAGGGCACTCTCTGTTTCCCTGTGCTTCATAGTATATAAGCCTATATATTTACAAGTCCTGTGTTAATACAACAAATGGGAATCACTAACTTTGGTCGTTGCAGTACATTAGATAGGTATTGGTCACATATGTGTTTTGAATAAATATTAATGTTTTAATTAGCTCCATGGCACAATGACAAGGACAGCACTTCTCCTCATGATTTGGGCACAAAAAAAGGCATGAAAATGGAGGTAGGAAGATATTTTCATTTATGGTGCAGATAACAAATATAGAGTCACCAATAATGCAAACTGATCTGTGGTGGCTTCTCTTTTGCCCGACTCGTTTAGCGGTGAAGAGTTGGGGGAATGGGGGCTTTTAAAAGCCAAAGCCGGAGCAGCGCCACACCAAGAGGACCTCAGAGCTGATCAATACCTCTGGAGTGACTATTTTAATTGGTAAAGATGGGGCCAGAGACACTGAAAATGACAAAGCAGGGGTTTGGGGTGGGGGCACTTGATTAAATCAGGGCTTTACAGCCCAAAGACAGGCCTGTATTGGCCAGATGCACCGTCCACAGCTCACCATGGTGACGAGCTAGGCACCCCTATGCCCCCCATCGCTATGCTAATCTAGCGCTGGGCGACCTCTGTGGTCTGGGGTGTGATTGAGTGTTCAAGTTTGGGGATGATCGGACCACACCTCCCCCATCTGGGAAGGGGAGTTTTGTGGGGGGGTGTCCAGAACAGCAGGAGTGAGAGGGCGAGGACCCCCGATCCTCACAACACCCCCCATTCTACACACACCCCCAAAAAAAGGCCCTTCACCCCAGCCCACCCCTAAGGCTATGAGCCTCCAGGCCCCTCAGGGGTCATGAGAGAATTGGGGGATGGGACTGGGACGGAGGAGGGGGCAGAGCGAGGGACAGCTTGCGTCCGGCCACCGAAACCACCCCCCACCCTTTTCTTTGGGTATTGTCCATCGCGCCGGCTGTCCGTGAACTTCAGAGCCTACTGTGGCCCCTCCAGTTTAACCCGCCCCAGCCAAAGAGAGCGCAAAAGGCCAGCCAGAGAGTCCTGGATCAGGCAGGCTTCGCCAAATCCTTTCATTGATTGCATTCCCTGCTCTATCTCTCTCCCACACACTTGGGGCTACATTCAATCAGACGCACTTAGTCTCTTTAAGAGCACATACAATTCAACCAAGATGGGCTTAAGTCTCAGTTAAGAGAATATGCTGCTCCGCTTCTAAAGTGGAAGGAACATTTTTGCTTGTCTCCAATAAAACATCCAAAATAATCATAGAAAATGATGTTGTAGCGTAACATCTGTTTTGACTGAATCGCATATAACTTTAAAGAGACTAAGTGCATGTGATTTGACATAGCCCGTTCACTCTCTCTTAATTTACAGATGAGTTCAATTTGTTGGCATGAAAGAGATGCAACTGTACAATCGCCAAAATCATCTTCTCATATAAGGGACGAATAAACAAATACGCAGAAACAAAACTGGCCACTGACCAACATAGATGTACATGGGAAAGAGCAAGAAAGCACAAAATTAGGCCATGGGCTTTAGTTTGCTTCTTTCTCTCCCCCCTCTATCTCCTAGAGAACCCAGAAGGATAAGGGGTGGTGGGGGGGGTGGGGATCCCATAAACTGTGGACACAAACACAGGCCCAAAATCCAAAATACGGGGAAGCGTCCAGTCCTTCTCCCCTCTGGCCAGCCATTCATGCGTGGAAGAGGCAAAAGAGAATGGCCCAAAAACCTCAGACAGGGTGGGGGGGTGGATGGACTCCCTTTACAGGAGGTCTGAGCGAAACCCTATTGGGGTGCGCTTGCATTCAAGGGGCACCTAAAGACACAGACTTTACTAGGCCGTAAAGCACAACAGGGGCAAATACATTAGAGTAATGGGCCAGGAGGGCCCTTTTTTACAGAATAGTAAACTTTTCTGCAGACATCACTGGGTGTGATAGCCATGATGAAGATGCAAGGCAAGCACATATCTATCTGGATCTTTCTTTTGTATTTTTAGATAACTTGTCATGTCCTAACAGAATAGCATGGCGCATGCATGCATTTCGTTTATTCGTGTTCCACGTGCCCCCTTCTTACCACATAGTTGCACTTAAAGCGAGGTCTTTTACTAGAAAAAAGTTGTTTCATATTTTCTATATATACAATAAATTGGTCATCCCTTTAATCCAGGGATAATTCCGGCTCTACGTTTTTGACTGACAGTGGCGCATTATGGTTCTTTTCGGCTCATTACAATTTGAACGAAAAAAAAGAACAAAAAAAAACTGAGAAAAGCTTTATTGAAACTTTTTTCTTTTCATTCACGCCCACCCTTTGGAAAAATGTTATACAGGCCTTTGTGCGGGATTACAAATGCATATGCGTCGCGAGGATTTCTCCCCTTTTCACTATCCTTCCCCATTAGCTTCGTTACAGCGGCTGGGGGGAGCCGAGAGCAAACAATGGCTGAATACGAACCGTGGGGAGAAAGACACAGAGGAACCCGCGGGACGGCTGAAATCGCGGAGCGGCATGAAACGCGCAGTGCCCTGAGGGCTACGTCTTTTGTCTCGCTAATGGAAGTTAAACTCTCCCTCTCCTCCTCCTCCACCTCCTCCTTTTCTGCCGCGAGCCCCTTTCAAGCCGGCGTGTAGTACAAACGCTGCCTAATATCGCGCGGCTGCCGCGGAGAGCTCCCCGCTGGCTACCTATTGTTTAAAACAAGATTGATCGTCATTAGACTGGCAACCCACCCCGAAGTTGAAAGTCGAGTAAACACACAAGCCGTTTCCGATTGAGAGGTAAACAAACCCTTGACTGCACCCCCACTGCCACCCTCCGTACAAAAACGATCTGGGACTAATTATGGCCATCATTTACATATTCTTCTGCTGGTTTTGAATGGACACACAAGCAGCGCTCAAACTATCACCTCCCTTAATTTGGAGATGGTATCCTCATAAACTGATACTGAAACTCTCACTTTTATCTAGGAAAGTGCTTCGGTTCAACCCTTACAATAGTCTACAGCATTTTTATTTTATTTTATATTATTTTCTCCAAAGTACCACTGTGGTTTAGACATGTGATTAAGATTAAAATCTCCACACTTTTTTGGTAATCCGTGTTCTGTTCTTCTCAAAACTGTGTCCTCATGTAACAAGAAAAATGTAGCACTTATATGGGGTTTTCAAGTTAGTGATGCACCTATTCTTCAGTATTACAGTGTTTTTACTCTGAATGTTTGTATGCATGACGCATTAATGCAGTTTCATAACAACAGACACAAAGTCTCATGATCTCCAGTTCAGTGATCCATCTGGGCCTTGTTTTAACCACCAGGATTCAGAATTTGCAGGCTTCTGAAACCTCTTAACTCAGTGATCAACAGCCAATGATCTCCTATATGTTTGTAAGAAAGCTCATTGCCACCCTCCCTGTCTCTGACTATGACAGTGACAGGCAGCTGAGGTGACAGTGATTGCTCATTAAGGTCAAATTAAGAAACTGATGCATCATGGGTAAAAAAACCCATTCATTCTGATCTGCAGAGATACATTTCTTTTTTCATACAATCCACTCATACAGCTGGGCACAGAGGTAATACAGGTGAAGTGACTTGCTCAGGGCATAATGGCAATGTCCCAGCCTGGGAATCAAACCTGCAACCACAATGTAACAAGGCCCAGTTTCTTTGCCATGTTTCCAGGAAGCAACTACGCAAAAACCAGCTTGATGATTATATGGGCTTGGAACTGGTACCTGGCCTCTATATGTTTTAGGGAATAAGGTTATCTTTTTTAGCTCTTTGTGTACTAAGAAAAAGCACAACCTGATCAAGGATCAGCTCATCTCATCCCAAACCCTGACCCTTGCCATTGTACAGAAAAAGACTCAAACTGATCAGAGGTCAGTTGGATCTGTCCAGGGCACCTGAAACCTGCCAACAAGCTGCTTTTGAACAAAGTAATGAACTGGTATCTCATAACACAAGTGCACAAACCCAAATAACCAAATCACTAAAACTTGCAGTCAAAAAATATTGAATGCATCATGTCTAAGCAAACTCTTCAGACATCATAAGCTTTATATTCTTAATCTTAAAAATATATTTAGACTGGGATTCAATCACAATTTTCCTTTAACTTTTACTTACAATAAAATAAGATTGTTCTGCAGTGTCTCTACAGAGAAATTAAACTGTGCCAGTGAAAATAACTAATAAAAATATGAACACTTGCATTTTATTATGAGCCAAATTTAAATTAATTAGCAATGTTGACTGATTCCCAGTCTTTGACTTCCAGCAAAAGAGATGGATCCTGTTGGCTAAATGGGTCCCATATTCCTCACTAGTTCCCCAAACACAAATGTGTTTAGCCCAGATTTGAGGTCCTGCTGAAGCCTAGATACACACACACACACTCTCACACACACACACACATACTCACACACACACACACACTCTCACACACACACAGGGGGGGAATAGAGACATTGGCCTCTCCTTCAGTGGACTCACCCAGGCCTACACTACTGCCCCTCAGTAAACCTGGGGCCTACGCTACTGCCCCTCAGTAAACCTGGGGCCTACACTACTGGCCCTCAGTAAACCTGGGGCCTACGCTACTGCCCTCAGTAAACCTGGGGCCTACACTACTGGCCCTCAGTAAACCTGGGGCCTACACTACTGCCCCTCAGTAAACCTGGGGCCTACACTACTGGCCCTCAGTAAACCTGGGGCCTACACTACTGCCCCTCAGTAAACCTGGGGCCTACACTACTGCCCTCAGTAAACCTGGGGCCTACGCTACTGGCCCTCAGTAAACCTAAACCCGGGGCCTATGTAAACCTGGGGCCCTCAGTAAACCTGGGGCCTACACTACTGGCCCTCAGTAAACCCGGGGCCTACACTACTGCCCCTCAGTAAACCCAGGGCTACACTACTGCCCCTCAGTAAACCCGGGGCCTACGCGCCCTCAGTAAACCTGGCCCTCAGTAAACCCGGGGCCTACGCTACTGGCCCTCAGTAAACCCGGGGCCTACACTACTGCCCCTCAGTAAACCTGGGGCCTACACTACTGGCCCTCAGTAAACCCAGGCCTACACTACTGGCCCTCAGTAAACCTGGGGCCTACACTACTGCCCCTCAGTAAACCCAGGGCCTACACTACTGGCCCTCAGTAAACCTGGGGCCTACACTACTGCCCCTCAGTCAACCTGGGGCCTACACTACTGGCCCTCAGTAAACCCAGGGCCTACACTACTGGCCCTCAGTAAACCTGAGGCCTACACTACTGCCCCTCAGTAAACCTGGGGCCTACGCTACTGGCCCTCAGTAAACCTGGGGCCTACACTACTGGCCCTCAGTAAACCTGGGGCCTACGCTACTGGCCCTCAGTAAACCTGGGGCCTACACTACTGGCCCTCAGTAAACCTGGGGCCTACACTACTGGCCCTCAGTAAACCTGGGTAAACCTACTGGCCGCTACTGGCCCCTCAGTAAACCTGGGGCCTACGCTACTGGCCCTCAGTAAACCCAGGGCCTATGCTACTGGCCCTCAGTAAACCTGGGGCCTACACTACTGGCCCTCAGTAAACCTGGGGCCTACACTACTGGCCCTGCTGCTTTGTCTCGATCGTAGGTTCCCTGGATTAGCCTCGTGGAGTCGGAGGGATGTCGTGTTTGGGATCAAAGATAAAGCATGGGGTGGTCATATCTGAGTCAGGGCAGGGTGTGAGCGAGGATGTGTGAGGCTGTGGGGGGGGGGGGGCTCCAGAGGCACGGTGTAGGGCAGCTGTGGTTGGATTACCATCCCCCCCCCCCCACCCCCATAATAAGATCTCAATCGGGGCGGTCTCACGGTCGATCGGGGTAGTCTTATGGAAATGAGGGCATGAGGGTTTCGTTTTGGATAGTTTTTTTTTTTTTTTGGGGGGTTATGTTGGGTGTTGAGGCTGTGGTCATTGTCTGGCCATTCTGTTGACCATGGGGGGCCACAGGGGTTAATCCCCCACCCCCCCCAAAGTATTATCATCAAGCAGCCCTTGCTCAATGTGTCTCCCCCTCCCTCGCCACCTCCTCCTGCTCCCTCACAGTGAGAAAGCTGCTGCTTCTCCCAATCGTCATGTTCTGACACTAAGCTTCGATTTATTTATTTTTTTCAGGAGGGGGGGAGGTTTTAGGGGGACATCTGGGACAGAACACCCCAAAATCCCAGATTTCCTTTAGACTTGGACAAGACAGGGGGGGAGTGGGGAGGGGGCAGTGGTGATGTTGGTGAATTAGTCTTATCACATAGCAACCAATTCTGTGGTATTAAATATATTTATTTATTTCTTTAAAAGCCCTGCCATACTTTCAGTGTATTGCTGCAGTCCACTTAACTTCGCCAGTCAGTGCTTCAGTAACTTCAACTGAAACAAAAAGTAACTTGTAACTGTTGTGGAAGGATTGCATGAGGAAGGGCTCGGCAGAACTCCAGGCCCAAGATCTGTGTTCAGACTTTTCTTGAGATTTTCCTTCTCTTTGCTTATTCACAGGTTTGTGTGCACACAGCTTGCCAGTGGGCTACAGGCATGCTCATTTGATACTAAAACTGAGCTATTGATGAACCTGTCCTTTGATGGACCCCAGGATTTCCCCTTGAAGAAAAAAAAAAACATTTCTGTTGAAGGGACGAAGAGGTTTTTTATTTGGTATAAAAGTTTCAGTAAGTTCAAGTTTATTATTTTGTAATACTCAAATTAATAATGATTCTAATATCAGTTGTTCTTTTTCAGAGGTATCAACTGTTTCAGGACGGGCCAGATGTTCCCTTGTGTGGAATAAACCGGTGTTAGCCACCCAATAATCTCTTAAAGACGTGCTTAGGGACTTTTAGGGCTACAACGACTCTGGGCTACTTTCTAACCCCACGACCAAAGTCTCAGTGAAAATGACGGACAGAGAATGGCTGGCGTCTTTGTGTCCGTTCGCTTGCCTCGCAGGGCCCACAGCCGTTTTAATCGAATTCGTCCAGTCACGTGACGCGGAATGTCAAGGGGTGAGAAGCGTCGCTAACGCCAGAATGCAAGAAAGGGGGAGAAAAGCATAACACTGACGTTGCTTCGCAACCGTCAAACTACTAATGATTAGTTGGTTCTCTCCTACCAGTTTAATTTGACTAACCAAACACGGGTTTTCTAAAATTAGAACAGATCTATTCACTATTATATTTCATGCCTCATATTGTTCGATTATCATATAATGGAATATGAAAATGAAGAAGACGAACACCACATTTGCATGAATCACTGTTTAGTAACTAAACTTATGTTGTTGTGTCTTGTATTTATGTCTCCATGATTAATCTCAAAACTTAAATTATCCATGTTTTTATTATAAGATTATATCTTAATATGTTACTTAATATGTGTTGATGTCTCCATGATTAATCTCAAATTTAAATTATCCATGTTTTTATTATAAGATTATATCTTAATATGTTACTTAATATGTTGGAGAAGCTATTCATTGTTGGAAACATCGAGTCTTATTAATATGTCCTGCAAAATACAAGTATTGTAAAAGTAATATGTGCAAAGGTATAATGGAGCAACAGAAAGTCCATCTTCTTAAAGATTAAATTGTGTGTACTGACTCCCATTCATATTCACAGGCTAAATGAGATCTGACCGGCATGCACTGATTCCAGAGAGCAAATAGCGGCACTCTCTTGAAATTTGCATATGTTCTGTTAACCAAAACATATGCAGATAAAGACGACCTCCCCGCCCTCTTACAATGCCCTATTCAGATTTAGGCATGGTTTAATGACCTCATTAATTAGGTATAATTAACCACCACGTGTCCAAAGAACAACAAGGCGAACATATGCACCATTATCAATGGCAATCTTCGGGTTGGTGCTAATGGACAAGCTCTCACCAGTCAGTGCTGGTCCAATTGTTTTTAGAGAAATTGAAATTCAGCTTCATAACAAAAAAAAAAAAAAAAAAAAAACTGCGTGTATTGATCGGATATGGGCTAAGTAGATTATGTTCATTAGAGACCCAAGATCGGTCACTTCGGTCCATTTGCACCAAACGATTGTAATCCTGCTTGCTTAGACACGAACTCAAGTCAGGAACATTTAAATTACATTGGTCAAGTTTATTCGCCACGTTTTCGCACGTTGTTGGACCATTCAAAAGTTAATCTTGCAGCTCTCAATATTTATGTCCCCATTACATATGAAGACATGAAACATAAACAGGCCATTTTGTGACTGCACAAAATTAGTCATTTGTTTGGCTCCATCAAAATCTGGAACAGGGCGCTAATGACACTGGCTAACTCCTTACTCTTGAACTTGGCCACGTAACCAGCTCTCTACTTTTTACACTTCTTTGTATTGAGATGCACACTTATTGATAGAGTTAAAGAAAACCTCTAAATGTGTAGTATTTTTCAGATATTGCAGCTTTCTGTGACCACACTCCAACCCGTGATTTTATGGGCTCTCTTTTATACTAAAACACTCAATCAAGGCCAGTCAGTTAAGGACAAGATGAAATATCACCCAGCTAGACTGTGCATGAAGCAAATCACCAACAGGCTATATTATTTTATTATAGAGACCAGTTACAAAAGTAATGTCATGCTGAATATTTAAAACGTGATCCGCTACATTTATGTCCTGACAAAACTCAAAGGACCAGTAACCAAAAAGTTGATGTCTAACCTTTTATCCATCATCTCACAAAATGCATTAATTCTTCTGATAAAGTCGTTAGTGCTTACGCACAAATGCAACAAAACCTTATGATTCGTTTATTACGTTTTAATTCCAGCTAGCGAAATACCATGTTTAATAACCTGTCATAACTATATTCACAATATGTCATTTTCCTTTTAACAACAAGAGCGGGGATGTTATTCCAAGCGATGCCAACCAGCGTTAGGGAGGCAAGACTCCAGAGACTACTTTTCCAGCGCGACGGTGTTTGACAAGGGGGACCTGACCACAGGCAAACTGTGTCAACAGTTGATTTAAGCAGAAAAACGTTGCTTCACCCAACCAGATTCCGGCCAAATCTTAAATATGCGTCAACTAACCATACCAATATTTCCAATATTAATTAATATCTATCTAACAGTTCTAATGCTTGAAAACTAAACTACAAACTACTTGTACTACATGCATTGCCTTATATATGTGAAATAAATCTTCTTGGATCTTGAAACCTTCTGCTTTGACGTACTAAAGATGCGTGCAATTAAACCTCAGGTTACTTAATTAGTTTGTTAATTACTTTGTAGAATACCTTGTAATTACAGTAGAATTTAAGTCACATTATTCTGTTAATAGTATAGCATTCAGATATGTTGTATTTGTGGAATTCATTTTGTATTTTCTTTCTGGAAAACACAACTGTTGTCTTATAATTGTGTTCTCAAACACAGACATCAAAGAATAACCATTGTTACAAAAAGCCACGTCTTCTCTCCAAGAAAAGTTTCCCATTCAACGAAGCATTTGCAAATCCAAAACAAATGTGTAAAAAGTCGACTTACCTGAACATATCGCTGTAATCAGAAGGGCCAGCAGTATCCTTGGCTGGTTCATCTCTGCAAATAAATCCTTTTGGTAATTAAAAAAGAGAAAAAAAATGTCTCTATATACTATTGTTCGCCCTCACGCTTAAAACGGTTCAAACCCGTACAAAATGAAAAACCAAAACTCAAAAAGGCGCAAGCGTTAAAAACTTTCCTATCTCAAAACAACTGTATATTTATACATAAACTATAAAAACTTAAGAAAACATTTCTGCGGTTATTTCGACCCCTTGTCCAGCGTATGCCGGGGTAGGCTACTGGTCACGTCCAAAGCTGCTTTGAGAATAGCCCTTGTCCTTTTCGCTATTCAGGACCCCGGCGTGCGGACAGCGGACATTAGTTATGCAGCGTTATTGTTGTCCTCGCTGACACCCGCGGTCAATGAATGGACACGGATACAACAGCTCTCCCGTGCAGAGGCAGACTGGTCAACAGTGGGCCAATGGCGAGCAGGGGAGGGGGGCGGTTTTGGGAGGCTGTGTGAGGGGGGAGGCGCTGTGTCCGGTCGAGGAAAGATTGATATTCATTTGAATAGAGGGGCCCGGTCACTTCTTCTCCGCACCGCTGCTCGAATTTGATGTCACTCAAACACATTGAGAGAGAGAGAGAGAACAGCTGGGGACATCACAAAAGAAGTCCTAAGCCAAATGCTTTTTTTTTCGCCACTGCTTTGGAAAACGGACACTCTCTGGATAGTGTGCAGCAGCATGTTGCTATGTTGACATCTCAGCCTATTTTGCTTAAAGGATTACTATTAATTTAGCAGTTAATACTGCTGTAGTTGGGGGTGGGGGGGGGGGGAGGGCTATACTTCATATTCTGTTAGCTCTGTGCAAACTCTTTTATATTTATTGCTGAATGTGAGACTTCCACGCTGTAGAATCCAGTGCCCTCACTGCTTCTTTACTCCACCAGGGTTAACAATTACTTTACCTCATTGGGCTAGCCAACACTACCATGTCATTCCCAAAACATACATTGGTGTCATAGCAACAGCTTTACATCGGTTGTCATTCAAAAAAGAAAAAATCTGTTGAAGTGTCGGATCACTCAAAGGGTTCGGCTAATTAAGTAATTGAGATCAGAAGTTTGCCTGAACTTCAGAGAGACACACAGGCCTTTTAGCTCTCCCCTAGGTTTACATGCCTCATCGTTCCACACATCCACTCTGCTCTGGGATAAACCAAAAGTAGTGACTGACCTTTGGTTTATCAGCAAAGAACATCCTGAGAAGTTGGTGGAGTTATACCATGATGGAGAGAGAATCCAGTCACAGGCATGAGTCTGGGGGAGTTTTACAGTCTCCATGCTGGGAAGTAAATAGCAGTATAGCTGCCAAAATGCCGATACAGTCTCAGCTGATACTCAAAAAGCAATATAATGTTATCTATGTGAGGAATGATGAAAAATGCCATGTTAAATCTGTACTATAAAGGTAAGGAATATGTATTTAATTAATAAGTGAGTGGCTGACAGCTCCTCATTTACCTTCAGTCTGCAGAGTATCCAGCACTGTGCTAAGCCAGGGCTTGAACAACCGAGGGGTCTCCACTTCTACTGTGTAACCTGGCAAGCTGTTCCAAGCATTGACAACATGCTGTGTAAAAAAGTCAGTTCCTGATGGCAGATTAGAAGTTTAACCCTTAATTTCTTTCTTTCTATGTTTTTCTATGTTTATTTTGCTGTTGATATTTGTTGTTGTTAAATCTAATGAGTTTAAAAACCTCAAGATGTATAAGATGCAAAGATGATAAAAACACAAAAATATAATTGTCATAGGACAGCAGGTACAATTGTAGGGCAAAATCAGGTGGATTTCCAAGGTGGGCACAATATTCTGTCCTTGTCGTAATTGTAAACCCTCACATTATTTTACATCTAATCAGAGCATTTCAGTACATCTTTAGCAGCTTTGCTAATGCTCCAGAGATCCAGTTCATGTCCCTGTCCAAACCTGCGCACTCAGACTGTGTTCTGAAAAGTTCTGAGTGTCAGGTTCTAAACAGAATCCAAAAGCGGGTCTTCAGCTGTAATCATAGGGAAACCTTTTTTGGTTCTATATAGAATGGGTAAAAAAAACAATTGGCACTATAAATTATCCTATGTTATTGAAATATGAATGGAACAGTGCAAGCATACATCCTTCCCCACTAAAAATACTACTCAGTGCCACACATATTAACCTCCACTTTTTATTCTTACCCCCCTCTCCCAATGCCGCCACAACCCCCCCCAAACCACGGACACCAACAAGACCTCAACAAGACCAAGGCATTCATGCCATAGCATACAACACCCCCAAACAAAAAAAACCTCCCTCTCCCAATGCCCCCTCCACCAACTACCACCAAAGCCCTGCCCTCAACAAGACTAAGGCATTTATGCCATAGTCACATCCCACCCATCGCTGAGGGGGGGGCAACAACAACAACCAATTAACAAGCATTAGCATAACCAGCAAGAAAGGGGAGGGATCCAATCCCCCAGTCATCTCAATAGGCAGGCCCCCTTTGAAAAGAAACGGGTGTTTTTAATTAGGCAGGTCCTCTGTTCTCCCTTCACAAAACGCCACGCAAAACAGACCTAATTGAGCATAAGGGTGTTAAGGGACAGGGTGTCTATTATCTGCAGCGTATCAAAATGCAAATCCAGGGACAGAAGCCGGGGTATCCCAGGGTTCCCAGCCCTAGTTTCGTTTTGTTTTTGGGGGTTTAGGTTGTGTTTTGAAAGGGAGCATAGATTCACCGCTTCCTTTAGGCTACGTTTAAAAGGCCTGTCCATACGCGGCCCTGTGTTTGCTTTCCTACCACACACATGAATACAGATCACGCTAACTACACAGGATGATTCATAAGGGGAATCAATGGGTGAATGAGGAATCAGAACACCAAAAACCGGCAGAGCTACAATTAGCTGCCAATCACTGGTCTTGAAAATGTATCCAGTAAGTATTCCTTAACGTTTTGGTACAGATATAATTACATTTTTTCAGCTCACACACATGTGTTTTTTTATTATTTCAATGTCTACTGAAACTCATAGTTAGAGTTTTATAGCAAAAATGCAACTCATTGAAATTAAGGGGGAGAAGCAAACTGTAGTAAGACTGGATTTTGTTTGTACATAACAGCGTATGATCTGTGTGAATGTGTGTAGTAATAAAAGCAGGAAAAGCATACCTGTGAGCAGAACAGCAGCAGCCACCCTCCAAATCTGGAAAAATGCATCAATCTTACAATCCAGGATCAAATGTCACATGCTTAAAAATATTGTCTCTAAAACATGAAACACTGCAAGTGAAAATTAAGCTCAAAGTTATAATAGTGATAAGGCAATCATGAAACTCAATGTCCAGATCCAAAATCAACATATTTTGAACATTGATGCTCTACCATGTTATATAGTTATATTAATGGTTAGCATTTGCAGATCAATAGGTATCTGGTTCAACTGTAGGTTTATCTTTGCAAATGTGACAGCTTTTAAGCTTGGAAAAGTATATTAATCTCTCAATGCATTGTACTTAAAATAATTTAAAAGCTCAATCTGAAACACAATGAAGATGAACATTTAAAATAATGTTCAATTTAAAAATTCTGATTAGCCACTGGGGGTATAGCTCAGTGGTAGAGCATTTGACTGCAGATCAAGAGGTCCCAGGTTCAAATCCTGGTGCCCCCTTGCAAAACCATATTTTAAACCTAAATAAATCATGTACAACTAATTACATATGTGCAATATTTCCAGACAAATTCTCTATACAATTAAAGCAATATCACACATAATATACATAGTTTATTGAACATTTACTTGCAGATAAATTGCGGTTTAAAGTTCAGTCCCTTCTGTTCCTTCTGCCTCTACTTGCCAATGACCAACTCCCATGCTGCATTTGCATTTGATTCAGTTGCATGAAATTTATAGAAAATAGGCACTGAAAGGATGAAAAATTATTTTAAATTTGCATCACGGAGTACTGGGAACTTTTTTTATAATTGGAATAAAAATGTCTTTCCATTTTAGGAATAAAAAGGAGAAAAAGAATCCCCTAAAGATACACAGACCCACTAAACTCCTCTTGATGTTTGTAAGCACTACACAGTGCACTCCATAATGTCTCCACCATGATGACACATTTTTAATTGATTTTGTTCTGCACTCCACAATTTCAGATTTTGCAATCGAACAATTTGCATGTGGTGAAAAATGTATAAAGATGTCCTTGAAATTAAGCTGAGAATCTGCACTTCAACTACATGTGAATTGTCCAAACCTTGACAAAAAAATGTGTCATTGTTGCAGTGCTGTATCATACCTGGTAAAGTGTGACTGCATAATTCTTGATGCTCAACTTTCTGACATCCTCCCAAATCAATTTCCCATGTGTCATTATGTCCTGAAAATTTCACAGCAGTGACATATCTGTCCTGTTTGAAAAGTTACTGAGCAAATGAGGGGGCCATTATTTATCTAACAGGTTCCATGAGCTCCTATGTCACCACATTATGTTTCTATTTTATGAGTATTTCTTTGAGTAAAATCGGGAACTAAGTTTTGCTGGACTGAACTTTTAAAAGGAAACTTACTCTATGGGAAACTGGTGACGTTTCACAGGGCGAATTCTGAAACCTCTCATTAAGCAACATCTAGGGCCTGATTTACTTACACATTTAGTACACGCAAAACCGTTTCGGTGGAATGACGTTAGTTGAGGTGGTTTTTTGCTTCAATCACAAATCATGTCATTGAAATTGCAAATGCAAAACTTTAGCATGTGCAGAAGACTTAGATAAAACTGGTCCCTAAAATTTTGAGAAGAATGTATAAAAACATTAAATGAAATGCCCTTCTTGAAATTGTTGGATAATAATGTTAACAAATGTTTTATGAAGGTGCTATGATCTGGTTATGCCTAATGGAGGCTTTATGAGTTATATACTTTATGAGTGCCATTGTGAGCAGTAAGGACAGATGTACTAAAGCCTTTAGCACATGTTAAATGTTTTCCATGATTCTGCCCTTAGTCTGGTATCAAATACCCAAACCAGTGCCAACTGTAACTGGCAACGAGTGCGATGTGTGATTGGCTAACAGCATCAGCCACAAAGATGATTATGATAAGTTAAGTTTCCTATGTATACTTGGGCAAATTTTCCCAGCACCTTAATCTGTCCAGTTGCCTGGATGTTGCTTTGTGTGTTATGTGCCTCAAACATTACAGAACTTAATTCAGAAGAAACAAAACCATTGTAACACTATAGAAACAGCGGCACACTGAGCCGAGTAAAGTGAAGATGTCACCTCAATTTCATTTCTTTACTTTTGGTCATGGCTGTGGCTCCACACAGAAATTATTTTTGAAGAATACAAAAATGTTCATTTTAGTATAATGGTTTGGTTGGTTTGCAACTCTGATGTTGCAAGTTGTTGATTCTGAAATAGGGACCTACAGCTTTTGTACCCTTCAGCAAGGCACTTTACCTGCATCACTTCAGTTCATATCCAGCTCTATAAATGGATAGTGTGTAAGAATGCTACATACCCACAATGCACCATGTGCTAAAGGAGTCTTGGTGGAACATTCTTGTCTTGGAATTACCTCACAACTGAGTGGGGATATGGATCCCAAGTTTTCCCATGATGCTCTGGGCTGTGTTAAATGCCAGCTGGGAAATGGTCACACCACTCCTAGCGCCACAGACCTTGGGCAGGTGGCAAAATTGGCAGAGGAACCCAGAGTGTAGGATTTGGGGCTTAGGAGTCGTTTGACAGAAAAGACGCCCCTCAGTTTGTGTCAGCCTGGAGTAATGGACCTCTTTATTAGGGCCGTTGGAGTGAAATGGCGGACGAGGCGTGCAGCTGTAAGTGCCCTGGGCTGCCCATTGCCGGGCCGAGCCTCAGGCTCCCTTATCCTGTTAGCGCCATAATCGCCCTTTCACGGTTACCCATGGCGACGACCGCAGGGCGTTAATCCGGCCTGCATTCAGGTCCCCACGCGCCTTTCACGCCTCCACTTTCACAAGCTGTTAACCACATTATTTAAACAGAGGAGAGGAGAAAGGGAGGGGAGAGGGAAGCAAGGGACTGGAGAAGAGAGGGAGGAGAGAGAGAGAGAGAGAGAGAGGGAGGGAAGGAGGTCTACCAAAAAAAGAGGGAGAGACATGGGGATGGGGAGGAAGAGGAGGTAGAGGGAGGGAGGGAGGGAGGGACGTGTTGGGTGGGAGGGAGGGGGAGAACAAATTTGGATTTATGTGTTTGGGAGGAGAGAGAAACTGAGACTTGACTTTTAAAAAACTCCTTATCTCACATAACACTAAACTGAAAGCAAGGAATGAAAGGGCAGCAGAAGAAAGTTCATAGTGTAAAATCAACTGTTCCTTGAATGGGGTCCACTCATAGACCAGAGGTGGGGCTGTGTCTTAGAATCAAGGGCCTTGAACACTGAAATAACATTGATATTAAAATATTACTTAAATCTTACATTGATTTTAAATGCACATTGCAATTAAGTATATTGGAAAATAAAGAATATCCAACATTAAAATGAACTACATTATTTCAGTGTGTGTTTCATGACTCTGTTTGAAACTGGCTGTTTTGGGACTTGGGGAATTGGGCACCTGGCTCGTATATCAGAGATCATAAAGCGATTACTTTTTAGAGCAACTCAATTTCCCATCATGCACTGTACTACAGCTCAAAAACTTCAGAGAGACAATTAATTAGAAAGGAAATCCACCACAGCAAACATGATTTTGAAATACAAGTTTATTAGGTTTATTAGATACATTTATAAACAAACAAAAAATACAAACTGTAAAGTGACAAGAGATCCCATTCTGAAATGTCCTGAGCTCACGCAACAGTCTGTGAGAAACACTAAAGAACACAAACGAAGAGCAGCTACGGTAAAATCACAAGGAGTCAAAGTTCTGCATTGGGGAGAGGGAAGCCAGCGCATCCAACGTGCTCGCTGATGCCTGCAGGGACAGAGGAATAAAAACAACACCAATGATCAACCGCTGTTTGGGCAATAGTGTGTGTGTGTGTGTCTGTGTGTGTGTGTGTGTGTGTGTGTGTGTGTGTGTGTGTGTGTGTTGCTCCTACAACAGAGACATACATGCATGAGTGTGTATGAGTATTTTTTGTATGGTATGATTGTTTGTATGACAGTGTGTGTGTGTGTGTGTGTGTGTGTGTGTGTGTGTGTGCATGTGTGCACGTGTGTGTGTGGACGCGTCTCTCTCACCCTCCACTCCTCCACTCCGCTGGCGATGAGCTGCTCTGATTGGGCGATCCTCTCCCTCCCTGCCCGGACCTTCTGCGCCAGGGCGGCGTTCTCCTTCTGCAGCTTCTTCAGCTCCCGCCGCAGGTACTCCCGCTGCTGCAGGTAGTACGGCATCACGAAACTGCACAGGTCCTGCTCCGGCACCCCGCTCGGACGCCTGACAGACACAGGGCATTGCAGAGCCAAAATGGTGGAGGGCAAAGGGCAGAAAAAGCCAAGATGGCAGCAAGCACAAGGCAGAATGGACCAAGATAGTGTCGAACACAGGACAGACAGTCAAGATGGCGGCAGATGCAGGGCAGAGAGAGAGCCAAAATGGTGGCAGAGATAGGGCAGACAGAGAGCCAAAATGGTGGCAGAGATCAGACAGAGAGAGAGCCAAAATGGTGGCAGAGATCGGGCAGGCACACACAGAAACACAAAGAAAACAGACAAAGTGAACAAATAAAGCATGCAGGCCTGAGTGTGTGATGAACATGCATACATATGTGCACCTGAGAACAAGTGTATTTCCCCAGCCGCATGTCCGTAAGCTTTTACACATGCTTTATATTATCTGCAACACTATAAATATATGAGGTGTAAACAGTGGATGAACAAAAGTAGACAGGCTGGTATGCAGCACCATGCCTATCTCACCATGCAGGTTCTGTGCTCTCCTTGGCCACCTCCTCCAGTCTATCCAGCTCCTCCAGCTTGCACTGGAGGTTCCCCTCGTCCATAATCTGGGTGATGTCATCCTGCAGACAGGAAGTGACACGCACACAAATACACACAGGAAGTCACACCTTTTTTTTTTTTAATTCATTACAAACATAACAGAAGCCATGCATTTGGTTGCATTGTTAGCTAGCTAAAAAAATAATAATAATAAGGGTACAAAGAAAATGATGATAACAACAACGCACAGCAGAAATGACCATACCTGTATGGACCTCTCGAGCTCTGACACAAACTGCTTGTGAATGACCTCAGTCAGCTGGGGCTTCTGCTTGTAGAAAGGGTGAAATGTTTTGGCGAACCTGTGGAAACTGTCATAACACACACTTATGAGCTGGGTTTACGCTCCACAGATTCCCCAGTGCATGTTAATGCAGGCGGACAAGTACCAAATTAGTTACTACATTACAGGCTTTTAGCGAACGCTCTTATCAAAAGCGACTCACAGACATGAAGACAAGTGCACCACTTTGGTATGAAATCCAAAATTACCCAGGAGGAGTAAATTACCGACCCACAGACCAGATATTTGAAACACATCAGTTTCGTCTGGTAAGTTAAATGATTAAGTAACAAACATATCACTACAAATCGGTATGCAGTTGTTGATTAATTATCATTTGAGACTGAGTGTTGTGATACCAAAAATGGGTTAAATAACTAGCTGGAGTACCTAGAGTCCGCTATCACTTTTTGCAAGCTCTTCTCCATAACTTTGTTAAAAAGTTTGAGCCGATTCCCTCGCGGGTCAGATACGTCCGACTTGTTTTCAGTGCTGGTGCTCTGCTCGGAGGACTGGGCCGAAGCATCTTCTCGACCCGCCTGGTCTTCAACAGACTTGTCGCCCTCATTTTTTTCAGGGATTTCTTTCCTATCTGGTTCTGTGCTCTCCTCCATGTTATTTTTTTCCCTGTTATTGTTTGCAAGTACGCGCCAAAGGTTTAGTACCGCCCCTCAAACAATTCAAAGATCACATTGGCTTGTGTACGTCATGCAAACCGCTTTTATTGGCTAGTTTAGTTGTCTATTAACATACGTTTCCGTGTTTCCCGGACTTCTGTGCTCAACGCTGATTTGCTGGTAAAGCTGTCACTCCCAACCAAACCCCGCCTTTTAAAAACAGAATGCACCGTTACCAATTTTCGCAACTAACCGTTCAATAGTAACGACCATTGATACTATCGTCAACATATGCGTTTAGCAAATAGGAATATATGCTGCTGATGTCTTACTATTACAAAAACAGAGTTGAACTGAAAAAAGAGCTTGTATACTTGAGGAAAATATTCCTTATTTAATACTTGAGGCTATGTGATGACAGTGAGTGGACTGAGAAGAGCTAATGTTTTTGTAACACTGTCATTATTTTTATGACTCTTGTGATACTTAAAACCACTCTTCTAAATCTAAATGTAGAGTAGAAAACATAATTCTTATGAGGTGTGACACTGTCAACTTGTCTTTCAAACATAAGTAGTGAGAAAACAAGGATACGCGTTTGAAAACAATGCTATGATGATTTCTGACATGATGAGACAAGTTTACCCAGCCAAATAATCAAGACAAGACTTATCCCCCGATTCTCATCTCATCAGACAGCACCACCTAGTGGTTGTCTACTGTTCGGCACCTCATGGGGCAGAGATCCAAGACCAGGGGCAGTCAACAAAATCCACACACAGGTTTGCCGAAGCTTCTATTTGAGTCATCACTAAATTAGGCACTGGACAGATGTTTAAAACAAGTTCTGTTCAATTGTGAGTCAATGACGTCAAGCACACAGTGTTTTTTGTTTTGTTTTTTATTTTTCCTGTAAAATAATGTGAATATACACTGCCTTCACTTTAAAAAATCTTTTCTTGTTAGGTTTAAGAAAGCATCTATGGCTTTAGAGAATTATTTACAACAGATATTGTTTCCCAGGTAAGGTTAAAATAAAAACAACGACAAAACGACACACATGTAAAGATATTTTTACACAAGAAAAAAATTGTTTCTGTTTATGTTCTTGTTGCCTCTATTAAAAAGCGACCTAACAGACGAGCACATGTAAAACATACATAGTGAAAATAACATTATTATTGATAATCGCAACAAACATAATAACAAAATCAATAAAAATATGGCCTTTTAGCACAATCCCTATCTCTAATCTCTATAAAAATCTATGATGCAAAACAGCTCCCCCTATTGGCAGAGAACAGAACTGACACTGAATGTTACTGTAATACAAGATGACAAATGTGAGAATTTGTGTATAGCAAAAAAGAAACATGAACTAAACACAAAAGACTTTACGTGTGCAACTAAATCAAACTGTTACCACAGGAGGTGAGAGATCTGAAACTGCTGTGAAAACAGTCACTTTTAACACAATGAATATTTTGTTCCACTCGTATTTCGACTCAGAAACACAAACTTTCCATGTGTGGCTGCAACATATTCATCTCGAATTTACGAGAAGTGACCAACAGCAAGAGAGCAGAAAGACTATCGTGGAATATTCATGAAAGGAAGGATGCCTCTTGGTTCCGCTGAATGGTGGAATTGTAATATAAAATTGCTGATTCTGGTGTGCCGTTTTTTTTTTTTTTTTACAACCTGAAAGGTAAGGGCATAGCACACCTTATCGAGAAGGTAATCTCTGTACCACAGCACTGATTTTCATCTGATGTGGATCCACCCAGTGAAAAAGATGAGCTATCCAGTTTATTTGGAAATCAGGCTGAGAGGAAGGGGGGGTGGGGGTAATCTACGGTTACCTGCATGGGACAAAACAGACGGGAAGAAGATAACACAACGCTCACCAGATTTAAAAACTACTGAAAACATATCTGCAAACTTCAGCCAGTGAATATGTAACACGAAGCAGTGGGATCAAGTGTAGCTCAGCATCTAATCAACAGCATCCAATAAACACCAAAATCAGTTTATATTCGATTGTCTCAACACAGTCGGGTTCCACTAAGCCTCCTCTGTTGACTGTGTCTGACTGCATATCTCAAACAAAGGCCAAGTGTCACCTTTCCTCCTTCTCTTCCTGCTGTCTCCGGTTTTAACTCGCATAGCACATGGGGGAAAAAGTGCATAACAGCGCCATCTGGTGTGCAACATGAAGCTTAGCAGCTCCTAAAACTTCAGCTATCATTCCCTGCCCCTCAGGCAGTCACCTCAATCCGTTAAATTTCCAGTAAACCTGTTTGATGACAGACAAAGAGATGGACAGACCAAGAGGCCTGGGAACTCCACTCCCCCTACTGGTGGAGGAAGGTAATAGCAGTCTGCCTTCTTTGAGAGGGCATTTTACCTACACAGTAGGTGAACAAAAAGAGTGCACAGGACAGGGGTAAATGATAAGCAGTAACAATCAGCAAATATTGACCGCTTCTGTGAATGTAACCAATGGCAACTTTTTGGGGGCCCTAAGCAAGATGGCGTCTCCTCACTAGAACTCTAGTCCAATTCGAGGAGTAAGAGGTCCTCCTAACCACTAGGGTGGCCCTAAACAGCTGGTCAAGCTGCTTTTGCCATAGGCTGGCCCTGACTGAAGCTGCTGCCAACCTCTTGGGTCTTACAGCCACAGCTTCCAAGTCAGGTGACAGAGATAAACATCGAAAAAGGAAATGAAGGAAGTGAGGTCACTCCTTGACATCACAGACTTCTTTGTTGTTGCACTTGGACTAAACGGGAGTAGTCATAGCAGAAGAGGAAACCCTCTAAGGTACATCAGGCCGTGTACATCAGGAAACGTTAAAGCGCACCATCTAACCAACCCCCCGCCCGGCTGCTTTTCAGTTAACGCAGTGCCTTGACGATGACGTACAAAAGTGCGTACACAATTTTTGATTCAACGAAGGAGACGCACAAACACCACAAGCACGTAGGACATGTCCACAGCAGAGGACAGAGTGACACTGTAAGGTGTATAGACTTCAATCAAAAGACATGGACTCAAAAAAAAAACCAAATAAAAAAAATGTATCCAAGGAATGTTACTTTTGGTCTCAAACCCCACCCGTTCACATAATTAGGCTGTTCTTCCTTTACTACATTAAGCAAATCATATTTATTAAGAATATAATATCTGTTAAAACTTTGTTAGAAAATAAAACTTTTTTTAATTTTTTTTTAAACTTTCTTCAATGTTACACAACCATTTTGCTTCTATGCACAAAAATATATACTATAATCACGCTCTAGGGTCTCCACTCTGTGGAGGTACCGGGTGCAAATACACAGCTAATAGGCGGGTGAGAGGGTGGGCGGCGGGTTTTGGGGGTGGGGTGGGGGTTGGGGTAATCATCACAGAGGGAGCGATTAGCCAGCATCACTCTCTGACAACGTTAGCATGGGGGCTAAAGCGCATCTTCCAATCACTTTCGGGCTTTTTATTATTATTATTATTTTTTTAAATGTATGCTGCATTACGCAATTCAGTTTACAGTTTAGTTTTGTTCCCCCCCCCAAAACACAAACGCAAAAGCCAATTCCAAATGTATCATCTGAAGTAAACACAGAGGTATTTTCGAGGTCACACTTTCTGAGTGCAGAAAGGTGGGGGAGCGGGTAGCGAGGTACTTGCATAGTGCACGTGAGGACGATGTGAGACTGGATGGAGGCTCCGAGCCATGGCCCTGTGGTACCCCCTCCTCTTCAGCGCTGAGGGACTCTGTGTGACTGAAAGGGTGAGCTCCCCTCTATTTTGTGTGTGGCTGTTATGGACATCGATTCCCATACAGGCAGCAGGTAATCTGCGTCCAGGCCCTGGGGCTGTGTCCAAAAATCACAAAGTCACGTCCCCTCTCCCTCCCTCCCTCCTTCCCTCCTTTCCTTCCTTCCTCCCTTTCTTTACCTGATCTACAGAGCCACAGGCAGGTGAAAATGATATAGCAGAAACCTCACAAACTCAACCACGAGTCACTTCGGATCGGTGAAATGAGGAAGCAACGGAAGGGACGGAGGATGTGACTTTTCAGACGGTCCCTGGTTGACGCAAAGGGGAGGGGCCCATTCCCATTTCTGTGGCATGAGGCTTGATGACCAATCGTAATTCCCAAGGGGGAGTCTATGACAAAGAAAATACCCACAATCCATCTCTCTTAAAGCTGCAGCACCAAGCACAGAGAGGGAGCATTAGTTTTTAAAAATCCTGCAAAAGACTCAGACTAGGACTGAATCAGGTCAGGATGAACGTTAGCCAGCAAGGGCACTGACCCCTAACGGATCAGTAAAGCAAACATAGGCCTGGGACGACTCACGTCTGTTCTTTACATTGGTCTGTGTCAGTCAGCAGACCAGTTAGGGGACACAACCCGATGGCCAAAGCCACGCGCCCTAATTGGCTAGAAAGAGCAAAGTAACACCCAATATTGATTGGTTGTGCATAGGGCAGTAACAGTAGATGGTCATTGGTTGGAAAAAGTGCAGTAACACTAGATTCTGATTGGTTGGACATAAGGCAGTAACACTCCACACTGATTGGTTGGACATAGGGCAGTAAAGTAGGTACTGACTGCACTTACATTTACATTTCAGTCAGTTAACAGATTCTTCAGAGCGATTGGTTGGATACAGCTACAGCTGATGCTGACTGGTCAGAGACGGAAACAATGGGTAGAGGCTAGGTTGCGCCACAATTCTTTCAGGGCACACTCACTGTCTTCATTAGACTCGGTAGGAGCCACACACAAAGGACACAAAGTCAGGTAACTTCATCCAGCGTGACGCAGTGCTGAACGTGCGACGGCTTTCATTCCACCGGTCAACAGGACCGCTGTGTCTTTGAAAATTATGGTCACCTTCTACAGCTGGCCTGTCAGGACTATCTCAACAGAGGCTGGACGCAGTAACTTTTCCAAGAACATGGAGCGGGAGAGAGAAGAGCCGTGAATGAAAAAATGGAGTGGCAGGAGGGGTCTCCTAAAGACTGCTGCAGAATCAAAAAACACAAAAGGAGAGGAGTCTGTAATCGTTGATTGGCTTAGAACACTTCCAGGTCCATGATGCCCCTCCCTCTCCATCAGTTTTTTTTTCCCACACACAGAATTGTGGACATGTTGAACCACTTTCCAGGTCATGTGACAGAGGCAGAGACTGTGGGAGTGTTGAAGTCCAGGCGTGACACAGTGCTGGATACTATCTGGACTGTAGGGGAAATATGAAAAGCCGGGACAGGGTTGAATGGCCTACTCTCGTTATGGAGTATTCTCATGTCGCTGCAGTATCACCTGAACGCAGCCTCAGTGAGGCTAAGCCCAAAACCTTTTTTTTTTTTTTTTTTTTGTGATCAGTCTGGGAGAATTTTGGTCCCATTGTGAGGTCAGGGCTTCTGCCCGTTTCCCGGACGACCTGAGGTGGTGATGATGTCATGATGTGGAGTGGGGGGTTGGGGGTGTAGGAGGTGATGGTGGGGAAGGGACTGTTGCCTGTTCGGTCACAGCCTCCCCGTGCCCCCCCCTCCGCCCGCCCCCTCCTCCTCCTCCATCGCTCACTTCAAGCGGTCGGAGCGGAAGGAGTCCTCCACAGCCGGGTCGGGAAGCATGAGGTCTCCCTCTGCCAGCATGCTAAGCCCCTCCAGAGCCAGCGGGTCCATCTGCAGCGGGTCGTCCAGCCCAAACGGGCTCATCTCGAACCCCGGAACCCCCGACAGGGCACTGGTGATCTCCTTAGAGAGGCCCGCCGAAGAGTCACCTGGGACAGGGGGAGACAGACTGATTTTTAAAAACCCTTCATTTAACATATAATTAAGATCAGTTTTAAATATCACTGGAATGGCTGTACAGGTTGAGCATTCCTAATCTGAAAATCTGAAATCCAAAATGCTCCAAAATCCGAAACAAGCATTTCAGATAAGGGATACTCAGCCTGTATCTGCATGCCCCATCACCCTCCTGCAAATACATCCTCACTAACAAAAAGACGTGATTTCATCTTACCAGTCAAGATGATGTTGGGCAGGCTGGGACAGCTGCCTCCACCGTAGCTCTGATTCAGGTTCAGGTTCTGGTTCTGATTCTGGTTCTGGTTCTGCTTGTTGAGGAGCTGTGGGTTGCCTGAATGCTGATCCCCTGGGTAGGACCCCTCTGTCCCCGAGCCTGCTGGGGGCTCGGGCCCTTGGCCGTGGTTGAAGGACTGGCCTCCTCCTGTCCGCGTCTCCATGCCAAAATGTCCCAGCTGGGCGGGGTCACCGCGAGGGGGAAATGAGGGGGGCGGGGCATCCGAAAATAACAACAGATGAGACATACAGACAGAGGACCCGCGGAAGGAGACAGACAGAAACAGATGTACGATCATTAGAAACGTGCTAACGTGCTACAATGCAGCTCAGCAGAGGAGAGTCTCTTCTGCACATGCACTCTTCATGATTCTTCTCTGAACCCCATCAGAGTGATTTCTTCTTTTGGTTTTTTTTTTTGTTCTGAGGCTATTCAGCGGTTGTCATGTGTTTTGAGACTCTCAAAGATATTATATATACATAAAGGTAACAGCCACCTTGGTTTCGGACCTACTAGCTGTGAGAGGGGTGTGGCTTTGGGGAACTACCTAGTACAAGGGGGTGGGACTTTGTGGAACTGGGCGTGGCTTTCGGGACCTACAAACTGGAGGGGGTGTGGCTTTATGGACCTATCTCTGCTTGAACTGGGCGTGGCTTCAGGGACCTGGGCGTGGCTTTCGGGACCTACCTGCTGGGACAGGGCTTGGCTCTGGCTGGGGGTGAGCTGCAGGCCGAGGCAGGTTTCGTCCAGGAAGGAGCTCAGTATGGAGGTCTCCTGTAGAGCAGGGGAGAAAGAGCAGCAGGTTGTTAAAACCCCTCATCCAGCCACTTAGGGTCATTCTGTAGCACCGCAGTAAAACAACAGGATTTGATATATCAACATCAAAATGAGCCAAACGGGCATGGCTGTGTAAAGCTCACTCACGTTGTACAGGCCGAGGCTGGACGGGGCCTGGCCCATCTGCGCTGGCGCCCTCTGCTGGTGGTCCTCCTGCTGCTGCTGCTGCTGCTGGAGCGTCGGGCACTGCAACTGCGACTGCGACTGCGCAGCCTGATCCTGCAGGCCCTGCAGCTGCAGCTGCAGACCCAAGGGATCCAGCTGCGAGCACTGCGACTGCTGGTGATGCTGCAGCTGTTGCTGGTGCCTCTGTTGTTTCTGTTGATGTTGTAACATTAAGTGCTGCTGTTGCTGTTGTTGTTGCTGTTGTTGTTGATGTTGCTGTAACGTTAACTGTTGCTGATGTTGCTGTTGATGATGTAAGTGTGCCTTCTGCTGTTGCTGTAGGTGGTGCTGTTGCTGTAGGTGTTGTTGTTGTTGTTGTTGTTGCTGCTGGTGTTGTAGGTGCTGCTGCTGTTGCTGTTGTTGTTGATGTTGTAACGTTAGCTGCTGCTGGTGCTGATGTTGATGCTGATGCTGCTGACCAGGCTGCTGCAGGGGCTGATGGGATAGTGGAGGACCCGCATGGCCCTGGTGGTATGGATAGGCTGGCAGTCGCTGGTCCAGCGGTGGCTTGCTTGTGTCCAAAGCAACCCCCTGTCACAAAAACACACCCGCCATCCAAAACAGTCAGAGACATAGATAATGATATACAGGGTTCAGCAAACTCATCTGTTTTTGAAGTTCCAGAATCATAGATGTCCAACATTCTAAATATGTCTTCCTTTCTTAAGATACATGAAATTGACTCTGTGTGCATTTACAAAATGAGCCATGAGGAAAAATTTGATCTTTGTTTTTCTTTGAGAACTTTGAATTCTCAAACAAGAATTTCTGATTGGTTAATACATCCCACCTTTACTGTTCTGAGCTGTCATTTGCTTTCTTTGACAGGTCATTGCTATAAAAAGTTCCTGGGCGATTGGTTTTGTAAGAGTAAGGACATATATTCAATATACCTTAGTATTCACAAAATATACACTAGGCAAGTAATCTGCTACAAACCACAAAATACGAATAAAAATGCAACAGTATAAAAACTGATAAATTCATAACCAATTTCAATGTAAATGAAATTCAATGTAACAAATAGAAATGTGCGTTGTCAACCACAATCAATGTCAAATCTAGGTCAGCCACAAGTAAATTTTACCTGTGTGATTGAAGACAGGGTGGGGGAGATGGTGGGAGAGAACTGCTTAGAGTGGTGCCGGCGTGCCTCTCCACCAATCGGGAGCACCAGGGGGCTGAGCTGGGTCCGTCTCCGTGGCGACGTGGTGAGTGGCGGCTGTGCCTGTCCAGTTGCGAGCGACGGGTAGGAGGACGGGGAGGAGGTGCCGCAGGAGCCGGCCCCGCCCACCCCGCTGCCGAAGCTGGGATTGCTGGCGGCCGATTGGAGGGAGTGGCCACTGAGGGAGGAGTTACTGAGGGAGGACTGCAGGGATTGGTTACTGAGCGAGGACTGCAGGGAGGGGCAGGAGCTGAGCGGGGACTGCAGGGAGGGGTTGCTAAGCGACGAGTGCAAGGAGGCGGAGCTCAGGGAGTTGGGGAAGGAGTGGCTGCTGAGAGATGACTGTATGTTGGGGTTGCTGAGGGAGGACTGGAGCAGGGGGTTTAAGAACGATCCCTGCAGGGACCCCGACATGCCTAACAAGACAAAAAAACACACACACAAAGAAAAACAAAAGAGATGCATTACATCACCACCTGGCCCTCCGATTTCACCTCACCTTAGCAGAGAAAACGAGCAAGACTTTAGACCGAAGAACCTGTCAGCAACACCTGAGTGGAGTGAACCACGAAGGAAAGCACACTTCATACTTTCAGATTACGGTTACCATGGGTGCATTCCAAATAAAAAAGATGCACTACCATCACCAGAATCTTAACCCAGTCTTTGGATTTCATGTCAACTCAACAGAGAAAGAGAGCAAGACCTCACGCTGGACAACCTGTCAGCGATTCCTGAGTTGACATAAAGTTGACAACACTTCATACATCCAAACTAGAAGTTTACAGTTGCAAATTCTTTCAAAAAAATGTACTGCACTAGAAAGACACCTCACAGCTAATATGGCTTTTGGTTACATCCATCACAATACATTCACAGACATTTATACAGGGCCATTTACACAAGATTACATTTTGATATACTACCCATTTCTAATGGTGGTGTATTTGCTGGGATATTTTGGGTATGTTGTCTTGCTTGGGGGCGGTACCCCACCTGGGGGACTAGGCCAGCAGCCTCTGAGTTAGGGGCCCATCTCCCTAGCCATTATGCTACACTGCTGCCCCCCCCTGGGGCTAGCTCTGATAACTGGAATTTACCAGGGCCTAATTTTAAAATCGCACATAAAAGATGTCAGCCAACCGCCCTCTAAAGAAAAGGTGAAACCGAGAGTCTAAAGGCGGTGTCCGTAGGCGTCAGAATGGAAGTGCTTCTGGTATCTATGGCAACTGTGCCTTTGAATTAAGACTATGAAATATGACCTTTGTCCTCATTAAAAGACAGGTTCAATTTTTTTTTTGTTTCTTTAAATGAGTGGGAGTTGGGGAGAATGACAGTTGCATATATTTTAGGCAGACATGGTAGCAGTGTGTGTTAGCAGTAAGATGACATATCAGTCGTTTGTTGTTAATAAGCAGCTGCTACTTTTTGTAGTCATTCACTATGGGTATGTCTGCCTCACCTTTGCGGTAGTGCTGTATCTTCATTTTTGGGGGTTACACTAGTTAAAACCATCTGCCACATACCAACAATGTAATGTAGATAAAAGTGGAAAAAAGATCCCTAAAAAGCAGTTAGAACAGAGACTTCGAACTCCACCCCTGGAGCACTGCTGCTTCTGTGGGGTTTTTTTGTGGTTTCCTCTCAATCAACAGCCAGCTCAGGCGCTGAACAGGAAGTGTGGACTCTAAGGCCAACCAGGGACTTTAACGGTCCACCTGAAGTACTGAGACACAGCAGTAGAGGGCACTAGAGGGCACTACGGCCCTCTGCGACTGGAGTCTGAACACCCCGATGGAGCGTATCGACCAAGCTTCTCAATAAAACGAGAATCTGACGAATGCCACATGCCAGACGTGTCAACCGCTGGTGCGGTACGTGCTATTTCCAGAACGTGGCATGAGTGTCTTGAGATCTCTGCGGATAAGATTGGCAGAGAGATCTCTGAGATTAGAAGATACATGCGTGCCCACTTTTACTCATCCTGGCATTTCTCAGCTGGCATGTCACATCCTGCAATCTATGAAAACTGTGTTTCATTTTCAATTCACCATCCAGTTCTTGAAATTGACATATCATAGAAAATGACACCGATACGTCTGAGAACTGACACGGCCCTCTCTCCTAAAATGGTGTGCTATGTGCCACGACACGCGCACTCAAGCATTGTACTACAGATGCTGTGTAGCCTCCTGTTTTCGCGAGGTTACTGAGAAAATGGGGTGTGTGACATTTCCTACTAGCTCCATGGACCTCTATGTCACAACTCTCTGCTTCTGTTTTAAGAGTACGAGCAGGAAGTAAGTGCAGGCGGGAATGCAAACTGTATCAGTAACGTAATGGTAGGTACAAAAAGACATACAAAACAGCTCTGACTGCAGCGTAACAGAAATAAGGGCAGTGTAGCATAATTGAAATACAAGTCCTGGTCCAGGTTAGGGAGTGTGCAACTCATTCCGTCCTTAGATGTAGTACATCTAGTACATCTATCAACAAGATATCCATTTACTACAGATGTACAAACTGATACAGCAAAAACAATGTACGCTGTTTAAATCATTCACATGTTGTAATTCATGTCATATTTGCCCCTCCCTATTGTCTTGACTCTGACTGTGTGAAATTAATAAAGCTTTTTTTTTTTTTTTTTCAGATACGGAGGATCAGACACCAGTGGTTTCCTGCCCGTCCTGGGTTGGGATGGGACTTCCCCGAAGACTTCCTGTGCGGTGCAGCGGAGCAGCACGGCCCGCCTCGCCTGGAGGCGAGGATGATGACGGACGATGGGTGGCGAATGGCGTTTTTTTTTTTTTTTAAAATTTTTTCCGTAGCCAAAGTGCCCATGTGTGCGAGCAGAGTGTGAAAACCACCTCACAGGGGCTACACCTCACCCCGGGTCACCCCACCTGAGTACCTGTACATCAACACAGACAACTTCCACCTGCTCTCAGTTTGTACTGCGCTGTCTGTGTTAGCACTGTTCTGTATCTTACTCTGTATATTTTACTCTTTGTGGCGCTAACTGTATTAACGTTACACTGTACCTTACTGCGTATATTTTATTCTTTGCTGTGCTACTTGTGTTAGCAACATACTGTACTTTACCATGTATATTTTATTCTTTGCTGTGCTATCTGCTTTAGCATTGTACTTTTTTGCACTGCTTATATTTTATTTTGTCCTTATATTATTAACTACAGGCTTATGTGTTTTAGCTTTGATGGATGCCTCTTGATCATGTTTTCATCACAAATGAGAACTGTTTCTAACTGACCCTCCCCAGTAAGGTCATGTCTACATGAATGAATGAATGCATGAATAATGCATGAACAAACAAGCACACAAACTACCGCAGAGCCTCCTGTCAAACACAACCTCAGAGATTCAGGGGCCCTCTGGCCCTGAAGTCTAAAGTCCTACCCTCTGAACCACCATGTTGTCTTAACCCCTGGGTCACCCACCCTGGTCCTGAGGACCAGAGGGGACTGAGACTTTCCAACATAAAATCTGCAAAAAGTTGCAGGAAACCAGGTGATGTGGGTTAAAAGTGGAATAAACTCCTTTAATGGACTGATTTAAACGCTGACTAAGAACTAGGTAACCCCTGTGGCTCTCCAGGCCATCCAGGGGATCGTTGGCTTTAATCAAAACTGGAAACGCTTTTCATCGGAATCACACCCACCTTTAACTAAAGCTGCACGCCAAGAATACACCTTATCAAAGACAGGCCAGTGAGGGTGAGGGCCCAGAAGTGAAACACTTAATTAACTTAATTGAAATTCATTAACACATGTCCACACATATACACACAAACACACGTACACAAACATGTGCGTGTGCACACACACACACACACTCTCTCACACACACACAGACAGACACACACACACACACTCTCTTACTCACTCACACACACACATACCTGGCAGGTGGAAGACGTTGCCGGAGGTGATACCCAGCTGGGTGAGGGTGGAGGCCAGGTTTCCGGTGCTGCTGCCCCCACTCAGGGAGGGGAACCCGGGCTCGTCCCGGTCCAGCGGGGTGGGGAGGGGGGAGGGGAAGTGCAGGGTGGTGAGGTCTGGCAGGGACCCCCCCGCGTTCAGCGCCGCGGGAATGTGGGGCGCACTGGAGGGCTGGTCCGGAGAGGGGAAGATACTGCAGACAGCGAATCAGATTATGAGAATCTGAGTGAGCAGGAATCAGACTGCGTTTGTGTTTGTGAGGTTTTCAGTCAGTGAAACTGACTGTGGATGAATCACACTCCATGTTTGTGAGTATCTAAGTCAGACAGTGAATCCAAACCCATGTCTGTGTGACTTTGAGCCAAAGCTAGAGAGCAGGAACGAGACCCTGTGTTCGTGAGTATGAGTCAGACTGAGTGAGGATGAATTAAGACTCAGTGTTCATTCAGAGTATCACAGTAGGTGAGTCAGAGTAGGTGTGTGGAAATACAATCCCATAATTGCGAGTGCTTGAGTCAGAGTGAGCAGGAATCGGATTCAGAGTGTGTCAGGGGATTGACTCACTTGATTCCGGGGACCTCACAGGATTTGGGTCTTGATGACAGCATCGGTAACTGGTGGCAGACAGACAGACAGAGACGCTTACTGGACACATACACACTCTGAGTACTCACTCAGGTAATCAGTACCATGAGTATGCCATCCACAACTAAAAAGTCTCAACAGAATGCATCCGTTAGCCCACACCGTTTACGGAGACCCAATATGGGAAATGAATATGATATTAAAACACAGTTTGCATACGTCGATATATGCAAATCAGTATACGCACTTGGTGTATGCATGATGGTATTTAAAAGCAGAAAAATGGCACTAAAACATAAACAACATGTTGCTGTATAAGCATGCTTGTATAAACAGCAATGAATAAGTGTGGTATAGACATGGTATAATAACTGTATAAGTGTTGGTATAAGCACTTTACACATGTGGTATAAGCACTATGTAAGCATAGTATAAACATGGTATAAGCATAGTAGTACAAGAGGTTGATTTAAACATGAATGTATTTGCACTGTTATTGAAAAGCATGGTATAAAGTTGGTATTACACGGTGTGATATACGCAGTATGTGCGAATGTTTATATAGTCACTACATAAACATAGTATAAGCTTGACAGACATGTTATATATGCTATAAGTATGTTGTAAGTGTGGTATAAGACTGGTTTAAGAACACTAAGTGCTGTATAAATGTGGTATAGACACTTTGTAATTATACTGATAGAATCATTTTTTAAGCGTAGTATTAGGGCATCTGTATACGCATGGAAAAAAGGCCGTATAAGGACGGTTAGTGAGGCAGCATTGCCCCTGAGGATTGTGGGTACCTTCTTCGTGTCCCATGGTTTGAGCAGTTTTCCTTCATCCAGCACGTTCTCCTCGATGGGGGGGACAGGGTACGGGAACACTGGGGGGGGGAGGGTCAGTCACAGGCATTCCCCACATGATTTGTGCATGCAAATCTGTGTGCATGTCTATGTGTGTGGGTGCATTAGCGTGCATGCATGTGCGTGTGTGTGCATGCACGTGTATGACAGCTTGTGTGTTCACTAGTTTGTGTGTGTGTGTGCGCAATTATGCATGTGTGTCCGAGTACATACATATGTATATGCGCATGTGGGTGTGTGTGCATGTACATGCACAGAAAAATGTTCACTAAAGAAAACATGAGAGAATAACAGAAAAGAATGGAAGGAGGACTCACTCTTTCGGCCCTCTCCCTCAGCTAGGCCTGCAAACCCCCCAAAAAAAAAAAACACAATTCCATTAGACCCAAGAACCAAACTCCCTTCAGAGACTTAAACTGCAACCAGACCAAAACCATAATTAACACTCAAATCGGATCTGAACTGCTTTCACACTGCTGTTAAGACACCAAAGTGCGTTCACTCAGCAGTCAGACCCAAACTGCTGCCACACATCACTAAGAGACTGGTGGATCCAACAGGGACTGTAGTTCAGAAGGTCCGAATGGCCCACCCCAGCACAAGAGGGGAACTCCATGGTTTGTGCTTGAAGCTGTCACATACGTTTCTATTGAGATTATGGATTTTTCTAGAAGAGACTAAGCCCCTCATTTTCTTGACAGTCAGCTCATTGCTTCATTAGGGGGTCATTAGCGATCTTCTGAAGGAGGGGGAGGGTGTTTTTTTTGGGGAGGCTCACCGCTGCGCCTGTTCTGGGGGACCAGCCCGTGGCCGGAGAGGGGGTCCCGGGAAGGGGGGTTCAGAACGCTGGTGTGCAGGGCGGAGTCCGAGTTCGTTCTACGAGGAAGAGGAGGAGCCAAGAGAGAAGGGGGGGGGGGTATTCAGGGAGGGAGGGAAAAGAGAGGGAGGAGGGGTAGAACAGATCAACCAAAGGCAAGAATTTATCTCTCCATTTTGAAAATCCCCCTCCATTCTCACACCATCTTTGTTCATCCCTCTTCTTATCTCCTAACCAATACCTTTTGGCAAGGCAATTTAAAACATAAGTACATTTAAAGAAAAAAAAAAAAAAAAGAGTCCATGTCTCAATGTACATGATAACTCACTGTCTCTCAGTGAGTTTACAAATTCAGTGGCTTGAGATTCACATCCCGGAGATTTACCTGCATCGAATCAAACATAAAAAAAGACCCAACTTTACACTGGCACTGATGCTTCACTTTGTGCTTTTAAGGGGGAGGGGTGGGGGGTCACCTGTTGAGGGCAGTGATGGGAAGGTGGACCAACTGGTTTTTGTCCGCTGGGAAGTTGCCAGGCCAGTTCCTTGTTGATTGATAAAAAAAGAATGCATTAACGTCTGCATCAAAAAAAAAGGAAAAATTAAAAAAACCAGGTAAAGCAATCGCGAAAGTCAGAGACAGAGGAAACAAGAGAGGAGGCTTAAGATGCAGTGACAGGCGTCAGAAAGCAGGAGCCGCAGGTGAGCCGCACACCTGTGGGGTAGGACCTTATGACAACAGCTTTATGTTCTCCACACAGTGCACCTGTCCCTGTGAGTAGTGATGAAGTACACTTGTTCCATATTATGGGGTGGCAGGAGAAAATAATAGTTGAGTATTATAAGCCCATAGGTATGGCGTTGTTTCGCCATTTTGCATCCTGCCCGTCTTTGAGACTGTGGCAACCTGGAACTGTTCACTTTCATGTATTGTGTTCAAGTGTGGAATTATGACACACGGGATGTGTCTGTTCAAAGCATAATCTGTTTCACAACACGATACAAAATGAATATGTATATCCAAACAAGTCCCAAACCACTGTTATATATCATTCTGACAGATACATCTTTCCACAACATTAAACACTAGTGAATTAATGATCCATTTTTTACTGGTAAGAAATCTATGGATTCTGGAGGGGAGGCATAAAGATACTTCTATACAGATAGACTCCTACGGGCTGCCTTTCTTTGAGGTCGACTCCCATTTTCCTCAGTCAAAAGAAGGAAAGACTAAATTTTAGATTTGATTAAAAAAAAGAGAGAGAGATGTTGAAGCAGAAGGAAGACCGCTGCTTTACCCAAGATTTCAAAGAAGAAGAAAAAAAGAATTCAAGAAGGGATATCCAAGGAAAAAGCAAAGAGGAAAAAAATAATCCCTTCCAAAAATGCACAGAAAAGTAAATCCCATTAGAGCAGATATGCAAGTGTGCAATTAGTGCCAGACTGCAGGAGAAGGAGAGCAGAAGGAGCAGCAACTGCAACCCGTTAGTCATATTAGTGTGCTGAGATAAGCACCAGAGATAAGAGAGAACATGAAACACACAATGAACAGGCATCACATTGGACAGCTATGTCCAGTCCACAAAGGGGTCCTGGATATTACCTCCTCCAGCTTGGGTCAGGGGGCGGAGACAGGTAGGCTGAGTTGTAAGGCGAGCTGTCAGTCTGGGATCACATGGTTAAGGAGACTCTTCAGCCTTAAACTGCTAACTCACCATCAACAGGAAAAGCTGAAATATCACCTAAGGAAGGCCAGTGCATGGCCTTGCTCGGGTTCCTTAATTTGAGTAGTCAATGTTTTCTTTGGCCTGGTAAGCTTTCCCCCAATAACTTAACTATCTTCCAATTAATCAACAAGATAATTCATTAGCATAACAGTGCTGAAATGAGCTGGTGGTCATGGTATTATTTTTTAAAAACACCATGCCCCATAGCCTTGATGTACTGGAACACTCAGCTACGGTAGTTATTCCTCCATGCCACAGAGGGCGCTGCATTCAGGGATTTCTGAACTTAATATGACAACACAGGGAGGATACTTGTCTTCTGTAGGGACGGCCTGGGGAGGTGAATCTCCTGTCCCTATGGACCCTCTCCACGAGACCGTGGTGTCGGGTGGAGCGACTGGACTCCAGGCCTCCCTGAAACTGGCCCTGAGAGAGAGAGAGAGAGAGAGAGAGAGAGAGAGAGAGAGAGATGGGTACAAGCCAGATGTTCTGAGGCACTGAAGCTAATTAGCCTACTTTGAAAGCACAAAGGTCCATGAATGTTCTACATCTCTATTTCTGTCTTTCAGGTGATCTTTGCAGTGAAGCTACATAACACCTGTGTTACAAGAGTGGTACCAGAATGACTGTATTTTTCATTATTAATAATACAGTATAACCACAAAGATACAAATCTCATGATTATCGACTGAAAAATGAGCTCAACGCTGTGTGAAACTGTGAGTAGCATAGGTCATCACTATAAAAATCAAGCTTTAATTTATCACTAATGCAAGGAAATTCTGAAATGAGTCACACTTTCTATTCATAAGACACAAATTAAAGACCCAATAAAGTCTCCAAACGTCACAACATATCCTGATTTACATTAAAAATCCAAAAACTCTGTTTATTTCCAGGATTAAATGGAAAAAAAATCACAGAAAAAGTTCAATGTGGTCTTAGACTTTTGGACCCCACTGTAAGTTTTTGAATAACTACAGCTGTGATATAGCTGTGCTGTTTGTAAAATGACTAAGCAAATGGAGAGTCTAATTCAGCAAAGCCACGTGTCACTCCTCTCCTTAAAACACTATCATCCAACAAAATGAAACCTTACTTTGTTGAAATGATTGACTTCAGGAGCAAAACTTGAGAGTGATCTCCATAGCCTCACCTGATCCGAGGTGTTTCTCCCGATTTGGTTGACGTTGGGCAGGGAGCCTCCATAATACGGACCCTGGCTTCGGGCCAGACGTACCTTCTGGGCCTGAATCTGTAAGGCAGGGAGTCCAGGGAATAAATGTGCGCTTATGTGGAAACTCCCATACGCGAGCTACGTATGTGACATGTCACTTACACCAAACAAAGTGCCAAAGTACGTCCAAGGGGGAGATCTCAAACACTGTGCTTTAAGAAACAAATGAAATCGCTGGGATGGATGGGAAATGTAGTTAAACCAGAACTGGCACTTATGATTCAATAAGGGCCCAAGTTGTTCGAGAATGAGATTTTGTCACATTAACTTACGTTTGCTCAACAGAGTTCAACACAAAAGATCATAGAGAATGGTCACTCCCAACAGGGCTGTGACATACTTTTTTGGGCATCCCCTTTTTGATTTAAAATGTGGTAACACATAAGTACAACATGTCCTCTGAGGGTCCTGCAGACTCTGAGTGAGTGAGTGAGTGAGTGAGTGAGTGAGTGAGTGAGTGGAGAGAGGAGAGAGTGAGAGAGTGAGTGAGTGAGTGACTGAGTGAGTGAGTGCGTGAGTGAGTGAGTGCGTGAGTGAGTGCATGAGTAGTCTTGACCCCAGATACTCATTCTCTAATATCTCTCATCTGGAAAACATGCATTTAATTTTTGGCATAGACTGCCCGACTGGCCTCTTTATTTGTGGGGGTGGACATTCCAGGCTTGGGCTAGTTTTCGGCTCTGACTGGCCGCTACCAGTTGGAATCTGCCTACACCTGACAGTGATTGGTCAGAGGTATTGAATGACTATTGGGGTATCGGCCAGAAACACCCCTGAAATCGGACAGCAGTATGCCACAACAAAGACAGGAGGTTGTTAGGCTCATAGTTATGTAGGAGTGAGGCTAGAGTGTGAGTGAGCGAGTGAGTGAGTGGGTGACTGAAGGTTTCTACAATTATTCGAGCTGCTTAGTCACAGCCGAAATATTCAATGTGGAGTGTGTGCCTGTGTGTGTGTGCGTGTCTGTGTGTGTGTGTGTGAGTGAGGAGGGCATGGGAGGAAGAGTTGTAGTGGGAGGCCAGATTTTATAGCCAACAGCAAGATTAATGTGAGCACCCAATATTCTCCTATCCCAACTCACTCACTCTGCATCACTTCTTAACGGAAAGCGCTCCAAAACTGTTGGGTAACTTGTTCCAAAGCCGACCAGGCAATTAGGCTGTTTGTAAAAATAAAACGTTTTGATACACTGCCATTTTCAGCCTCACCAGATCTTTTCAAAATATGGGTTAGTTTGCCTTCAGTTTTGTTCGTAACAGGACTGCCCTTTTCAGCAATTCTTTTTTTGTTTTTTGGAAAAAAAAAAATAAAATAAAACAACAAAACAATCTCCACACCTTTGTGCGCAAGTAAGCTAAGTACATTTCTATCACCGGATGTTATGGATGCTGAAGTTTTTACTCAACGAAAAAGAGTTCAGCACCACACACTGTCATTTTTGCCAACTGTCACCACGGCTACCGCTATCCATCACGGAACAGCTCGAATGCGAGCACAACCATGTCCTACAAGCCATTTTTTCGCATGTGCAATTGTGTGAATGAAGGGTTATCAAGAAGACATGCTGTTAATTCCTAAAGTTATCATTCCTTATCTTGACAAGCTAACCACTTTTTGGAAAACAACACTCTTTTCAATAAGTTGTGCGCTAGCTAGCTAGCGAGCTAACGTTAGGTAACTTATCCTGCTTGAGATGTAAACAATTATATTAGCTGGCTAGCTGTGATAGCTAAAGTGACGTTAGCTAGCATAGTGGCTAAAATTAAACCACAGTTTTGCAGCGATCAAATCTCAGTCACATTCCAGTGACTGACAGACGAAAATGCGGGCATCCTTAAAAAAATGTTTTATCCGTCAAACGCAGCTCAAGCGCGCCGCCTGTCCTACTGTCACTTCTGGCAAGCTAACGTTAGCTAGCTTTCAGTGAATGCAAGTTTACGGTCGATTCCGCATCAAAGCAACAACCCGCCTCATTTCTGTCGCCTGTTGCCAAGGCACCCAAGTTTTCTCTCGACGGCTACCCTATAGGCCCGTCTTTCTCGGGCTGTATCTACTCTGCCTAGCTAACTGGCTAGCTAGCTACCTCCCCCGTCCTCGACTTACCCGAGTTGAGGTGATGTCCATCATAACCTCTTGAAAGGCTGCCGTTTCTTCTGCCTGTCGCTGGGTGTGCAAAGCTATCTTCTCGCTAAACTTTCGGGGGTTACATGCCCCGGACCCTGCGCCCGAACCGGGTCCGGGTCCGCCACCGCCCGCACCCGTACCCGCCGCAGACATCTTTACTTGCAATTGAAACGATCTGACTTCGAAGGAGGACGGCAAGCGGGGACGAGGGGGGATATTCGCACTCTGGACATCTGCCCATAACATATACTGGGATATGTAGTCTTTTCGGAGGAGTCAAAGCCTTCGCAAGTCTGGGGTCAAGCCATTATTTGAACTACAGGCCCAACAATTATGCAGCGCAGTGGCTCTGAATGCAGGAAAACAACGCAATGCAACACGGGATATGTAGTTTATTTATATTTCTATCGACGTACATCTAGGTGATGTTGACAGTTTACTGGCTGCTGCGCGCCCTCTAGCTGTGATTCGAGCCAATACGTGCACATACAGTATATCGTTATGTGTTTCTGTCACAGTGAAATGTTTTGTTGGCTGAAATTGGCGAGAGATTGACAGTTAATTGCAGCTCCACCCTTTTTAATTGTCTTGATATCTCACTGAACAGTCACTACCACACATACGACACAGGCATTTACCACCACAGTTCACTGACAGTACGATAGCATTAGAGTTTACATTACATTGCATCACATTAAAGGCATTTGTTAGATGCTCTTATCCAGAGCGACTTACAAAGCAAAGTGCATATGACTGGTACAAAAAAGTGCAAAGATAACCCTAGAGAGGGGTAAAGTCCCAAGTGCCAAAGGTGACAGAATAAATCAGGACCCCCTAAAGACTAATCCAGCAAAGGAGAAAAAAAACAACAACCAAGGTTAAAAACAAATTACGGTTAAAAACGAGTACGGGTAAGTGCAGTGAACATTACAAAGAGCAAGGGAGAGGTGGGGAGAGGTGCAGCCTGTGTATACTACGCATCACGAATCTCTACGTATCAGGTCTATGGTGTTGACAACCTGAAACCCTCAGCCCAGAGCAAAGCTGTTCAGCTTTAAATGATTGTCTGTTCCATGGGTGGTAACTGTGCAACTGCCCTCACATCTGCCTGAATGTTTAATACGTTGTGTTAGATAGAAAAGACGGCATAACACTGCTTTATTTATTATTGCCTTTTTCATAGAAGGAAACTGTAAGCCAATCAAATGCCTCAACACAGAGAGAATCGTAAGAAGGTAGAGCGTTGTTGTGTGTTCTGTGCTCCCGCTTGCAGATGGCGGAATGGGAATTCCGCTGATGTGTGAATGCAGGGACAGACAGGTCAGGCAGTCAATCTGCCTCTGTCTGTCACTCTGCCTCAGTGCTCAGATGGAGAACCAAGTGTCTGCAAACACATCACCGATTACAATACATCATGTCTTCCATTCAGAGCAACTGTAGCGATTCAAGTTGAGCACCTTGCTCAAAGGTGAAACAGCAGTGCCAAATCTGGGATTTGAACCTGCAACCTTGGGGTCACAAGCCTAACTCCCTAATACGTCATGTTAGCTGGTTCAATATATTTGAAATATTTTGTATAAAACATCACACAAGATCAGACACAATTTCATTCATTTGTTTTATAGTTTATTATTTATTTTATTAACACAACAAACTATATGAACAAAGCAGTAAACATCGGTTAGGAACAACATTTTTCATTGTACTTGTCCAAGACTTTATGTGTGTTATTGTATGAGACAATGCATTCAAATGTACTCTGTTGTGAGCATAGTAATTATTTGTTTATAGAGACTATTTTAAAAGTAACTTTATAGTGCTAATTACAAAAGGCACTAGAAAGAATTACATTAGGACATACAAAACATAGACAACAATGTAAAATACTGCGAAGAGTAATAATAAAAAACACAATAAAAATATACAAAAATAAATGGAATAAAACAAAACATGTAGAAAGCTGTGTGCTCATTGCTTTGAATGCTTTGAGTGTTTTTCTGTGTAATTATTGCTGCCTGTATGTTAGCAAGACACACCCCTTGCATTGTCAGTTGATTTGTGTTTTTGTAAGAAATGAAATTCAGTATGACTGATTCATTTTTGTCCAAGGTGAAACAAACAATCAATATTTCATAGTCTATAAAGTCCCCCAGCAGGGGGCAGTAGCAGCTGAAATGCTATGACACATATGTAGTGAACTCAGTGAACCCTTTAATGGTTGGAGCTGCAGTCAACTGCTAGTGACTTGTTACAACCAATCAAATTTTTTTTGCTTTAGCACAATGATATGTTCAAATCAGTGAGTCATTAATTCCATATAGAGGCTTCACCAATTTTCAGTTTCAAGAAAACTTACGCACCCATCATTAGTGTTCAGTTCTTGGAAAGCAGATTATTATAATTCTGGCAGGGCCTACGTTATTAGTCATATTATTTCCCCAGAACATTGACAAATAAAAAAATAAATGTGACTTTTTTTTTTGTACTCTGCACAACCTCAGACATTTTACACCACATCTGCAACAAAATCCTTTCCAGTTTATCAGCTGTAACTGCGGCTGTCAGACCTCCGGCCACAAGGTGGGGCCACCAAATGACGCAATGGGGGGCGAGTGCTCAGGTCTCCAGTGCCAATTACTCTCATTTAATTTCTGGTGAGTTCCAGGATTTAAGTCATTCATTCAAATCGCTCGAATCCACTTATCTTACATCCAAGGCTTACATCTGCTGTTGATTGAGAGGAAAAGCACAAAAACCTACTGAATCTGCAACCCTCGGGGACATGAGTTTACCACTGCTGCTCTAATGCAGACCATTCACTATGATGTAATGTACAGGTGCAGTGATGTTAGTGTACAGCACTGGTGTGGTGTGAGAATCCAGAGCCACGTCGTCTGCTGGATTTTGGTGTGTTTCAGCACTTAATTGCGTAAGACAAGTTACTGATTGGCTAAAGACTTAATACTCCTCAAGTCCAAGGCCTAAATTATTCTCTGGTGATAAGGTAATCTCAGATTCTGCAGCCGTCCAGGAGTTTGGCACCCATAGTGTGTGTAGTTATGCTGTGGCGCTGAAAGCAGAAGCATGCTGTGCAACGCTGCTCTAGATGTTGATGAACACCAGTCCCGTCATGACAGCGAAGCCAGTGAGCAGCAACCCCAGCCTGGAGATGCGGCTCTGGCGTATCCGGCTTCATGCTGCAGGATCTCCCCCATGATGGCATAGATGAAGGTCCCAGAGGCCACGCCCTCCACGGTAAATTTGGCCAGCCGTTGCTGGAGGTCGGAGCTGCTGGTGGCGGCCCTTGTCAGGGCCACGGCCACTGCCCCGCCCAGAGGAGACATGAGAGAGAAGAGCAGGACGCCGCCGGCGACCGTGGAGCGACGTAGCCTACCCTGGCCAAGTTTGAGGGCGAGGCAGGGGGCTGTGACGCACCTGCGGGCCAGCAGGGCGGCGCACAGCCACAGCCCCAGCCGGCCGCCCCGCTGCAGGCCCGCCGTCAGCCCCTGCAGCGCCGCATGCACCGACAGCGAGAGTGTCAGGACGAAGGAGCGCACACCCGAACACCAGCCCAGATCCGTGCTGGGGCTTGCGGCTTCCTTGCCCTTGCATCCTGGCTCCTCCTCCACATCCTGGGTGACGGGGGCGTGGCCATGCTTGTCCTCGCCTTGCGATTGGACGCGTAGCTCCACCAGCAGTGCCAGCCTCTCTAATTGGTCCTTGTAAGTAAGGACGGTGCGCTCCAGCAGGAGAGGGAGGAAGAATCCCATGGAGAGGATGAATTCAGGCAGTGGGAACTGCAGCTGGGTGGACACAATGCATAAGAAAACAACAGACTGCGTTCACTGATCTCAGATCAGCGTGTGTTCAGGAGCAGCATCCTGACCATTCCGCAAGATCAGTTAGCATTTCGCGGCATGGAGAATAACGCCAATATGGCTCTGAGAATAACACTGTAAAATGAGAAGTGGCAAAGGACAAAGGAAAAAGGGGATGTTTTTCATTCCTTACCTTGATGCCCAGGTTGTCGAAGGCCTTGTGCATGCCTTTAAGGTAATTAGGCACCTGATCCAGGAGACAGGTGGCAAGGAAAACCCCGTCAGCGAAACAGAAGGCCAAATTCAGAGCTGAGGCTGTGTCACAAAACCAGAGAAGGAGAGAGAGAGAGGGAGAGAGAGAGAGAGAGAGAGAGAGAGAGAGAGAGAGAGAGATGGATCTGCTTTTACACTGAATATAAAGTGGGGTCCAAAAGTCTTATTAAATTGTTTTTTCTTCATGAAAATAATAATTTTCATGAAGTAAACAGATTGCTACAGGATTTTGGAACAGGGGGAACTTAATGGCCTAGAAAGTTTTGGACACTTAAAGACCATGGGGTAACATGGATCATAAGGTTTTGTGGAGTCCATGCCAGCTCCAGTGCACCCAGACGTTAAAGCGAAAGGGGAACATACCGAAAACTAAGACATTCTGAAATTCATGCACATTTTTTCAAAAATTCAACTTTTCACTGAAATTTTTAATATAATAAGCAATGAAAAATGTTAATTACATTGTAAAAGAATGCAAAATGGAAGCATTCCACTGGTGGTCTCGGACCTTTGGACCCCACTGTATCTATTGTGCCAGGACTGTGCCCGTCAGCCTGGCATGTGGTATTGTGAAATTGGCATTATTTGCACCCAGAAAAGGGCGAAGACAAGGGCGAAAGCAAAGCCTCATCATTTTCGAGAAGCCCTGTGCTGACGTACACATGAGGCGTCTTACACTAACGCATGTCTTCACAAGCCAAACTTCAATAGCAGTAATGACAATGTTTCATATACATATATGAACTTTATCATGACACGATGCCTAAAAGCTATGTAAAAGTTATCAACATGGCTGAATGTGACAGGATTATTCTGTTCACAAAAAAGCAGAGATGCATTAAGTTATGGGGATTTCCACAGGAAGTCATGCAGGAAGTACAGAAATACAGTACATTTTTGATATGGTCAGCTGACATTACAGAGAAAAATCTAACATCAGGTGCGCCTGTATAAAATTGGAACATATGTTAAAATATTAAATGAAAAGTTCTATGTCAAAATATATAACGGGAAGAACACTGGAAAGAATTCTATTTTTTAATCATTACAAAATGTCTTATTAGAATAATCAATAGTTGCCACTTTCATGAGTGTGCCATATATCTCAAACTAACAGATCAGCGTTTTACTAAATGCTTTGGGGCATTTATGAAACAGCACAGAACTAAAACAAAAATTAATATACCATATTTGAATACATTGGAAGCCAGAAATACTGTTTGCTGGATTTCAAAAGCATTATAGTCACAAACCTTGCAATTTCAAAAATGCAAATGAAAATACATATTTATATAGACCCTAAAAATGTCTACGCAGCATGGCTCTTTTAAATGTGTCTTTATTTAAAAAATTGAGAAATGTACATTTTCCTCAACATCTCATAAGCAAAGACCACATAAAAAAGCTATCTAAAACTATTATTATTATAATTATATATTATAAATTTTTGTTATTTCTGTAGTCAGAGAACAAAGCAAGGAATGCATTAAAATGGTGCAGAAAATGAGGTTAAAGGGACAACGAATAAATAAATTTACAGAGAACGGTAAAGAGGTCATTTCTCTTGATCAGTATTGTCAATGTAATACTGTCGGTCAATGCATACCAACGCATGCACACCGACACTGTCCTGACACTTCTGTTTTCCAACGGGCAAAATTCCATCCACTTTTGGCAATCATATAAAAAGTGACTGCATGTTTTTGAGCCATAGGAAGCCAAGGTCAATGGAGCAAAAACATGTAAGAATTTCCCCATGATTGTTTTCTACGTTCTCACATCTGCAAACTACTTCACTACATACAGTATCAAAACAAAAGCACACAAATGAACGTAATCCTTTCTTAGCCTTTAGATAAGCTACTGCCAGTACATTATGTGATTCTGGGTACTTATTGGGAAATATTGAAGTCAGTTTTTGGTTGCATATGGCAATTGCTGCAGTTGTTGTCATTGTTTAAAGAATGAGTGTTTGAGTTACTAAATGTATGATATGTTTTATGCTACCCGTCAAATGTTTGGGGACACCTAGCTTTTGAAAATGTTTTTACAAAACACAGCCGTTAAAGAATAACTGGCAAAAGTTCTGCCATGGGAGAGATGATCTACCACCTTTTTTAATCTGCAACTGGGGCAAAAGATTTTCAATATGTACTTTTAACAGGAGTGTGGAAAAGAAATCAACTCATAATTTTGGCCAGATCTACTCTTTATACCAAGGAGGACACTTAGTTGAACATGAATTTGAGTGTTGCATAAATATTAGTGCTTCATACATATTAATAATCTCTTGATTTATGCCAGCAAAACTTTTGCAGGAGTTGTTTGTCACTTAATTGATAAGTAACAGAGAGAATCAACCACTATATATTAATATATATATAGTAGTATTTATGACTTGAAGCGACAGGTCCATATGTCCTATTTTTAAGAATGTGCTTCTGTTTCCCCTCTTCAGCAGGTCTCCTCCCCTTACTGTTATTACCCTTTGTGATAACACTGGAAAAACTACTCTAAATTTACAGTCACCACTCCCACTCATACCACTATTTTCTTTTTAATTTGTTTTCTTTTTTTTTTTGCACCACCCTTCAACTTGTTCTCAAGCCAGCAATAGTGCCTTTTTCCCGCACTTTCTCAGTGGATTTATCTGAGATAACAGTGGTGCCATCATGACTGGGGAACGGTGCACACCAATGAGAGTTCAGGCTTCCTGCAGCGGACATCTTGACCCAATGCCTAAAGAATATGCATTTCTTCTGCTCCATGAAAGGTTAAAAGTGCTTCATGTTAAAAAACATTAAAATTGATAATAGTCACCACATACATCAATACATTAAAATGTCAGGTCTTGAGGGGGCTTTGCATGTGCACAGAGCTGAATTTGTTATGTTTTTGTCACAGGGTAAAAAGCTTTAATACTGTTTGATTGTTAAACTTGTTAAAATTTCATTTTAACCTTAGAAAAGTTTCATACATTAATATGCTGAATTTAGGCATAAAATGGGGTTTCTCTTCAAAATCATGTTCTCCATATTGCTGGTTTTCATCATGGATCACCAGTTGAATGAAGTGTTTCTAGAGCATGGTGCGTTAACCCTCTATCCATAGACAAACTGAGGGTGAAATCCTTACCTGAATAGGCGCTTCCCGTCCCTAGCCGTTTGACTGCACACAGCGGGGCGAGGCCGCAGAACAATGTGGCGCTCATAAGTCCAGCAAGTGAGGCCAATTTGACCGCTAGTCCGGACATCGTGTCTGAGGAAGCGTCCATACTCGGCTCTGAACCAAACAGCACTCCGTATGAGTGACTCTTCCGTGTAAGCGAGTCTGTACAAACTTTCTCTCTTAAATTTGGCACTTAAACGTACATACTGTCTACAGCTTGTGATAAAAACAAAATCAAAATCTGTCCTACACCAAATTAAAGCAGCAAAGTTCTTCGAAACACACCTGCCATTTTAACTGGCTACATGTTTATGTGGTTTGTGTAATTATCGTTCGTGAATGTCAATAAGTGTTATTTTCCTAATCTCGATGGAATCGATGCATAGTGCTCACTTGTTTTGGAACCCTGTCAAATGTCACGTTGCTTACGAAGAGCAATGAGTTTTTATGAGAATTTATATCGGGAATGTCTCAAATTCATTGGGTCGCTGTGAGAAGTGGGAAGTCGCTGACAGGAATTGCTGAAACGAGTCCAATTACAGTTTCCAACTTCTCGGAAAGGGAAGCCTTCCCGTTGCTCGCTTGATAAGGTGCGCCAAGAGACGCGTGCAAGTTACCCTTCCCTTTTCGAGAATTGTCAGCAACAGATTTCATTAAAAGTAGTTTTTACTGCTAATAAACATACACTCGGGATGATTCTTTATCAATCTAAAAATGTATCTGAAGTTTTAGCTAAGTGCAACCATTTCGATCGCTCTTTTTGATAAATATGTTTCAACCTTGTGTTCCATCAGTCAAACGTAAATAAACACATGAAAGTGGTGTTTATTTGTAATGTCTCTGTTAAAATGTTTCGGAAATAGCTTATCAATGGTCTCATTCACTCGTAACGGAAGCAAAACGGATCACAGTCACTTGCATTGAAGTAGCAAATGAAGAAGCAAATCGATTAATACCTGAGTGCAAATTATTAACAAAATTTGAACGTCAAATGCAAGTTCAAGTAGGCTATTATGTTTTAGAAGACAGACTTGTTATAGCAGCGTGATTTACACAGCACTGTGGTTTTTTTTAAAGTATCCCTGGTTCAGATAAAATTAATTACATCCCGTTTTTAACTATTTTCCACGTGCCTTCGTATATTGTGATTTTCTTTTATTAACCTCAATGTTGAGAGCTTGTTTGACGTGCTTTCGAGGGGATTTCCGAGAAGACCGCGGAAGAGCCGCAGTGTTACATGAGAAAGAGAAAATGCACCCAGCTCTAATTTGCCGGTAGAACTCTGTCATGTCTCTGATTCCAGAATTATCAAGCGTAATGATAAGCAGCTTATTGCTTTAGCGAAAAAATGTATACTTTGTAGAAATGTATTTTTAACGATTCTCAGTGGCAGTGAATTATAAATACAGTGGCGTCCAAAAATCTGAGACCACAATGAAATTGTTTTTCAATTTTTTTTTTTATGTAAGGCTGGAAATAAACAGACAGTTTTAGAGTTTGGGATTTTTAAAAGAATGAAAATGTCTGACATTTAAAATTAAGAGTAAATGTTTAACATTATGCACAGTTTGAAGGTCATGTTAATTCCTTTGTACAAAAGGTCAGACCCCATCAAACATTTATGTGGGAACTTAAAGGCCTAGAAAGTTTTAAGCACTTTAGAACCATGGGATAACATGGATCATCAGGTTTTGCTCAAACTTGTGAAGTCCATGCCAGCTCAAGTGCAAACTGTCATAAAAGCAAAAGCGGGACAATCTGAAAACTAAAACATTCTGAAATTCATGTACAGCTTCCAAAGATTCAGTTTTCCCTGAAGTTGTTAATATAATTTGTAATAAAATGTTGTATTAAATTATAAAAGAATGCAAAATAAAATCACTCCCACTGGTGGTCTCATGCTTTTGGACCCCACTGTATAATGTTGAAAGCTGCGTTAACATAACAATGATTTCAAGATCCTTCTATGGTTTTCTCTAAATGTCACTATTTGAATGAAAATGCTGATAAGCAGATGTTGGTAAAATCAAGACAACACATGAGGTATTTATTTGTTTGGTGTTTGTTTGACAAAGAACCACTGCAATAAAGACTTACAAAAATGTGCTGGTGCATCACATCACACCATTTGCAGTTTACGATCATTTTCCATTGCTGTGCCACCATATTCTCTGTGGATTCAAACCAGCAACCTCACAGGCCAGAGGTCTGCTTTTTCCATTCAACATTTCTAAGACTAAAGGCTCCATTTTGACTTTCCAAACTTATGATTCATCACAAAAAACAAATTATGTGATAGTATCCTGTGAAAGGGCTAAATTAATTTCCTTTACATTCATTACAGAAATTGATGAAGTACAACAGAAGCAAGAGCCTATCTTTGCTGTGTGCGAACCTGTTCATTTTTGTCTACATTTACAATGTTTTGGTTATATGCACCACCCAAATCCTTTGAAGCAAGTAAGCGTGATGGTATCAGTACTTGTTTAGTCCTCAAAAGTTCACTTATGAGTCATCAGTGCCATTCAGTCAGGGGATAGAAATCAACACCAGCCAAGGGTCACTTGACAGACAGGGTCTCTCTTCATTCCGGTATCAGCCAGAATTAAGATCAGCCAGATTTTGAGTTAAATATTCAAATTTTCCTTTGGCAGCTTGACACAAAAGAAAGTCAACTATAGATAGATAAAGCATATTGTGGCAAATGTTTGTGAAATGCACTATATAAATAGAAGTTGACTGAAGTTGATTGATTCTTGCGGGCTGGCCCCAGGTCACACTGACCTGTCAGCGCCAGGGTGAACCCCTAACTGAGCATGCTCCAAATCCCTGCAGCAGAACCCCTAACTGAGCATGCTCCAAATCCCTGCAGCAGGAGCAATGAACAAACACTCAGCCACGCCCACTTCCTCCTCTCATCTTCACAAGCCTGTGCAAATTTAAACACATGTAATAAAAAGTTTGGGTAACATGATCAAAAGGAGGTTATGAAAAAAAAAGGTCAGGTCAAATGTTGCCCATTCATTTCACACTTGACAAATAACAGCCATGATGGAAATTAAATATATTGAAATAATCATGAAGATCAGAATAGATATTGCAGCACTTCACAAGACATTGCAATATATCAAACATTGCTGTGAAATATATTTAGGGTTATATTTGCAGTACAATGGTAAACATAATACAAATTCAATTATGTGTTTACACACAAATGTAAACGAATAATTGCACAGGTGTGTGCACAGGTGAAGGTCTACCTGTGCCTAAACACCTGCCTCACTGCCCAACACCTTTTGCATCAGAAGTTGTACAACAAGCAAGGACAGAGAGGACAAAATCTTGCAACCACCTAGCACACTGGCAAGCTAGCTCCTCACGATCAATGGAATTGTGGTAACTAAGGAGATGAGTATACTGCCGGGGGAGGTGGGTACACTGTAAATAAAAGCCCATATGTACTAATAGGAATAAGGCTAGGTTTACTGTACATCCCTGGAGGTTTAGGTGGGTGTATAAACATCCTGGAATACAGCACTGCTTGCGGTACACTGTATTGCATAGACTATTGTTTATAGCCTGCTGTTTATATCAACATCCAGCTTGACTTTTTCCTTTTTAATCTCTTACGGCCCGGCTGCCCGCCCCGCTAGCACCCATAGCCAAGAACTTTGTGTGAAACTCGCAAAAAAAATTCTCCCACCATGAATCACACATCCACTGTCTCTCTCCGTTCCCACTGGGGGGAGGGGGGGGGGAGGGGGCTTGTATTGGTCTTCAAGTCAGGGTGTGGGGGTGGTGCCTTTTTTTTGCACCCACCACCTGGCCTTTCACGGTTATCTTTGGAAGAGGATGCTTTTGGGCACTGAACACCTGCTTTCCCATGAGTCTTTGCACATGCCAGCAAGTCGCATGCACATATTGCAAACTGTTCATGCCCATTATTTTCTATTATGAATAGGATAGTGCAAACACATAATATTATGTGCAAATGGAGTTGCTTCAGTCGTGTTTTCATTCACTGTAAATTGTGATCCAGTCTATTTGAGGAACTTTTATGTTCGAACCCTCGGAAAATTGCCTTGATCTTTTCTACTCTGAAATGAGGAGTGGAGCTGTAATTGACTATATCCTGAAAAGATACGGTCAACATCCCTTGTTTTCATATCTTGCTGACAACCAGATAGTATAATCATCTCAATCTCTGTTACATAAGGAAGCTCTTTGCCTTTTGTTTTTATCTTATGGAAAGATGTTTCAAAACAGAAGACTTTAAACAGCTCACAAACTCTCAGTACACACTGATCAAATTTGATTATTTTGGATGTTTCCTTTTTATTACATGATTGTAGCAAAAACCAATGCGATATATGCTGAAACAATCTGATGTAATTACTAGCACTCAGTCGTATTTGAACAAATATGCACATAATTTGTGTGTCGTGAATATATTTATGTTTTGTATTATTCTGCAAAGCATCTTCTGTTTGATATCTATAACGTTGGTAATTGATCCTGTACAAGCCTACGGCCAGGGGTCGCTGTTCGTCCAAAGGGAGTGCGAAAGTTGAATAACCATAGAATTAAAAAAGGTAGACTCTTCTTTGCCAGCACGTTTCAAGATGGCTGCGTTAACGGAAGCTCGAGTGAAATCTTAATCTGGAGATAAAATTTCTATTTACAGAACAAGAGTACAGAATGCTAAGAGGGCACAAGCGATCAGCGTCCAGGATGAGGCAGTGAGTGTGAGAAGGAGCTGTGGTAAGTGAAGCATATGGGATATTCATAAATAGGAGAATAGTTTGGTAGCTAGTTTAGCTAAATGCTAACTAGCTATCACAGTATTATAGTTAGCTAGTGCTAGCTAGCTGGGCATTCGAACCAGAAAGCTGTAGTCACCGCTTTCGAAGCTAGCGATAGCTAACATTAAAGACAACACCTAAAAGCGTCACTATTATTTAAAATATACATTTACCCTAAAACGTAGACCACACAGATGAGAAGTCAGCCATCTCGAGCTTTCATACGCTAACACAAACAGCTAATATTACTGGGTTATCCAGCTTGTCAAGTTAACGGTGACTATTTAGTTTTAGCCAACTTTCTGTACCTGTCAGACAAGATGTGTTATTGTGCCATATTGTGCCATACTGAATGGCAGGGAGAGTCAGTTTGGATAAAGCTCAGAAAGAAAACATTTTCTCGTTTGTCATAATCTTAGTTGCTCGTTTGATGAAGCTATCTATTGTGTTACAACAGTATCATTACAAATTACTCAAAAACATAACGGACAGAATCAGTCAGTGGTACGCTTTTCAGTCTACTGGTTATTGAGCTAATTAGCCAAACGGTTCTCGTGTTATTGTTAAAGATATTGTCACTATTACCTCGTGTCTGGCTTGAATTTTGATGTATGCTGAACAACAAATTATTTACATATAGCCCACGAGTATTGTTTGAAGTGGGCTACATGAAATTGTGTCTGAATGAGCACAGCTATCTTAGGCCATACTCTTGTGCTGGGTGAGCGCATGCTGTGGTGTTGTGTTTGGCGTAGTGGGTCTCGTCTTCATTCTTTAGTCAGAAAGCATCACATTTCGTTTGGTATTTGTACTGTTAACATTTCTAACGACAAGAGTCGCCACATAATTTATCCACTTACAAAGCGTTTTCACTATCCAACCAAAAGTCTCGAAAGCATCCGAGCATTATAGCTAGCTAACTGAGTAGCTAACCTTTGATGATTATCACTAGCTATGACGTTGATAGTATACCAGGTAGTTAGCATCTGCACATAGACTTGTGTTGGAGGTTAAAGTCTACTGTCTAGTTAGCACTAGATGAGAGTTCATTCCCGTCCCTGAACACAATATGTAAAATAGCTAAATAATACCTGTAGCTAGCTGACATTGGCTAACGCAGCGCACCTTCACACCAGTCAGGGCTGGGACTCGGTTCACCTTGCACGTGTCCAAGGTGCAGACAGCAACACAGTCTCGTGACGCTCTCTGTTGATGTGGCTCTGTGCGACGTGGACAAAGGGTGAAATATCTGTGTGCATCTGGCTCGGCAGCCAGGAGTTGAGCTGGAAACCTGAATGCGGTGCATTTCTGAAGGTATCCTCCCCGGGGGAACAGAAATGACACAATTTTGCAACCGCCTAGCCTCTAGAGGACTGGCTGGCTAGCTACGCATGATCCGCTGTGGTGCGTAGAGTTAGCCAGCTGTTTAGAGGGAAAGTCAGCGCCTTGCCTTTGAAAATGCTCCAGTAAACTGGTTATAATGTTCCACCACCCCATTTTATCCTTGATTTGCTGTGGCTTTTTTTGAAAAGCCCCTTTCTCTGAATGGCTGTCCGTCTTCCCTCCTCTGTCTGTCGATCGCAGTAGACCGTTACCGCAAGTTGACCGTCGGCGTGGCGTGCGCGGCGGAGAGCAGCAGAATGGAGAGCGACTGCAGGCTCTCGATGAGTTGCCTCAGACCAAGGATACTAGCCTTGCACCTGCTTTTCTGGGGCTTGATATCGCTGAGGTGAGTCTGCGGGGACAGATTGGTGTGGTTTTGTTCTCCTCTGAGGACTGAAATGATTTACCGATGTCTATTAACAAATGATTGAGTCTCTTTCTGCGGTTTACTCAATTAACTTTCAAACTAACGGATCTTTTTCATGTGTCTCACATCCAGAGTGTTCGGTGCAGCACTCTTGAGCGAAGAGAAGACGCCAGGTAGGCATATTTTTATTGCAATCCATTGGAAATAAATAGGAAAAATCAACCAGTAAATCCAACACTGTTGTTAGGAAATAGAATCGAGAAGTAGACCTATAAATGCATATCATTCCCAATACCATCATGCTTCTATGTGGAAGATTAAAAACACACCACTGAGGATTAAGAGCAAAAACATGATCCAGTAAAAGAACAGGGATGTTAGATAGCATTTCTCCCTGGAAGCATCTCCACATGGCCCCATTTTCTTAGTGTCAGTGGTGTGCTGTTGTATCAAGTATAAATATGAACAAAAAGACACAGAGAAATGTGACACTGCACTGAAGATGCTTGTTACAGGTATGTGTTGTTTATTGTCCATGATGCATTTTGTGAAGTAGGACGTTATGTGATTTGGACGTTGTGCAAGCACCATATTTTCAAAGCTATACGGGATACTGTAGTGTACCTGTACGAAATAAATAGTCAAGGTACTGTACACATGCAGTACTGTATTTCAGCTAATGTATCTGGCAGGGTAATGGATGGGGTAAATAGGTTGCATCCACTATGTCCGGTTGTCCGATTGGGATTTCTGAGCTCTATTATAACCTTATGGGACCACGGGCATAATGGATGTTATGCGGCGCTTACCTGTATTTCGCTCAAAAAACACGAACGGAAATAGTGGCATTGTTAAAAATCATGTGGCCCCATGTGTAAGGCACGCTGTGTGACCTGGTTTTGTGGGCGTGTCTTGCAGTGTCTCACGCCGTGACTACGCCCTGCTGGCAGGTGGAGGAGTTTGTGGTATCAATGGAATGTGCCCTGTGCAATGACTTCCAGTCGGTGAGTACTGCTTGCCCCTCTAACTCTCATCCCCTCTTGTACTTTTCCTCCTCTCTCCCATAAAAAGGTCATAATTAGGGCTGCACGATATAGGGGAAAAAAAAAACTGACATTGAAATATTTTCTTTCTGCAGTATATATTGTGATATGATGAAATATAGGAATTTTCACCAGATGACTTGAATAGCTCTTTTTGGAACGAATTAATCATTCTAGAATGATTGGGGTGTCAACAAAGTACCTGTTTTTGGTCAACATTATCCTTCCTGTGGCAGAAATAATTCCATACAACTGACGTTGCTTTAACTTTTGCAACCAGATCATCCTTTTCGGTGTTTTTCTCCTGTTCCTTGATCATTTTCAGGTTGTAGTCAAAAACTAGCGGGGGCTAGGGTCAAAGAATGGTGGTGAAAACCAATTAAGCATTTTTTTGCGCAACCTTGATTGGTAAAGAAAGATCGGTTGTAAGGGAAATCAGGATACGCAGGGGTATTTTGGGTATCAGGCTTGAGAACTCCTGGTTTTAACATGGAGTGAGTCCAAATTGATGAATACACCTGAATGAGACAGGGTAACTATTGGAACCAAGAACCTGCCCATGCACCAGCCTTCCAGGAAAAGAGGTTCCCAACCCCAGTCTAAAAGAGGAACAGGTTCATTTCCTGTCTTGGCAGGCGTGGGGAGGGAGGCTGTTGTGTACTTAAGTGGCAGGTTGTTTCTTGCCATAAGTCGGGGTAAGCCCCACCCCAGTGATCCACTCCGGCTCTGACAGGCTTAGAACACTGCACGGAATTCCGCTGTGCTTAAGTTCTCTGTAGCTGAGGCCCTTTGTGAGGTCATCCCCGATGATCCAATAGAAAAGTGTCACCCTCACCTAACCTTGAGCTTTATCCTGTACGCTAAGAGCTGCAGGCCACTTTGAGAAACCTGCCATGACCTAGTGTCAATACTATGTGCTAGATCTGTAAAAAGATCTTTTTTTTTTTTTAACCTACAAAAAAAACATACAGACCTGGAAGCCAATTTGCACCCTGAAATTCCTGAGGGTGGGATTTTGTTGTCCCTGAAAAGTTTGCCAGTGTGTATATTTACTTCTGAAGAAGCAGCAGCAGAGTATCCAGCTATTACTAGCTGCTGCAAGTTTGAGTCCTTCCTCCCCAGTATTGTGATTAGCCCAAAGTAGAGCCTAACCTTTGTAACTGTTGGTGTAGTGGCAAAAAAACTTCATTGCCAACGCTTGTGAGTGGGGGGTGGACACCGGTGGAACAGTGGAGACAATAGAGTTTGTCAGGTTCATAATTATGATGTCATAGTTAAGAGTGAAGTCAGTTGTGGCCAATCAGCTTTCAGGAGGCCCAGGACAGTAAAAGTAACCGTGTTACACAGATGCTCTGTCAGAGACCCAGTGGCTAGGCTCTGACTAATTCTCTGTCCCCTGTCTCTCCAGAAGACGTTGCCGGCCTGCAAGCAGACGGGATATGTGGAGAAAATCAGTTGCGCCAAGTCCAACAAGGGCGAATATAAGAGGTGAGCCAAACGCCCCAATCCGAACACCGGAGTCGGGTGTAAACAGGGAGAGTTGCCCATTATACCCGAGTCACATGCAAGCGCTGTTATCCAGACCAGCTTAGCCATTGTGAAAATGCTTCATCTTCACCAGCATTTCAACCATTTTAATGTCTGTCTGTTAAGTGTTAAGGATACTGAAAAGTTTTCAGTTCCAGGTTTAGCTGACCAGAAGCTTCATCTGCAGCTGTGAAATGTCGATTGTTGTGTCATGTGACAAGGAGACTGTTCTATATCTGTTTGACATTTTTGTATTTTTAACTTTAGTCACATTTTGCACTAGCAGCTCCTGTGACCAATCATGCGCCAGCGTTCGGCTGCGCATGAGCTGTAAACAGTGACTGCGCAGCTCAGCTGAAAACATGGCTGGCTTTGCACTCATTGGGCAAGAGGATGTGCTTTTCTTTGCTCTCCCCTGTCGGTTTCCAATTGTAGCAATGAGCCAGATGTATAAATAGAACTGAGCATTTCAATTCCAGAGAAAAGGAAAAAAACTTGTTCTTAAAAGTAGTTTTTTTTTTTGTTAGTCATTTCTCTGTATCTCAACCCAGAGAAAAAAATAATTTAGAAACAATGTGTGGGGGCAAGTTGGGGGGGGCTTTTATTTTTGTTACTATTATGCTTTTTTTTTTTTTTTTCGCTCCACCTCCTAGCTGTCGGTCCCCACTCATGGAGGAGAGACTCTTCTGGAAGTTCGAGGGCGCCATGGTGGGTCTAACCATTGTCTTCGCCCTGATGGTGGTCGCTCGGCAACGGTCGCTGGACCGCCTGGCCTCTGAAAAAGTCCGCCGGCAGATTGAGTCCATCTAGGACCCAGGACGGAACAAAAAAGAACGAAAAAACCCGGCCTTTTTTCGTTCAGAACGAGCACACGTGCGCCAAGATCATTTCCACCTCTCCGCCTCCTCTGAGCTCTTCCATTTTGGACCTCTGGCTTGGCAGAAAAAGACTCACGTTGGCCTAGTTTGGGAGCTGAGACCAAGACTGATTCAAGACTGGATTTTAACATTGTGTGTTTTTTTTTTTTTCTTTTTAACACAGAGACAGCTGGGATGTTTGGCTGACAGTTTTAAAAGTATGACCTACATGTTGTAACAAGAGTTTTTTTTTTTTTTTATTATTATTATTTTTTATTTCATGTGGGGAATTTGAGGTGCATAGTTATGTGTCAGATTATGTGTACTAACTCTGTACTGCGGTGGCTCAGCACTGAACAGCCCCGATGGCTAAAGGAGCCGTAGTTTAAACCCAGCTGCAGGGGAAGTCCCACGGCCCCTCATCTTAGCCAAAGCTGGGAAAGGGAAAGACAAAATGGATCCCCTGAAGTCATTGTTGGGATAACACATCTAACTGAACTGCTTTATGCAACCCCAGAGGTCAAAGGGTTGCTGTTTTCATCGCGTAACTTGTTTTAATCACAGAAGAGACCGTGGGACAGTGTGGAAGCATCCAGTGAAGGACAGTCTTGGAGAGAGAAACGGGGGAGGGAAACACCCCCACCATATGGAAAGGCGACCTTGGTCACCGCCCCCCTCCCCCTGAAATCTGTCCCCTGTGTTCAAGAACGGGGGGAATGCAGACAGCAAGAAGGTCACCAACTCCAGCCAGGAAAAACACTCTTCAGTTTCACTTCAGCAGTTTCCACTCGAGCAGGACGCCCAGCGCCTAGACCAGCCTGATGGGCCGGAAACAAGTGAAATGGGCTGAGAATTAACGGTCAATTTGACGTTCTCTCCAACCTGTGTTTGGCGTACACTTCAGTGCTCATGTCTGCCCGATTTCCTTTTCGGCCTTTCTAAATAACCATGACAACAGGTATTATATTAGAAGATACTCGAGATCAGTTTTGGTCAGATGTTCCAATTAAAGCATGAATTGTCTACATAAGTATAGCTTTGAACGTCCGCCATTAAGTACAGTACACTTTGTTGTTTTCAGTCACACGAACGGTTTTTCCTGAGGTACCGTGGATTCTCTTTGTTGGATGTATATGTCTGAATTTCTTTTTGTTTTTTTGTTAGCCTGCCTGTTTATTCAGAAACAACCCCAGGCTGTCTGTACATGCTCTGTTTGGAGAGACATCAAGGTCTGCGCAGACGCAGCCCGGTTTTCAGAACCTTTAAATGCAGTTTCATGAGCCGTCGAGAAACAAAGCAGAACTGTTCTGCGGCCGTTTCCGAAAACGAAGAACACTCACATTTAACTCCCCTTTGGGAGTTTTTAACTTCTCTTTAACATGACTGCGGGTTGTTGGTGGGAGGCTACGCTCCAGTGCTGTCTGTAAACTGGTTCTTGCTGTTCTCAGCTGGGTGTGCTTTACGTTGCACAGAAAAGACAAAGGCCTGCAGACACTTGAACAGGATGAGTACAACTTCCTTGTTCCTCCTTGGTAACCCTCATCTTGTTTCCATCTGCTGCTATATCAAAGATAGATACACTTTATTGGTGTTTTTTGTTTTTTTTTGTTTTTTTTTCTGGCCATAGGAACATTACCGTGTTAATAACTGAGGCTTGACTGTCTGAACATGGTCTGAACATATTGAGCCTTTAGCTCTGGTTTGTTCATTGTTTAGTCTGGCCAGTATTCATTGGTTAACCATTTACAAATATACGGTTTTTATCATTACGTTTGGTCCGCATGTAAACTCAATTAACAGTTTTGAGTACTACTCCCTGACGGTGTTTGATCCATCTTAGTGGCGGCAACAGGTCTGTTATCTCTGCTACATCCGATTAAAAGGTCCTAAAAATCACCATGTTTAAAATGGAACTTGTATTTATTCAGACCAGAAAATCTAGGTGTATTTTTATATTAACATAGTCGAGACATCAGTGAATACCGGTTTGCTTGGCTGGTTAGCACGTTAGCTGCTTTGTCGTTTTGAATTTGGCCTCATGAGGAATCCATCATAGTGCTACAGGTGTTTGGTTTCACTAGTTGCGTTGCTTTGATATGGCCAATGCAAGGTTCATCTGCAGTTGTGGGTACCTCTGTCACGGTCCAAGAATAATAATCTGGCAATGAATTGTCTGTGCTCTGTATTTATTGGAAATTTGGTAGAATAATTTATATGTATGCCAGTGTTTTTGTTTTTGCCTAACCAGACCTGAGGAGGGATCGCTGAAGAGGTCTTTAATGCAAGTATTAATCACGTTGTTTAAAATAGCAGAATGCTGCGTGTTTCTCTTAAGTTGTGCTAAAAGGAAAGAGTCTTACTAACTTAGACTGGGTTTAAAACAGCTTACTAACTTAGGCTGGGTGTTCAGGAAATTTGTAATGGGCAGAGTTCCAATGGTCTTTCAGTTATTGGCCTGTTTGAACCAATTGGAAACTTTAATGTCTACAGCGGAAACACAGTGATTGGTTCAAATCATTGAGTGACTGATAGCATCCATCGCTCAGCTCATTCCTCTGGAGTGATGAAACTTCAGTCTCCAGTCACTGCTCCCCTAACTGCTAATACAGGGATGGAAAGAGCATTGCAAAGCTGTAGCAGTCTGAGCCGTTCCTGGTCTTACTAAAAGCAGTTTAGCGTACCAAGTGGAAACCACAAACTGGTGGCTACGCTAACCTGGGTCTGGGCAATACTTGGAACGGCTTCAGCCGCTACGGATTTGGTAGTGCTGGCGAAAGCACTGAGTTCATAGTACCTGTTAGCTCTCCTTTTATTTCAAATATTTGAGTTATAGGGACACCTGGGAGGTGTTGGTGGCTAATACATCATTAGCTTTGTCGGCACTTACGACTTAACATGCAGCGTTTCTTAGTGGTTTCGGGAGATATGTTTCGTATAAAGCACTGAGAATCGTCCTGTAGAAGACATCTCAAACTCGGTGCCACAGAGAGTCTTACGTATGTAGGTTTTTATTCCAGCCGCTTGCTGCTGCCTTAACTGGTTCAGTTACTCACCCCTTCCCATGCGTAAACCTCTGTGACAAAGTACAGAATGCATATAGGCGGCAATTATTACTAACACACTAATTTCCCTTCGTATATAGTATGTGCAAACCAACAGGACTGATTTAGGAAATAGTGAAATTAATGATCTAGTAAGTAGCGGAGGCTGGAGTCAAAATCAGCGCACAGCTGGTCCTCTGTGGCTTTGAATTTGAGACCCCTGTCACACAGAGTGTGGTAGTAAGGCTCATCCCAGCCACAGGGTTGGCTGGGATTTTTATCGTTTTATTTTCACCTGTAAAACCAGCTCACGGTTCAGCCCCGAGAAGCCAGGAGGGGTGGGTTCAGTTGCTTCAGTCGCTCCCATAAGAGTTTGTGAAACTGAAAACCGGTTGATCCTGTGGCTGTCAGAAAAAGAGACCGGTGATCATCGGCGTTTTGGCAGTTTGAAAATAAACCCCAGGGATAGTGTTCTGTTGGCCAGCGTAAACAAACTGAGTGCGGTGGTTCCCAAATTTCCTGAGCCCATGACCCATTTAATCAGCAAGAGTATTTACTTTGACCCCCTCCCCTACTTTTAAAATGTAACCAAACTTACGTTCAGACATGGAATTCAAGCGTTTGTAGAATAGCGTCAAAGCACCCGCTAGCACGGTGCAGCTTGAGTGATGTGAGTTAGCGCAGTGTGTGTGTACTTTTAACAGGTGTGAATGGCTGTGGGAAATGTGGAATCATTATAGGAGAAGTTTCTGTTACAATTTTATTTTTTTGTGGTATTTTGTGACCTTCTATTTCCCCTCCCACCAATCGCTAATGCAGAGTTGAGCAAGGAGTAGTGCTACATGGATTTTCACCAAACTTCAGCACCTGGTTAAATAGCTACTAAATAGTTAATTTGCACGGCCGATATTTCCCTTTATTGTTAAGCTCAGGAACCACAGCTGAGGACTAGACCTCATGTCCCTATAGTCTTACTATGATCCGTGTCACAAGGGAGCCCACACTGGGCCAGGCCTCCGAGCGGGTGAGTTGGGCACACCTGTGTTGGTGATTGGTGGGTTTGTACACGTAGTTTTGGGAGCCACTGTCCAAATGCATACTGCGCATAGAGCAGGTTTAAACATTAATACTGGGTGTGAACCAGGGATGTGATTTCTCTGCTGATTAATTGGAGGAAATACATATATTTGTTTACACATCCTTAATGCCTTAATCAGAGGCTCAGAGCTTAGGTATGTCCTAACCAGCACACACGCATCAAGATATTTTGCACTCTTGAAAGTGTTGACAGCAGAAAGCAGGAGGCAACTTTGAGCAGTGTGGCCAAACTGCAGCATCCCTGCTGCACCATCCCGAGAGACGCACAGGGTCAAAATCAGTATTTCATATATAGGGGAAATCTAACTCTTCAAAATGGCCAACCAGAATCTGTCCATGGGGTTTATTCTGGGTTGTAACACAGCTCTGGGTGTCTCCTATTACGTGTTATTGCTGTAAATTTTGGGGAAACAGAATTTGGGGCAGTAAGCTGGATTTAATGTTGAAATGTTTATATTGTAATATTTTTTTTTTTTTTTTTGCACTGTGTTCCTGTCACTCTGTCAGAGCTCGGATGCATATAGGAGATTTTTCTTTCTGTTTTTGTGTCGCTTGGATCTGAAGCGATAATGTACAGACGGAATTAACGTACACCGAAGGGGGCAAATGAATTGGTCTCACCTGTGGGGTGGAACGTACCATTTCAGTGGGTTGGGGGACGCAGTGAAGTCTGATCTCGGGATTCGTTCGGACTGAGACTGCTGAACGGGATAATTGCCGCAGTGAAACGGCTCTGTGTTCGCTTCTCTGTCCTATATTGTAAATGATGTATTTTTATGAACTGATGTGAGACCTGTCAGTTTTATTGACTGACATATGAGATGGGATGGGGAGAGGGGAATGAAACAGACTCAAACCCATCATTGTGAGTGTGTGTTTCTTTTATTTCTGAATATTTGTTTCAGTGACTTGGTATTGGCTTTATTAATTTTAAATCTTAACATTTCAGTGATGTGCAGAGAAAATGGCTACCAGGTGGCTAAAACAATCAATTCCAACTACTCCTTTTTAATGAAACCAGCACCTGTGTAAAGTACAATATCTGAACCCATTTGGGAAATTAACAGTTGACGGTGTGGAACAAGCTGTAATGTTGTATAAAGATTTCAATAAAAAATATATATGTTTTTAAGAAAAGAAAAACGAGCAGAAGCACTTTAGGAGTGAGCTGAGCCGTGATTTTTGCCGTGTGAATGGTGACGTTTTCGCACGGCGGAGGAACTCAGTGGCTCTTTAGGAGGAAGTGGCTGCATCTGGAGCCCCTTGGGCAGCGGCACAGCTGGCCGTGTCGAGCTCCCCGTTTCACCGTGCAGAAGTCGCCGACGTTACACTGACGGAGAGACCACGACACAAGTTTAGGTTAACGTACAGTCACGCGCTGCATAACGTCCATTCGGACCACATGTACGTCTGTGGTCCCATAAGTTTATAACAGAGTTCAGAAATCCTGATCAGAGAATGGGACGTAGTGGATGGAAGCTGTTTAACCCATATATTACCTTGCCAGATACACTAGCTTAAATACAGTACTGCGTATGTGTGTACAGTTTCTTGGCTATTTACTCAGTACAGGTACACTACAGTATCCCATATAGCTTTGATAATATGGTGTTCACACAATGTCCAAATCACATAATGTCCTGTTTACAGAACGTATCATGGACGTTAAGCGACGCATGACTGTAGTTTTAAACAACTTATTCGGGTTTAAAGCCACGGTCCTCATTCCAGGTCCTGGAGAGCCGCTGTGAGCTCTGGCTTTTGTTTCCACCTGAAATTCTGCCTTAAGCTCGGACCCAGGGTGAGATACCGGGGTCAACTATTTTAATCGGCCATTAACTGCTGAGCAGCGACAAAAACAGCATACACTGCAGTTCTCCAGGACCATGAGTGAGGTTAAAATATTTCTCTTTAGCACTGTAAGCCAGGGAAGATCCAAATCTAGGCCTTTGTGCCAGTAATATGGCTGGTTATTGTTCCTCCCCCATAATCAGGGACTGATTTTGATCTGGGACACCAGGTGAGTGGCACAGCCAATCAGAAGCATCAGCAAAGTGTCCAATAAGAACCAGCAGTACTGCATGCCTCGAGGCCCTGTTTTACATTGTGTTCTTCTGAGGCCATTACAGAAATATGTAAACCTGGCCCTCAACGCTGGCAGTCTCTTATTTAACCCTTGTGGTAGAGGGTCACTTTTTTTTGGACTTTAACGGTGACATTGACATAAGTTTTGTGGTGTTAAAATGATGAAAATGTGTTTTTCTTTTACACATTTTTCATATGAGATAAGACAAAACCATGACTTTTCAAGTCAAAATAATTCACTGTATCATTTTGTCTTTTGAAAAAAAAAAAAAAAACCTGATCAGTTTGACCAGAAGGCATCAGGAGGGTGAAATAATAATTGATTGACCAATGCACAAATGCAACGTCACAGGGTTTCCACTCACCTGGTTTAAATCAGGTAAATTAGAGTGATAATGAAAGACAGGAGTGCTACCGGCCCAAAGCACCAGGTTCGACAATCCCTAAGGCCTACCTTCCATGGTCAGTTTCGACAGCCTCGATGTTTTTTTAAGAGGTGCCGCTAGGTGTCGCACCCACACCACACTTTACCGTGAACACGCGTCTCGGTTTAAATTGATAATGAAATGCAAGGTGACATGCGCGCATGGGTTTTGTTTGCTTGAGCAGCTTTTGACAGCTTAGCGTTTTTGATGATGAAAGTACACGAGTGTGTTGGTATCTACTTCCGTTGTACCCTAATAAACTCTTCCAATTATAGCTGCATCAGGTATTTGGTGTGTTCACAATTTATGTGCTAATATTCAGGCTGAAGTGGAACAGGTAGGTTAAAGTTTTTTTTTTTTATGTACCATGATTGTTTTCATCCGTCTGCGAAGACGTTTGCACACCCCAGGGAGTCGGCTAAACATTCTTTCCAGAATAGCCATTCTTCTCCTCCGAAGATCTTCCATGACATCATGAAGAACGCTGATCTGCGACAGAAATGTTTGACGGAGGTGCAGAGGGTTAATTTGACATTAAAACCATGGCGGCTAATTTGAATGTACGAGTAGGCCACGCCCCTGATGTTTTGATTGACAGTTTGTAGGTTTCATTTTGTAAAGCCGTGATCTTTCTCAGAAAGTTACTTTTGATGCAGTTTATTAGTATAAATATATGTAGGCTATCTAAGAGCCTTTTTTGTGTCCTTTTTCCAATGTCCTAAGTATGATACTCTAGCAAAACTGGTAATCCCACTGTGGTCTTCATTACACTCAAATGGAGTCACATGAAATGCTGTAATTTGAATTCTTGTAAACTCATGAAAAGGCTATCTGGTGGACTGTAATCTAAATTACATGTAAAGAATGTCTCAAGAGTCATAGCTTTAAATGTACGCCCCAAAATATATGTATTTCCAAACTCACCAGTTTCTTCCTTTGGTCTTCGGTGTCAACCGTTTCCGGCGGAAAGTCCTCCGCCAGCCTCCCTGTACATGGGACGACTGTGAGCATATGTGTACAAAGAAAAACAACGCTAGACAAAACACTGTCAGTTTTGTCATGTCGTGATATGTGGGAAAGCAGTGAGAATAGCGACAGTCCCTTTCTGCCCGGGCGTTACGCACAGTGGCGCGACACAGACGTAAGCTTTGGTGAGCTTTAGTTGTGGGACGCTGTCCAAGGTACCGATAGGTCAGTTACGTTGATTTGTCCTGAGGTAGCCAATTGAATCTGCTTTTAGTCAGCGGCCCACCTGACCGCGTGAACGTCGCCTTCACATAAACAGTGCATAACACTTTTTAAATTACAGCTAGTCCACGTACAACGCATACCCTCAGCATAGCTTTTCAATCTCAAGAACCAAAGAAAAAGGGCAATACATTCAAAAAAATGTGATGCTGTCTTAAGGGTGATTAAACAAGGGAGTTCTGTCTCTTTCTGGCAAAGATTTTTTTGTAGCATTAACCTTCCAGGCACTAGCGACCTCTTGAAATAACAATGCTGTCCGTTTTGTAATCAAAGAAAAGCCATGTGTAGATGGATTTCACTCACATATTGGTATATCTTATCAAATCTTTCAAAATACCCTCATATTTGAACAGCAGAATTTTAATAGCACTGATGCCCATTTTTACCTGTGCAAAGTTTACCTTTTCCAAAAGCCAATTGAAGTAAAAGATGAAAGGAGAGAACCTCATCCCCCTAATCCTTTCGTCACTTGCAGAGTAATCTTGTCTGTTTTTAGACTGGTTAACTGGCTAGACCACCAGCTGCTGCCGCGAAAGTATCCCTTTGCGTCCATGAGCTTGTGGCCAACGCCTGGTAAGAAGTGGACCTGCAGTTAAACTGACCCTGTGTCCAATTAAATTAATTCAATTTATAAATTAAACCATTTGTCAAACTTTTCAACCAAGATGTATGTGCGTTTCTTATTTCTGCTGTTTGCTGTGTTATTTTAAGATGAATATTGTTGTAGGTTAATAACGCAACTACTTATTGAATGTAAGAGCTATGAAAGAGCATGACACATATTCCAGTGACACCCACAGCCATCATAAAATCTTTCCTACACATACACATGCATTTAGTATCAGCACCGGTCTGTCAAGTTTCTGTAACCAAATGGCGAAGAAGTACAAGTGGATGTGAATATTGTCAGGCGCGTTTTTGCAGGTTTTTCTCTTGCATTACAACAGAACGCGCCCTAGGAATCTCTTCTGTCCTGTGGACTGGATTTTTTGAGGTGTCCGTTTCGTTTTCGCAATCTTATCACGTTAATCCTTAACACTGAAAGGTCAAATGCGTTAATTTCTGGGCGCTGTGGAAAGGGCGCGAGGTTCGTGTTTCCCGCCTCATTAACAAAGGAGACGTGTAAGATAAATGCGGCTTCAATGGTTCTTCATCTGGTAAAGTTCACCACATGTACTGTCCAAAGCTATGGTGTCACGCAAGAGGTCCACGTCATCTCACCTTTCATTTTTGTTTAGACCCTATTATCATTATCATTTTGGCATTGTTTTTTCTGAGACGAAATAGTTTGGTAGTAATTACAAATTTAGTTGAGCTATGTAACATGAATCTAATGAACCAAAATGTAGTTGTGAACAATCACCCAACACAGTTCAACAACTTGGCATAGATGACTGAAATGATTACGCTCTGTTCTGCTCTGTGAACAGAAACTTAGTGTGCATAGATGACCAACTCAATAACAATCTGTTTCATTTAAGATTTGATTTTACTACTAACCATCAGTTCACAGATACCATAATACTTCGTTGGACATTTTTTATTAAATAAAAATAAATAGGTTTCATCACGTATATGCATTTTCATTTAGTAGAGACGAGCAGACAAACGAAAGACAAGGTCACACATGCAATATGACGGGCTGACAATGGCTGCAGTGTAACGGGTGAGGTCGCGCGTGACGCCCCGGTTCCGGTGAAATGTCTCCATTCGATGCGCCTGAGAGGAGAGTGGTCGCGCAGCGCGCGCAGCCGGCGCTAGTAGCAGCGCAGGAAGAAGGAGTTGCACGCGGTTCCCCTGAGGCAGTCGCAGAGTCTGCCAATGCGTGGCCCATGCTTCATGGCGCACCGCTCGCCCACGTCACACTGCAACGTCACAAATTGGGAAGAGAAGACAGAAGGACTTTACGTCATTAGTGTGTTTGTGCTGTGCTCCAGTCCGGTAGTAGTAACCATGCTTGGTCCTGAGAACAAACCGAATGTTAGTTTTCATTCTAGCCAAAACTCTAATGAGCTGTTCAGCTTTTAGTGTCTGTTGAAGAAATAGGTCCATGCAACTACACACATAAATGCAACAGTATGGCAGATGTATTTAATAAAAATAACAGCCCACTCTCATATCCGGGTCTACTCAAATAAAATAGATTCAATTCCATTCTGTTAAATTAATGACAGAACAGACTCTCTTCCTCTTCCTGATTAACAAACATTCTTGGAAAACGAAGACGTCAGTTCAAGAGCAATCGGCCACAAGACAAATCTGCACTGCATTCAAATAAGTTTAATGAGGGAAAACTGGCAGAAATTTAAACTCGTGTTTTCAACAACCCTGAGTGAGCATCTAACAGGAGCATCGCCCGTGCATTTACCAAGAGGGGCTTCTCCAAAGGATAAAACGCACAATCACGCGCAATTGTCTCCATATTTGGGTTACTCGGTAACAGTTGATACTTAAAGCACATAATACTAACACGTGTAATGCTCTAAATATGTTATGGCAATATATCTTGGGAAATAGAAACTGCATGCATTTGTCAAACAATTGTAATTTTTCCATAAATCAGACCCTTTCTCTTTTAGTCATATGGGAGAAAACTTACCCGAGGGATCACGCTGGCTTTTTTCTCCAGTGATATCCGGTTGTCCTGAGCACCGTCCAGCAGCCCCTCGAGCGCCTCTGCCTGAGGAAGAGCCATAAAAAGCACGTGAAACAGCATAGTTACTCTTTTAAATGTTCATCTTCCCTGTCACCATTCACAAAAATGTTTAGGTCAACGCGTTTTAACGTTGTTTGAGTTAACCAATGTAGTTTACAGATTGATTTGTAAAGTGGACGCTTTGCTTAATTGACTGGCTGTTTCGGAGTATTAACTCTCATTCATGAGAGTTAACACTCCCTCTCTCATTCTCTTCCAGTCTCATTTGAAGTATCTGTGTGCGATAAGAAAGTAAGGTGTCAAAAAACAAGCATTCTGTGTGAAATGTTTCATGATATGGATGTCGTTGGAGGGGACTAGAACATGTGCAGAAAAATATATTTACGTAATTTAAGCATCTTCAGAGCTTACCAAGTCCCTGGTAATGTGTCCGAGTTGGTTCTGGTCCTCTTGTGAAGACAGACCGTTCTCCGGCGCTATCTGCCCCTGACAGACAATGGCGAAGACCGACAGGGAGACACCCAGGTACATGACCGCTCTAACTTTGATGCTGTCCATGGTGCTGAACGCTGTGTCCACTTCTTTGAGTTGAGCGTGCTTGAGTCAGAAGGTGACCAAACCTGGCTTGGAGCTCCTCTTCTGTCTTGTGTTTTTCTCTGAACGGGTCCTTCTTCTCTCCCTTCCGTAGTATTTCTTGGAGTTGAAATCGAAGTAGGCACGTTTCTACACCCTCGGCTCTGTAATTGTTTCTCCACTGTTGCTTGGAAACTTTATTTATAGTAGGGGTGCCGTGCTGCTCCCGTATTCACGCTGATAAACGTCACTGCCCCCCTCCCCTCTCCAACCCCAGTCTTCGCAAAAGCAGACAGTGGTTTCTGCGCACTGGGAGAGAGAGAATAGGTCAATAATGATTAAATACTCGTCCCTGGCCGAGAAATTCAACACGGAGGGTAAAACTTTCGCCCTTAGCCCATCAATTAAAGTCACTCATTCCCACCAAAGGCCCACGGGCATAAGTGTTTTGTTGAGTGTTGCAATGTCTAGGTGCTTATCGCAAAAAAAGATAAGAAGCCCCAGACACAACAGAGCCTGAACAATATCCTGTGATTAATGTTGTTTTCATTGCTAAACACGGTTCAGTCCTTCCAATGCGGCCATTCTGTTGTGAGAGACCGCTGAACCACATGTATGGAAATGAATTATGTAGTGTTCCACATATTTCAATCAACTTGAATTTTTGTTTCTTAAAAAGATGAAACTCGTGATACCTATTATTCACATTAGATGATTCATGCTTTTTATTCAAACAAAATCGCGTAGCTCCTGTTTATGTTTGTAGTTATTTTTGCCTCCCGGGTTTAAAATGAGCCGCACGGCTTCTCGGTCGTCCAAAATGTTGCCTCAATAGAATCTTGGCAAAATACTGAATGCTAACAACAATGAAATGCTGTAGAACGACATATCACGCGCCAGCGTCATCTCTTTCACGTGTCACATTTCTGACAGCTGGCTTTATGATTCTCTCCACGATTTCCAGTTATTTTTATTGAAGATGCAGTGGGAACAATTAACTTGATGATCCACCCAAACGCTCCATCTGTTTTGAAAAAAAAAAAAAGTAATAACTTGAAACATGACATCACTGACCTTTACTGGTCTGTTTATGGACTCGTGGCATTTACTGGATTTTGAATATTTCTGTATACCACTTGGTTTTCTGCACTCATGTGGTAATACCAAAAACCATCCCTGCACCTCTTAGGGGGTATACATAAAACCATTCTTATAAACAGATTAACTCCGACCCCAAATAATACAACTGTCAATCAAAATTAAAGGAAAGAGATGCGCTCCACCTATTACTACTGAGGTGCAAACATTTGACAGGGTCTCAGTTTTCAGGATCTCCCTCAGTTTTCAGGATCTCCCGACAGCCTTTGTGAAGGAGTTGGTCAGAGCTGGGTTATCAAGTTCTGTTTCTGGAAGGGCCGCAGTGTCTTTAGCTGTCAGTGACTTCTGCTAGTTTAGCTGCAAAATTAGCAAGTTTCAGTGGTTTCTGCTAAACAAAGTGTGTGAACTCTTTAGCCTTAATGTCTCATAAGAGTCCTTTTTTTAAACTTTTGTGCTAGAAAAAAACCCTACAGCCATTCAGGACAGGAGTCTGACAATCCTGGCTGTGATAGCTGCTAATTTAGGCATTGAAAACAATATGTTTGAGTTTTCTAACTCTTTAGCCTCTGACAGAAGTCCTAATTTAAATAACTATAGTGCTGAAACACATCAAAAGCCAGCCTTCAGGACTGGAGTTTCACACTCCTGGTTGTGACAATCATGTGATGACAAGAGGGTGTCGTAGAGTAAATCTCATCATCAAAACACAGTATGTACAGATACACTAAAGCATCCAGATCCAGAACACACACATTTTCGCACACAATCTGAAGCAACATCGTCCTGGCGATGACTGTTATCGGTTTTTCTGAATCCCCCCGTTGGAATCCGCCGGTGACGCGCAACGTGAAAATGGATCCCGGCCGAGTCTTGACAGCTTGACATGAAGCAGCGAGACTGCTGACATTTTCATTACAGCAATCTGCCTCATTAATCAGTCATAGGAAAAGAGGTCTGATACATCTTTCATCCCTGCCATCCCCCCCGCTTCAGCTTATAATGACGCCAGTTTCCAGATACCTTTGGGCCCAGAGGAGCAAAAGGTAGAAACTGGAGAGGTGTGGAGCCATCATGGAATCCTCACTAGAACATGAAATCCTTCAACTATAAAGAAAAAAAGAACATGTACAATTAACACTCAAAGCACCCACACCCATGTGATTTCTTTCACCTGGCAAAATTGTCAGGTAGCAGGTAAGCAGATTAACAGGTTTTTTTTTGTTTTTTTTTGCTTTCTCTCATCTCCTGCACCATCCCTGGACACCACCTACAAGAATGACAACTGGTGTTGACTCTGCACTTTGTTTGTGTGATAAAGCAACACCCACATACATTTACGGCAATGTCATGGAACTACGCATTAGGAGAAGACACCGCCCTGGGGACTTGAGGAGCAGCTAACCCCTGTGTAATTAGGTAGTCCCCAAACATGTTTTTTCCTAATGACACGGAAATACTCCCACACGCCCAGAACAATCTCAGCATGTTTGGGTATTTTGGCTCTTGGGTTTTCCCCTAATATCCTTTGGGGGGGTGAGGCTGGGCTCACATGCCCCGTAAATCCACCCGGTACTGACAATTACCACAGGTTCTGCCGAAATTAACACCATTGATCTGGAGCAAATGTCTGGCCTGCCAGAGCCGTCAATATACAAGACCACACCGTAAATGAGATGTAATGAAGGCGACCAAACATTCCAGAGCGCCTGTAAGATGCAATTATGTGCTTTTCTCAGTACCATGCATGAAAATGAAACGCACTCCTGGTCCTGAGGGACCGACCATGTTATATGTTGTTTTTACACAGTATGTTGTCTTTGCCTGACACTTTGCAACCTTAGGAAGACTTTAGTACTTGGACAAGTAATTTAGACCGTCATTCACCTATGGTTGTGAGTATACTGTTGGTTGGTGTTGTTGATCAGTCCAAGCACTTTTTATCATGCATATTCTTGTTTTTTCTTCTTCTTTTTTTGACAGATATACAAAGAGTTTTATTTCAATGTTAGCTTTAGCCACCATAACAAAAATGATCAAAAGTGTACAGTGAAGATTTTGTTGTACTCTAAAAAATGCATGAAGAATTGTCCAAGATTCAAAAATGATTTGACTTAAAAAGAATGTACATATTATTCTGTCATCACTCATTGCATTGAGCCATTATTCAATTAAGCTTTGCTCTGTTTTTTGAACTGGTCTTGCTGGGAAAACCTGCCTTTTCACAGATTCATCCTCCTGGTAGCACTATTGTAGTGGCGGAAGCACACAGGCTGTGCTGCAGCTAACTGAACTGAAGTTCTGAACAGAAAGGTCTTCAGGTAGCTAATTAAAATGAAAGTAGTACCCAGTACCAAATATAAAGGGAGCATAAAGAACTTGTTTTTTTTTCTTCACAAATTAAGATCTCTATTCTAAGGTGGTGTAACATCTAGTACTTCATGCTACCTAGCAACGTGCTAGTTCTCAAACGGAATATGCCCTGGGGTAGTGCATGACTGAGGGAGTGAGTGAGTCGCGGGGCGCAGCAGCTCAGTACTCCAATAATAACCTCTGCCTGGGTCTTAATTGCTGTAGGATGAGCAAGAAGGTAGAGGTAATGAGCGGCTGTGACAGATGGCGGCGAAATCCCCGCTATTGACTCATTGCGTCCGTAGAGAACGGCGCGGGCGCGTGATGTATGTGCGACTGTGTCTCAGGTGCGCTCGGGTTAACCGTTTCTGGGTCAATCCGGAGCAAATGTCGTCATACCACTTTCCCCCACTGCTATTTGACCTGTGTCCCCTGCCCTGAGATCATTTTATGTTTGTTTAAAATCGGTTTCCACTGTTCCGGCATCTGCCTACAAAGTCCTGAAACTTGTATCAACTGATCTGTGAACAGTCCACATTGTTCTGAGAGCACATTGTACTGAAAACCATCTCCACTGTGCCAAAATCAGTCAACAATGGCCCTGGACTTCATCTGCACTGTACTGAATGCAGAGTCTGCTGTTCTGAGGTCAGTCCACATTGGTCTGTGATGACATTGCTCTGAACCTCATCTCCACTATAAGTTTGTATTGTCCACCAACATATTGTAAACTCCTTATCCTTGCTTGTGATGTTTAGTCCATGGGTAATCCCCTGTACTGACATAAATAATACGATGGAGTGTTTAGGCCAAAATGTCTCCTCTGCTAAGTTGTAAAATTGTGAATCAGAGAAAAAAAGAGATTCTTTGAATCTTTCCAATGAACTCTGAATCACATAACTCTTTAATCACACAATGAACTCTGAATCACATAACTCTTTAATCACACAATGAACTCTGAATCACATAACTCTTTAATCACACAATGAACTCTGAATCACATAACTCTTTAATGACACAATGAACTCTGAATCACATAACTCTTTAATCACACAATGAACTCTGAATCACATAACTCTTTAATCACACAATGAACTCTGAATCACATAACTCTTTAATCACACTCATTCAGCATATGATTCATTCAACATTTTTTAAACCATTTCCTATGGAGGTTTCAGTTGGTTCAAAGGCAATGGAGACGATAGCTGTTTCACTGCCCAACGAACTGTCATCCAGCTGGAGGAGGAGGACCGTTTAAAAGTCTGATGTCACATCTTTAGCACGATTTAATGCTTAAAAAGGTTCGTTTTTTGAAAATATGTGGTGAGTACTGATTCTAAAACAGCATATTATGCAGAAAGCTGTCTTTTACGAGGATGCGAAGGCTATTATGACGCTTGCTGTCTTGTTATGGATGATCTTGGAGTTTCGACGCTGGACGTGTGTGCGTCCAGTGTTGTGATATACCCCCCGTTATTGTGAGGTTTGCCTTGGATCATGAGGGAAGGATCGGGACGTGCCTGAATTATTCACAGGCAAAGAGACGACGGAGACGACGTTTTCCGTCTGTAAAAGTGTCAGCTCATTTTTCAGCCCTCTAAAATGCGTCCGGGCCTGTAACCTTGCAGACGCATCCCAAATGGTAACCAAAGCTTTTCAGGATGCCGTCACCACATAAAGGAAGTACAGCCGAACCTCAACTTAAAAGGCCCCCCTCTCTAGTTAATTTTACTTTCTTGTTTTCATCTAGGTCTGAAATGGCATCTTGTTGTATGTCGTCCAGTTTTGGTAGCCTTCTTTGTGGTGTTTCATGTGGTGGTGAGAAAAACGTATTCGTGTCCAGTCACATTAGTGTCCGAACCTTAACATTTTCAACCTTTGTGACATGGTAGTTCATGAAACTGGTTTGAAAAATGAACAGCTGTTTATTTTTGTTCAGTAATTTTATGAAAAGGACAGCTATGAACACCTGTGATATATGCATAAAACATACATTATTGCATGTGACAGTAATTAAATTGAATTTATAATAAGACATAAGATACACACAATCATACAATCACTGAATGCCAATTTCTAGACCAGAACCTTCCCCACACATCATTGTCAAACTACTGTCTGTGACATGTTGTCTTTAAAATGACAGAATGAGTCATTTGGACCTTCAACTTTAAACCTGAATTTAACTTGCAAGTAAGTTCAACATTTTTTTTTTTTTTTGAAGTAACCCCTGTGATGCAACACATTTTTATTCAGTTAGGGAGTTAGGCCAGCATTTTATGTATAAAACATAAACATACCTGTAGCCACCGCTACAACTACTACGACTGCTGTTGCTGCTGCTGGTAGTAGTACTACAACTAATAATAATAGGAAGAAGACAACGAATCGCCAGCAATAAAATACATGTGAGAGTATTTACATGGAGAGCATTTTGTTTGAATGTCTAACCCACCCACACACAGGAGATTCCCATGCCTTTGAGGAGTTTATAGGGTTTTCCCTTCCACACATTCCCCAGTGGTTTAATTAGCCTGATAGTCGCATTATCTGTGTTCATTCCAGTCAATACCTCACCCAGACCCCAGTGCAATCTGTCTTCATTTAATTGATTTTTTTTTCTTGCATAGAAAGACATCCTCACACAAGGAAACTTGTTTATTTCAGGTGAACATGCAAACAGGTCACTGTGTAGTATTTTCACCTGCATAGCAGGTGAGGAGTGGAACACAGGTGCTATCACACCCTCTACACAGACCAAGGGGGACCGTACCTGCTTACCTGCTGCAGGATTCATGCCAACTTCTGCCATTAGAAAGGTACAGGGTGGTATGACTGCAAGCATTATGTAAGTCTTGCAAGTATTCATGATCCCACAAAAGAAATCGTCCATGAAAATGACATAAAGGAACGTCTTTATTTTAATAACACACCGAGATGCATCTGATCAGCTTCAGTAATTTCATTTACATTTAATTTCAGCTCTCTCAGTTCAGATGCCCCTGGTTATTAACTTAATGCTGACCAATGAGGAACATTTGTGTATAGTTTAAGAGCAGCTGTGTCTCTTTTATGTATAACTGTTCTCAGTACAGACATTCTGGTTAATGAATACATCTTTCTTCAGTTTGAATGGCTTCTTGGATCTGATCCCACTTTGAAATGTGGAATCCTACTCATTGTCAGCATTCAATGGTATTTACAGGTCATACCACACACAAACACAGGAAGTAAATGATGGAGATGATATGGAATAAGCTAAAGCTATGCAACTGAACCTACGTCCTGATTTTACCCAGAGAAACAGAAGTAGAACAGAAGCAGAGACAGTAAAGCAGGACTTCGGAATAGTTAAAGCAGTAACGGTCATTTTTTGCTCAACACCTTTGCAAAGAGGACAGCTACATTACAACATGTAGTATGCGAGTATGTCACAGCACGCAGGAAGTCAATTTAGAAGGAGGTCCGAAAATAGACTTTTATTGTACAATTGCTCATGATCTCACTACCATTGAAAGTTTCTGACTTGAATCATTGTGCAATACCAATTACCGGATGTGGTGTAATATGTATTATATTCCTATTATATTCCCATATGGGGAATGAGTCAAGTTGGCCTTTTTGGGGTTATTTTTTTCTCTCACTATGGTTAGATTAATAAGAAAAAAAAAATTTCTTGGAGTTGAAAGAATAAGTAGTTACTCAACCTCTAAAATCCATTCAGAAGTTAGGCCAGGACCCAGTCACCATCTGTCTCTAGCTATAACTCATAATTAAATGTGACAAGCACTTTTCATTTTATTCACAAATATAATTTTCACCTTTCACCCATCAAGGTGAACTTTCCGAACTGTGATTATACATATATGAAAAAACCCTTACAGTAACACTTATGAGGAAGACAAATTTAAGGGTTGTTGGTAGTGGTTGATTAAGGTAAAACATGTTGATCAGCATTATCGATTGATTTTATTGGCTGTGTGTGCGTGTGTCAGGCCCACCCAGAAAAGTATTTGAGGAACCTGGGGAAGATCTGGATTTAGATTTAGGTCAGATTTCATTAGTCTTTGTGGGCTAATATTCTTTCCACACATTGCACAGGGATGTCGTGAAAAAGAACCTACAGAGACCTTAGTGAACCAACAGATCCACATCATTTCAGCAAAGGAAACTTGATAAATATCCCTCTCAACAAACCTATTTATCTTAAATTCTCTTTAAAAAACCTCCTCCAAGCATGTTTTTGTGTCCTGACCTTTTTGTGGTTTGTTTGTTTATAAAAGCCTCGTAGCAGTGTCTGGACGGCTGCTCCCGCTGACCCCGCGGGTCCCGGCGCGAGACGAGCGGGGAGGGAGAGGTCATGAATACTGCGAACTTGAAAATGAAAGGCCCTGGCGAGGGTGGCGGGAACGGTGTGGCATTTCGCGTTTATCTTGATCTCCCTGCAACCGCAGCCATTAAAAGATGCGCGGATAAGGCGAAGGGCGCTTCGATCGAGGCTTCCTTCCGTCAACGTGCCGAGGGCGCGCAGACAGTTTTTAATTTCAGGCGTGCGTATGTGCTGGGGGGGGGCTAACTATTCCGAGGAACTTTTAAACGTTAAACAACCGTTTTGGAATCGTTAGTGTGCTGTTAGCTTGATGGTAGCACCTATTTTTGTGGGTTTCCCTTCAGGGTCCAACTAACATTAAATTTCAGTAATGCTAAATGTAATCATTTGAAAATGTAGAGGAACATCTCTCCTACCAATTTAGCAAGTATTCCTTCCTAACTTACACATGCATCTTTTTTAATTTCACCATCTAATGTAGGAAATGTTGAATATGAACCAAGAGAACACCTTGTTACTTATAAAGCAAAATTTTTTTTTAATCTTACCACATCTTCCCTAATCTGGCTCCTCTCCACAGCCCATCAGTGAGGGTGTAGCTGAAGCGTGTGAGAACAGAATGGATCCTGCCTTTGCCTCACCAGAACGGCCGCATTTGAACCAACTCGAGACAGACTCACCTGCCATCTCCATTCTTCAATCACAGCAACGCTTAAAATGTCACCGTTAATACGACACTGGGACAGGCAAGAAAATGAATGACAGGACAGATAATTGTGAGAGAAGGACTTAGCGTGCCTTCCGTCTCTGTGTGGGTTTTAGACATTGAAGAAACGTAGGGTATCGCTGCGGATGAACTCGGTCATTTTCAAATCCGTCAGGTTCGGCTCCCACAGACAGACTTACAGGTTACATGACTGTTCATTCCTGCCTTTTTGCCAGGCAGCGTAATTGGTCCAATTATTGGCTATACATCTTCCCACCTGGCATGACTAGGAACGTCACTTCTCTGTACTCCTTTTATTTCATTACATTACAGGAACAAAGACAGCTGTGGGTTTAGGAGTGGAGACGAGTCAGGTTCCAGTTGAGATCACTATGCCAGGATGGGTTGAGATTGGTTTACAACAAGCGCACATGTACACAGACACTCATGCTCCACAGACAAATAGTAAACTGGATTCTAAGTTTTTCTAATTGTGTTTTTTTTTTCCCAGGCAGAACCAAAGAATGAATCATAAAGAAAAGCAGTACAACACCCCAAACTTAACATCAGGATATAGGAGGCACACCAAACCAGGGGTTCATTGTCATTTAAGGTCTCTCTGACCCCCTTGTGGGTTAAGCCTCATTTGGGCTGATTGCAGTCAACCTCAGCTTTGCTTGTCTAATTGTGAGGTCATCGCTGTCCATGGTCCTGAAGGCCACTCGGGCTTTAGGTGAGTATCAGGAGAGCGAGGCTTTGTGAACCCCAATATGGGTAGAGCCTTCTGCATGCTGTCAATCACCGACTCATATGAACCAATCAAAAGCTATTTTTCTCAATGGGAAAACACCGTGATTGGCTAATATCAGTGAGGCTTTGGAAGTACAGGGTGTTGATGCCTACTGATCTCTTGTTCCCAATCTATGATCCACCATCCCTGAGATGACGTGATTGGTTAGAAAATATTGCTGTTAATAATGCTGACTCATGAGCCCCAGGGAGAGGGGACCGGGGGCGTGCACTGAAGACAGATCTCAAACACACACAGATGGGGTTTTGTGTACCCTGTGTTTAACACATTCATAGTGGTCTAGGGGACTGGAGGTGAGACTGAGGAGAAAAGGTGGGTGGATGGGGGTATGTGCTGTCCCTAGATGCAGAGTCAGGAAACAAGTAGCACTGGGTCTGTAGTCTCACACACCCTCTCATTGTTTCCCTAAATTCCCACAATCCTCTGGGGGGGGGGGTGAGTTCCAGTGCCTTTGTGTGTGTGTCCCTCCCTTTTCCCAGATATCCCCTCTGTTTCCAAAAAAAATCCTCATTTGTTTACCGCTCTGAAGTTTATATGCAATACATGTTTATGTCTCCAGTCCCCTCTTCAAAAGGGAAAAATTCCCTCAATTCCATCTGGATTTCTTCATTTTTTCCCTCCCCACAATCTTGTGTGGCGGGAAACCGCTTTCACAATCCTGAGGTGCTCCTCTGTCACTGGTTTCGTCAGGCCAGCTGGACTTGCTTGACATAATAAAAGTTCCCTATCACATGACCTGCACCATGTGGTCAATCTCAGCCAATCACAATTAAGCGTGCTTAAAATATTCCAGATGCAAAGAATTCTGGATTCCAGAATGCAGAGATGCCTTTCACTCTGGCTCTGAAACTCATTGAACTCTGAAGACAAAATTCATTGTGGTGTCATGGTGTAATTACCTGCCTGCAATTCAGAGCTGCTCCACTGCACATTTGCATATGTGTCTGTGTGCTTCTTACTCCAGAGTCCATATGAGTGGTTTAAACTCCAGCCATTTCTCATAGAGCTACATGCATCACCACTGTCCCTAAAATCCCCATTCCTGTCAGGTTATTTCTATTCAATTCTGACTCATGAACACATGATCCTTCCCACAATGCTTTGCTGTGTCATAACTTTCCATAAACCATGTTTCTTTTTTCATTTGAACAATGTTTTTTTTTTCTCCCCCTTCACAAGGTTTTGGCCTGAATTCTGTACTCACTTATGAACTGGCTATAGGGATGTTTTTTTGGATGACTTACACCAATTTTTACCACATCTGTTTGGAGTAAAACACCTCTTTTGTCTTTAGTCCCACAAGGAAAATATTTGTGTATGTGTGTGTCTTGTATGTGCGTTTTTCTTCCCCCCACAACCCATTTTCTTCAAAAACCCTCTTACGATGTTTCCCTCGATCGGTGCTCCTTTCAGTCCTCTGGACCATTTCCCATGATGCATTGCCAATTCAGCCACCCCCATGCAGTCTGTGACGCCACCATGGGGCCAGATCAAACAGAACTGAAGTTCAACATTTAACACGTAGCCTCTGCTCTGCTGGGCCTTTGGAATACCAGGCCCTGTTTTTCCTTTTCTTCTCTTTTCAGCCTCTCCCTAAATGACACTGAGATGGTGTAAAACAATGAAGAAATTGCCCTTTTTCTCTGCCTTGCGCTGGCTGATTTTTTTTAAATTCTGCAGACAGAACACCTGCTGACCCAACCTTTTGCACTTTGTCCTCATAGGCGTTTAAGCAAAAAAAGGAGGGAAAGAGAACAAAGGAGACACTCATACAGAGAAATGAGAGTTTCATTTTTTCCATGTGTTTCTCCGCCTTGATTGTCCCCAAAGCTGAACATAATTATTGAATGATTCTGCTCCCTTTGACCATGTTAGGTGTGACTGTAGAAACGTCACACTCTAGGGGACAAGGCTTGGCAGTAGTTTGATTGGATTGATTTGGGTCTCAAAATTACAGTGTTCCTGCAAAGAGAATGATCACATGTATATTCAAAAATATTTATTAAATGATAAAAACGTATAAATGTATATATTTTACACACTTAAAAATCGTTTTTGAAAGACGTAGGATGGTATGATTGGAAGAACAACAAAAAAGGGTGAAATTTGTAAGCTAACTGCATTTATGAATTAGCACCCTAAATTAAGTTTCAATTAAAATGCTAATTAAAATGTCCCTTTATTTTCTAAATTATTACTCACTGGGCAAAATGTCTGATACACAGAGATTTCTATGGCCTTTATGTTTGAGGACAAGAAATTAGTTTGCAAATATCTGAAATATACATGCTACGAACAGGTCTGACATGAATTTCATCTTTCGTCTTGAATGAGGACATTTGTCTGTGTCTAACTTTCATAAATCTTGGTGCTACTTTATGTGTCACAGATACATCTAGACACAGGAAATAACCATATATGATATTTCCAGGAAATAATATATGACTGAAAGTTACATTTAAAGAAAAAGTGCTCCACAAATAGTAAATTTTAGCCTATCCAAAAGACACCCCTGCATATCGACTGTTTTAGTTCAATGATTGATTTAAAAAAAAAAAAAAAAAAAAAAAAAAAAAACTTAAATGACAGGCAAGCATGATCCACGTAAATTGTATACCTTAAATAATTATAGTAAAATAAAGATTTTTTTTTTTTTCATTTTTGTCCTTGAATATCAACAGTAAGAAATGTGCATAAAGAGCGTGACGGCTTTAGGTGGGCACTGCTCCGGATGAGGTTATTTCAGAGTATAAAAGTATACAAAAATCCATAGAAAAGAATGCTTTGACAACGCTGTGCGTGACTGTATGCCGTCTTCCCCCAGCTAGTGGCGTGGGCAGGTGCTGCATAGAAGCGCGATACCTGGTCAAAGTGCTTGTGTGTGCGCGTTTGTTTTAATAAAACACTGGGAGAAACTTTGCAGATCGGGTTCAAGAGATCCGAGACAGGGGACCAAGGAGGCCGAGTACACCCGGAAAATATTAATATCCGGCTCCTCGGAAATCGAAAGCCAGCTCGAATTTGGCCGCATTTGATCAGTTAAGCTAAAGCAGATGACGGTCAGGACCAAAGCAGCAACTGAGTCCCGGGCGCGTGCAGACGAAAATGTGCAAGGCGCAGCACTTCAGCTGTAAGCTCGCTAGCCTCTCCGGTTGATGATAGACACATAGCTAGCCGGCTACGACTAGTCACAGCTAGTGAGGAGTATTTTAACAACTTTAGGACCGGACAGCGGTAGACGTGCCACTAGCCGTGTGGGTGTCTCCGTTGTGACGGGAGAGACTCTGAAAGTGGTAGAAAGAGCTTTCTCTCCCAATAATTGACCGTTCGAATCCTGACGATGACCCCGTAGGCTACCTCCTCCGCCGCAGGTCTCGGAAACCTGAAAGACATGGGTACACGAACCTTAGCGTGCTGGACGCATGATCTGTTTTGGGGTCGTAAAACAGACGCTGTTGGCCCCGCCACTGTGCGGTCAGCGCGAGGTTTCAAAATGCAGACATAAATGTGTGTACTGTGTACGGATGCGCTGTGTCATTAAACATAGTGTAATGCATTTATTTGTCTGTATCTCTAAACATGTGATTTACATTTTAAAGAATGACAGATGTTTGTGACCGGGTGCTTGAATGCCCGCTTTGAGAATTGTAGCATTCGTTTCTATTGCCTTAAGGGGAATCACATGAGTTCTGCTCATCTGAATCAGTTTTATTTGGCATGGGTACTGTATTCAGACATATGAAATACTATCCATCCCAGTAGGAAAGTCCTGGGCTTTATACCGCTTCGGCTGCAGTCCAGGAACATTGAGTAACTATTATGTGTCCTGTAAAACAGACCAATTGTAAACATGACCTCTGTGTAGTAAACTAGATCAAATGCAGTTTACTCAATCACAACCTTTAGTGGTCCTCAGTGACTACGTGACCTTTTTTAAATAAAAATAACTCGGAAACTGTTACACCCGCAACGTCAGGTCTTCTAAAAACAGTCACTGATATGAAAATATAACCCACTAACCTACCTATAAATACAAAGGCGGCACTATGACGCAGGTCAAATTTCATGTTCTGGAAATCCACTGCGTGCATTTTATATGCATTATGCGCCGTCTGCTGGCTGGAAGTGGAACTACATTCCCTTGCACTGAACCGGCCAGCCAGAAACTGCAGGAGTCAGACCAAAGACAAGGGACATAAATTTCGCTTTTCATGAACCAGACGAGCCGCATATAAATAAATAAAAAGTTGGGTCATGGCCCAGCTCTTGTATATGTGGCCAAATGATACAGTGCTTGGACTGATATACGTTTTCCTTCTCTACTCCTCTTTGGTGTTTGATTTTTTACCCCAATATTCTACCCAGGGTGTCCCCCTCATGTTTAAAAACTCTGGAAAATGGTCTCCTGTCCAAGTGGAACGTGGTCCAAACGACTGCAGAGGCCTACTTGAACAGAGAGCACCAGTTCTCACCTGGTACAAACTATCTATTTATCTTTATTTAACTGTTTATTTTATAACCTCTTGTAAGGCTGTACTTTATTGTGAGTGTACTCAGTAAGTGTTGCCTGTATGGTAATGTAACATTGTTGGGATTGTTTTCAACATCTTTGTCTGTTTGATTTATCGATTGGTTCTTCTCCAGTTGTAAAGGTCAAAAGATGAAATGGTACGGATGACCATTCCTTGAACTTTTTCCAAGTCTTGTCAATGATGGTCAAAGTCAGCTTTAATGTCATAACATTACTCTACAAAAGTATGGCAATGTATGACATTCATGTGCAGAGACTCAATTTCTTTACGGCATTTAAATAAATAAAATAAATAAATAATAAATACAATGGTAAGGTGATTTGTTGATCTAGGTGACGATTGATTCAGCGTGTTATGACGTAGCCATAAATGATTTGGCGGTCCAGGTGACGGTTGATAAATGCGTATTATGACGTAACAGTAACCGTACCTCCAGCGCTGTGTTTGAGCTCCGCAGGGCCGCTGGTGGAGCTCAGAGCAGCCGGTAGAGCTGGACCAACGTGAGAGACAGCAGGAGGAGCAGCAGGCTGGGATCCGCCGAGCGCAAGGCCTGCATGGAACAATGGAGTAATCAGCGCAACACACAGGGACCACCGGCAAAGCTGGAGAGCCGAGATTCAGAGTAACGGTCAGTTAGCACAGCTGAGGTTGCGTCAGGACTGAGTTAAGCTAATGTAGCAGGGCCTATTTTCCACATATAACCAGGTGTTTACAATTACACAGACTAGACACTTGGGCTAAGTGAATGCTGTGAGTGTCCAGTTACCTGATTAGCTTGCCATGTGGTCTGTTGCCTATGACAAGCTAGGTATTTGGTAATTAAACCAGGGGTTTTGCTTGCTAGCAGGGTACGTATTCAGGGGTTATTCTCGTAGCCATGCGGGTTTTGCACGGCATAGGACTATAAATAAAGCATACCAAACATTTGTCAATGGTTTATTCATGGTTTTATATATTACCCAAAAGGTATCCTGTGGTTAAAAGCAAATACCCTTTTGGTGCTATTTGCAATGGCTAGGGAGCTGGTATTTTGTGTACCAGAGAGAACACAAATTCAGCACAACAGGACCGTATTGCCTAAAGAGAGCACAGGCTCAGAGCAAAGGCCAGTTATCATGGTTAAAACTGTCAGCACCCTGCAAAACTTATAGAAAACACAGAGGCCCTCAGGCCCTGATGCATACAGTGCTTTATGTGTTATCATTATCATTCATTTCATGTATTTATTTATCAATCCTTAGTTTACCAAATGAGCCTCACAAAGGTTAAAATCCCGTTTTTTTAACAGAGACCAGGCAAGAATGTAGCTGTGATTAAAACATGTAACTTTAAAAACATTTTTAAAACATTTCGTCAAGTTAACCGATTAAACCAGATTCCATGAAACGTTTCAAGAAAAATAGCTTAAGGAGCTGTCCGCGCAGCATTTAACAGAGGGGTTTTGATTTCTGTTTATGATAATAACAAGAGAGGGTTTTCCCAGCCGAAGGGATCAGACTGACTGTTTTTTGATCCACTGGCGCAGATTCACATGTCTTAAGGATTCTCAGAGACAGAAGGACGGAGTGAATGTTACAAACAGATTTTTCAGATTTTCAGAAAAAAGTCAGACACTGCTAAAATACAAATGACATCATTGTGCGGTTAGATTGTGAAATGCAAAATGAAAAATGTTGATTTTAATTTTAAAGGTTTCACTTGCAACGTAAAAGACCGAAACAAACAGAATGCAGCTTCTCTCTTGTTCACTCAGTCTCTCTCCCACACACACACACACGCAAACTTACACACACATTTGAACATGCTGTAAACATTATCAAACACATACACACTAAACACACACACATGCAGTTCCACACATTTATAAACAGATTCTCTCACAAGCGTAAATTCACACACACACACACACACGCATTCCCAGTTTGTTTAATTGACTGCTTGGCAAAGGATCTTAGAGTATTACCATAAATATCCTAATAAGAGGCCCTTATTATTTCTCCTGTAATTGCTGAGAATTTAGCGAACCCCTGCACTGCCTGTGATGTTTCTTATTCCCCAGACAGTGGCGGGGGGCTGGGGATACACCAGATGAGGCTGTCAGTTGCATTCATTCACTTAATCAACTCCAGTTTCTCAAAGTACCCCCACTTTATTATGCACCAAAAGGCCTTCAACTGCTGCACCCAAACAACTTCCTGTTTCGCGGGAACACTGGTTCGATATGACAGTCAGGCATGTTCCAGTCCTGTTCCCATTTAAGGCAAGAGAGTCTGGCTGGGTTTGATTCTCTTCTTTTTTGTAATAAGCAAGAGAGCACCAAGAAGTATATCCAAAAAGAATTTGGCCTGTGACAGGGCCGGTTAAAAATAAAATAAATAAAATACTAAAATATTGGGCCGTTTGTTGAGAGTTTATGAAAAACCGTGTGAAGCGAAAGGTATGGCCCTCTCTGACGCTGATTTAAACATAAATCAGGTCCTTAGGATACTTTTCCATAGATGTAGGCGTAGATAACTGCGTACTGAAAGAGCGTAATTGGTCCAGAGGGACATGGGGACTAAGACAAAGTGCTGTGTCAATATGTTAGCATCACCAAAATGGTATTGGAGGTCAGCAGCAAAGCCAAGCTGCACAAGTCAATAATGAGAGCCTGACAGTAACCTCTCAGTTCAAAGCAGCTCATACAAAAAGAAATGTTTGGCTTTAGGAGATGGATCCCGTCTACCATCAAACCACATTTGTCTATAAGTATAAAGTCTGTTTCAACTTTTTGTTTTTGTTTCAGAAAGTATAAAATACATTTATGAAGCTGGTTATTTCTTGAAGGAATTCACCAAGAGTACAGCACAAAAGCCCTATTTGGGAATAAAACTGGCAACCCCCAGTCACGGGCCCAGTTCCCTAACCAATGGGATTTGAGCAGTGCAGCATTTCAAATGAGCGGTTTTGAGTTCTGTTTTTGAAAATTAGAGAGTATTATTTTTCAGCCGAGCAGATTCTTTAGGACAGACTATCAGTTACAGACAGATTTTTCTCATTTTTACAAAACTCAGACACCACTTGTTAGAATACAGACGGCATCGCTGTGTGGTTTTGATGTCCTGGCTGCATTTTGTTGCTGTTGTGACATCATTGTGAATGAGGACATGCTTTTTTCCTTCATTGCTAATGAGTGCGTAATACACCACCACACCTTGACTGATAATATCACAGTTCAGTTATCTATAATAATAGTAGGATTAGTAGTTTGTCATAATAGTAGTAGCTCGGCTTCAGAAAGCGGACTATGTATTTGTTCCAGGCACGCACTTAACCAGCTGATTCCAATAAGCGCTGCTCTTTAGGCAGGCAGGAAGCTAATTAGCGTGTGGGTGGAACAAATAAATGGTGGTGTGTATACTTCCTGAAGCTTTTTCACCTCCAGCGGTATCAGTGGTAACAGCACCAGTAGCAGCAGTGGAAGTAGCATCAGGAGTGGTAGTAGCAGTAGCGGTAGCAGCAATGGTAGTCGCAAGAGCAGTAGCGGTAGTAGCAGCAGGAGTAGTAGGAGTGGTAGCGGTAGTAGCATTGGTAGTCACGACAGTAGCGGTCGTAGCAAAGAAGTCGCGGTAGCAGCAATGGTAGTAGCAGAAGCAGCATTAGTTGTTGTTGTTGTAATAAGTGTAGCATTAGCAATAGCGACTGTAATTAGAGTACTATTGGTAGTAGTAGTAAAAGTGGCAGCAGCAGTAGTGCTACTAGTACTAACAGGGGCAGTATCTTTAGTGTTCGTAGAAGAAACCGAAGAGAGAAATAAAAAAAATTAAAAAAACCAGTGAGTGACGTACCGCGTCAGTAGAGATCTCAGTTCCAGAGTCTTTGTGGCCTTTGAGTATCTCCTCCAGGTCCAGAGTTCCCCCGCTGGTGTTGCCTTGAGAAAAATAATGAAATGAAGAACCGAGCAGTTAAAGAGTTTAAGGCCAGAGCCATTTCCACACCAAAACTTGCTGTAGCGCCGTGGTGTCAGACTCGGTTCCATGGGAGGCTGGGAGTCTGTATGCTGTTCTGTACTGCAGCCCCATTACTTGGTTAAATAATGATTAATTATGTGGTAAATTAGTCCTGCTGTGTTGCTTTCCAAAGGTATTATTATTATTTGTAGTATTAGTTTTGTTATTTTATGCTCAGACTTACTGAAAAAGGTGTACTCGAAGGTGGCGTTGTAGTCGTAGTCTGGGAATGGGGTGACTTCATAGTCATCAACGTAATGTAGTTCTTGCCCTGGACAGGTAAAGCACAGGTAAAACGAGCATTACAACCAAGGTTACACTGTATCGGAATGGTTAGGGAGCTGGGCTTGCAACCCAGAGGTTACACTGTAGTGTAATGGTTAGGGAGCTGGGCTTGTAGCTCAGAGGTTACAGTGTGGTAGAAAAAGCTCAGTGCTGTTATTCTTGCAAGGAGAGGCTGCACTAAATACTGAAAGAAAGCAGGGGTGCCAAAGTTTGTTGAGAAAAAAATTGCATTATGCAATATGCATTGACAGCAAAATTAACCAATCGTATTATGATAAAGGAATATAATTTCCTCTTAGGTTAGGAGAGCATAAATATAAATATCATCTGTTTTATCAATCCTTCAAAGAAAAAAAAAAAAAAACAAGCTTCAAGGCATTTCTTGAGCAAAATTAACCAATCATATTAATGATAAAAGAATTATTTCCTTTTTGGTGGAATATCATCTGTTTTATCAATCCTTCATCCTTTGATCTGATTTTTGGAAGCATCATCAATCTTTTTTTTTTTTTTTTTTTTGATTCCAGCCTCTCTCTCTCACTTTAGCCCCGGCCTTAAGTGATCCGTTCCCCTCATATCAGACACACACAGCCTCCAGATGTATCTCTGGCCCTGTTTTCTCACTGGCACAACACATCCAAAAAAACCCAGCTGTCATTTATCATATGCAGATGGGCAATAAAATGTCTCCTAAAGGGAGAGAAAACAATACATGTTTTTTAATGAAGTTCCCGGTGGGGAAAAATAATGTTGTTCTGCACTAATAGAAGAAACACAGAGAAGAGAAAGAAAAGTAGACAGAAAATCAGATCATTGACAGCGTCGTTTTATTCAGGAAAGCGTTGCTTTTTGAAGTATGGATTCTCCAAGCTATGTGGCCTTACAGCAGAGCTCATGGATAGATATAACACAACGGTCTGCTGGGACAGAGATTCATATTAGCTATGACTGGATGACTGTCGCCTTCACACATATACTACCAATTAGCTGAATAAGAGTCCGTATGAAAAACAGATGTGGAGAATGGCGCCAGTCAACCCTCGTAGGTTCCTTATTTACCTACAGTATGGAGCAGTGGTGTCAAAGAGACACCCTGGTGGGTTTCCTCGTCTTCTGCTTTTTTTCGTGTTTAGGCAGTTCTCATCTCACTGTTTAGGCTAACGAGTCCGCACCCCTTGTTTCCATGCCCTAAATTGACCTCCTGTGTAAAGGACACCCCAAAAAGCTATAAACATTTTAAAAAGCCTCCAGGATTTTAGTCAGGGCTCCAGGACAACCCTGGTCTAGAGCTTAATCTACCATAGCCTGGATTTAAACTCCCCAAGGGTGTTTCTACAGTAAGACCTGCTCGTTCCAAGTATTGCCAACTGTCGAAATATATCCTGTTTCAAAATTTCTTTCTTAATTTTGCCACTGTCCCGTTTTAAGCCTCTGGAAATAGAATCACTCCACTGAGACCGACTGACATCTTTCAGTGTCAGTTTCCACCTATTCCTCCCTTTGTCATGCTGACAGAACTCAGCTAATCCTGTGAGTCAGTCTCACTGAGCCTGTTTGGTAGTTCCTTGTTCAGCACAGTGCCCTGGCACTAAGATAACAGCTCATACTGGCACACAGAATGCCTGTCAGCTGTGTTCCATTTCCCATGATTCATAGCCATTCAAAAAAAAAAAAAAAAAACCCAGAGATGGATTGTTACTGTTGGTTCTTTGGCACGGGTGGCTAAAACAGACTTCAGAGGCTCACTTGTGACCTCCAGTGGGGTCAAAGGTCAGCCCCTCCCCCTCCTCAAATTCCACATGACTACTGGGGAGGAGTGAGTCATGTGACCTTGGAAGGTCACAGGAATGAAGGGAGAATGAGCAGTGAAGCCAAAACCTAATTGACAGAACTACCCTTAATGTACCAGTGACTCATCAACTTGAACCAATCATAGTGTTTTGTCTCTGTGGGACAGACATTTTGATTAGTGCAGACAAGTGAGTGACTGAAAGCACATTGTAGCGGCATCCATCTTGGGGCTGACATGAAACTTCACAGGCCCTCACATAGCTAGATCTTGTGTCTCACAATCGTATGTAGAATTGACCATGTGAGGGATCGCAGTAGATGTTTCATCATTAGATTTCTAAGAAAATATTGAGAAATATGCAAATAGCGACATGTGGCCAGAACCGCATGCATGTGTTTGGGTGGGGTTTTATCAGGAAATGAGTGAGATCACTTATCACTTACCTCACTCAGATAAGGAACATACTGTATAGTGCACACTGCATAATTAGCGCGTAACCACGTTTACTGAGAGAAAAGTGAAAACAAACAACACCTGTTGTGTATGTGTGTAAAACGAAGCGTACTGTCCTAATGAGCCATAGCATGCTAGTCTTAACTCTAAGAGACCGTCTGCAATAGTGATGGGTTTTTTTGGTATTGGCTACCTGCAATCTGATTGGTGCACAAAGATTTCTGAGGGTGGATTCGATTGGCTGGGATTTGCTGCCTGTCACACCCATCCCTTCCCCTTGAACAGCCCCTTCAGGCTAGAGTCCTGTCTACGTGAGACTGAGAATAGACTGGAGCAGAAACTGAGCTTTGAGTCACTATTGAAGAACATCCTGGTAGTTGAGTGGCATTGTTTTGTCACAATGGAGTGGCATTGTTGTGTCACAGTGGAGACAGCAGTTTGTCAGGCTTATAGCTATGGGGTTAGCAGTCCGCCGACTGCACTGTAAGGCCTGGATTGCAAAGTATCCAAACACACAAACACATTAGAGAATGTCTTAAGGGGTGATGGGGGGCAGCTGGAAAATCACACGCTTCACAGCAGGATGATCCAGGGCTCCTGGCCAGGAAAAGGAGAGAGAGAGAGAGAGAGTCTGACTCACAGCTGCTAAATAGAAATACAAATCCAGCCTATCCTTTCTCTTTCCCTCTGTAATCCTGTCTCACCCATTTCCCCGGCCCCCCGCCGCCAAGATCGCTCCCAGCTCCTGTCCTCCCCTTCATTTCTCATCCTCATTCATGTGTCCTAATCGGAAGTCCTGAGGATGAAGTAATCTGTCCGCCCACGTGGGGGTTGTGGTGGGGGGTCAGATTTGGGAGGGACGCCTAGCCCTGCCTGGCCTGTCTCAGGTCAGGTTAACAGGGCCTGAAGCTCAGGGGAGGAGGGTGGAGGGGGGGCATTAAATAGAGAAGACCCATCCCCCACCTAAGCGCACGCACACACACACACACACACACACACACACACACACACACACACACACTCACACACACGAAAAAGGGAGCAGGAACTCCCTTACAGTGTAGCTGAAGATGGTCGTTGCAGTCATAATGCGGGGATGTGGTGACATCATCAAAGTCAACACCTGCCTGTTCCTCCTCCTCACGATGTGGGTCGCGACCAAGGCCCAGCCTGTTTACACAGGTCGTCATGAACGTGTGCCTTCCGTGTCCATGGAAACCTATTCATGCCTCACAAATTGCATCACTGCGACAACCTCAACTGTCATTATGTTGCATCGCTCTCTTTCTCAGTCAAGTTCAAATTTGCTGAATGGGCATGAAATACTTGTTGACATAGAATTACGTAGAGTTGAATGTATGTATATATATATATATATATATATATGTATACACACATACATATAATTCATTATTTATATATATATAAAAGGTAATTTAATTCATCTCTCTTGTTTTTCTCTCTTCTGGCTCATTGCTTGGTTGGGGGCTATAACGCTTGATCACATGATCACAGTTATAAGGCACTGGTGATTCCAAGGCAATGCCTCTCCCCCCTTATTCGCTGGGGGACACCGTTTCCCACATAGGGGAGCCATCTGCCGCAACCCCTTGGTTCAGTCCGCTTGAAAAGACTGTCGGTAAATTCTTTACCTGAGATTGACTCCCCAGGTGCCCCTAGCCTCATGAAGAGACAGTCAGACGCGGGAAGACCTGAGCGAAACTCCAAAAACACAAATGTATAAAATACCGTTGCTTGTCTGCACGCACGCTGCCCTGTTTTTCCCAGAATTGGCAGCAGATGGGTTTCAAATCCATTTTTTTTAAAGATTGTCTTTAGTTCCTTCATGCAAGCAAGACATAGCTTTTACCTCCGTCCGTGTATTCGCTCACGTAGGCCGGCAGGCGAGCCAGCAGATGCGCACGCGGTTTGGAACAAGCCGCTGCCCCAGCAGCCGTGCAGATCCGGTGCCAACAAGCGCATCGTCACCTTGGCAACCGCAACAAAGCAGCTGAGGCGGAGCGGCAGAAGTCGGACTGCAGACTCGAGACCCGCGTGGCTCGCGGACGGAGCGCTATGACAACCCGCCCGTACGTTTTTCATTGAGGGGAAAAAAAACAGCGGGAAAACAATGACTGTGAGAGTGCCTTGTGACTGGGGATCGTACATGGAGTCTGTGTGCTTGTCACACACCTAGTGTACATTGGCCAGCAAGCTGTTCAGACTTTGTTACGCGGTTTGCTACTCGACTCTCGGGGAGAGAACATTATTCTACAAGCGTGTCTGGGAAATGTCACCTATATTAATTATTTTAGACATGCAGCGCTAAAAATAGAACTACGTTGATCAGAGGGCCACACAGCATGCCCCCTCTCCGCCTCGTCTCTGCGGGCATGATGGCTATCTTACAGCCTCTGGATTCAGAGCATGCAGACAGCAATGTCGCTCTGGTATGCGGTCCCCAGAAGAGATGGTGGGAACAGAGTTTCCTCCCCTTCTGCAATGCATCACGGCCGTTTCTTGTGTGTCTGACAAATGTGCACCTTTTGATATGCTAAATTTTCACCGCTCACAAGCCCCAAACGGCATTCTTGCTATGGTAAAGCATGAGAGGATAGAGCTTTAATGGGGGTTTGATGAAATGATCGAAAAACAAATTCAAACACTGCGGCCCTCCAGGACTGGAGTTAAACCTGCAGACACTGTGGCCCTCCAGGACTGGAGTTAAACCTGCAGACACTGCGGCCCTCCAGGACTGGAGTTTAACCTGCAGACACTGCTGCCCTCCAGGACTGGAGTTAAACCTGCAGACACTGTGGCCCTCCAGGACTGGAGTTAAACCTGCAGATACTGCGGCCCTCCAGGACTGGAGTTAAACCTGCAGACACTGCTGCCCTCCAGCACTGGAGTTGAGTCGTCCTGGTGCAAGCGTTTGCTCCAATCCATTTAAATTGCACGTGCAGAAATTTTAACAATATGCTAAAGCCTGTGTGATAAATCTGACCCATCAAGAGCTGTTCTCCAAGAAAACTGCACAAATGTGAACCATTTATCATTTCACTTGTATATTATTTCAGTGCAATTTTAAATTGCATGCATACATTTCCTTTGAATAATAAGGTCAGTATGTGCTCGTATAATGACTCCAGGGTAAGTGTGCCGTCTGGGTGTATTCAGCACATACCAATTCAAGAACATTCACAAGACTGATTCGATAAATGCTCAATACAACCCACCAAACACTTTCACCTGGACCGTATTTACTCATGGAACGTCTCCAGGTATCCCTGTTCATGCCTGGATCTGCACTTTCTTTTGGCTTGTATCCCCTTTTTGTGTTCATTTCAGTTTCTGGGTGTGTGTTACATTACAAACTACACCCCAAAAGCCAGGTTGTTCTGTTCCTTAAGTGTCAGTTCTGAAAGTAAGACTGCAATTTTTTTTTTTTAAAGGGGGGAAATTCCATTGAAAGCTGAGTGCAAAACGCCAAACATTTATAAACATTTTCTAGAGCTGATGCTTTTAACGGCCCATGTCCCGTCAAACAAACACTTTTAATGGCGATGGGTGGCGGGGGTAGACTTCCCCCCCCAGCCAACAGAAACTTAAAGTGAAAGTTCTGGCATGATATACACGTCCCGCTGGTGCCCGTAAGGTAAACCGTGGCTAGTTTTACAGCAGCCTGCCCTTGTGCACTACAGAAGGGCATTTTCTGAAGGGCTCTTTTCTAGCTAGGGTTTGACTTTAGAGCTCCTCTAATGCAACATGAAAGAGCTGGGACTACTTCAGGCAGCGTGGGCACTCGAAGCGAAACAGGCGGCAAATATAAATTACATTTATCACCCCGGGCACTTATTTGCTCTCGAGACTCTCCCTTTTGTGATGTTCGACACAATGATCCATCCACTTGCATTACAGAAGTGATCAATCAAATCATTTTTTACAGAAGGGCCCGTCAAGCCAGAAACTTCATTCTCCCACAGACCGAAAAAACCACAAGATGTGACTAAAAGGGAAGTGCAAAATAGCTGACCACAGAAGTTTTCGGTGATGAGGAACCAAAAACGAGAAGAAGTCTGAAGTTGATCTGATTCGGAATGTGACAGATGGACACAAAAAGATGTTGGTTGTTTGGAAAAAAAAAAAAAAAAAAAAGTGTGAAAAGTTGCTACCAACGAAGATGAACAAATAAAAAAGAGGGATTCTGAGGCTGATTAAGAATGAGGATGCAGAAAGACGTTAAAAAAAAACACATTTGCTGGTAAACACACACAAGCACACGCTCACACACACACACAACGCAACAGGTTGAAGCATCCAGTTGAGCTTTCCGTGCATTCTCTCCGCTGAATGGCGAATGCTCACAGAAACCAAACCGCATCCTCACCCCCACACACCACCAGCGCAGAACGGGGCGGGGGGGGGATGGGGGGTGTGGGAACGCTTGTTCTTTCCCCCACTCTCTCTCAGTCGGTGAGTCAATACGCCCTCGCAGAACACTCACTTAAAACAGGACCTCTACAGAAACCAGATGTGCGAAAGCCCGTGAGGGACCCCAACGGCGTGCCCTGAGAAAGCCGCCCGTCCCCAGCGCGCGCTCGTCTGTGCGCCCCCCTGCACCCCGCACCCCATAAAGATGTTCCTACGTCCCCCTTCTTTTGATGCATGAGGCGTGCTGCACACAGACGCCCCCCTCCCCCCTCCCCCCCCCCCAACCCTTTTCTTTAAAAAAATAAATAAATAACACACGGTTTCGGGTTTCCAACATTTCAAATCCAAACTGTCAAGGGGTTGTCTAGTGTTCAAACACATGTCAAAAGAGGCAGTCCTTAAATTACAGAGTACATAAGTCACTGCCACTCTCAGATATGCAGTTGCGTTTATCCAAGGGTTGTACTACAAAACTTTGTGTTTTTATGCTTAAATTCAATTTCCACAGGAGTAAAGTCACATGTAAACACATGCTTTAAGTTTTGTCATAGACATTTCTTGTACTGCTGGACCACATATTTTAACATATATGTTGACATATATAACTTAATCATTTGTACACGAGACGATTTTCACCGCTAACATATTACTTTCATACTTCCCACTTTGGGTTTTCTGTGCTTTTGCAGAGACCATTCTTTCAGACAGGCTGCAGTCTTGTTACTCTCAAAGTTCATTGCATTTACAATTAAGACATAGAGCAGACATACCTCTCCACAGTTTACTTTCTTTTTTTATATGCACCATTTATGTAGCTGGACATTGCGCTGAAGCAAACCAGGTAAATTACCTTTGCTCAAGAGTGCACTGCTGTGCCGGACCTGGGATTCAAACCTGCAACCTCTGTGTCACGTGCCCGTAACCCAACCAGTTGTTGAAATTGCTGTTGCAGTTGTGCTCTTGATGTTGTCAGATTTGTTGAAAAGAACCCAGATGGAGAGAGAGAGAGAGATTTGGAGAGGGAGAGAGAGGAAGAGAGAACGAGTGCGACCCATGGAACAGTGGGAATTACTCACCCCAGCATGTGTGTAGAAGCAGGGCTCCGGTCAGGCAGAGGGAGAGCAGGTGGCACGGAAACTGCCGCATGTCGCCGGGAAGGAAGGAGGGAGGGAAGGAGAGAGAGAGATAGAGGGAGGGTGAGAGAGAGAGAGGGAGAGGAAGTTATCAGCCTCCTAGCTGGAAGGCGAGTGTGAACTCTGAGCCAGCGTGGAGGAGAGAATAGAGGGAGTGCTGAGGAGGGGGGGGGGAGGGGCTATGGGAGTGAGTGACAGGCAGAGGGAGGGGCTTCCATTCTCCTCCCCCACGCCCCCCCACCAGTGTCCTGGCTGCAGTGGGAGGCATGTCCCACCCCAGGTGAGAGAGAGAGAGAGGAACAGAACCTGGGCTCTGTCAGGTGGAATGCCCACCTTTTCACCCTCACAGGTTTTAACACAAGGTGAGAAGATTCATGTGCAAAAGATCATTTTCGTGCTCCGTCTCTTTACAGCCGTCAGGGAGGCAGAGAGGTGTGTCCGGAATGAACATGGGAGGTGTGTGTGTGTATGTGTGTGTGTGTGTGTGAGAGAGAGAGAGAGAGAGATGGCAGAAGGGGTGTGATCTCAGTCTGAAAGCATGAAAAGAGGTGTTTGTGAGCGATGTGGAGTGTGACATGAATTTCTCAGCATGTAAAGGGTTGTGTGTTGATGTATGTGTGTGTTTGAGTGTGTTTCAGATGTGACAAGCATGGAAAGGATTGTGTGTGTGTGTGTGTGTGTGTAGAGGAGTGTAAGACTGGATTCGCACAGCATATAAACACTTCTGTGTATGCATGTTCGTATGTACATTTTAACACATGGCAGAACTGGCAGTACTTTCAAGTTCATGTTCTCAGAAAAAAGCTTCACAGAAGTGTGACGTATTTGACACATTTTTGACACCTTTGCGTATCTTTTAGGTATGAGTGTCAGTTTTGAGTCGTCACCCTCATCTTCGACTGGTTGATGTGATCATCCGGAAAGACACTTGTGGTGGGACCAGCTGGTCAAACTGCTGACACGTCATTACCAGCAATTGCTGGAGGTTCGCACTTGTGAGGTGTCAATCGGCCCAGCCTTACTGGTGAATGATAAGTCCTAAGCAAGCTAGTTCCACTGGTGTCCTCACTCTCTAGCGGCCACTACTGGTCAGACCGGGTGCCTGCAGATGCACACACACAGAGTAAATGTTGACCTCATACTCCAATGACAAGGGCAGTATGTGATTGGGGGTGGCATCTGCAGTTTGGACAGAAGCGATTGGTCAAAATATCATAGGAGGAGTCAGAGTCTTACACCACTAGTTGCTAGGTGACCAAGATAAATATCAGACAAATTCAGTTTGGGGAAAAAGGGTGGAAAAACCAATATATATCACCTATGTCCCAAAAATGTGTGGGTTTCACCAGGCTCGTAGCTGAGTGGTATGACCCTGAAGTACAGGGCTAGGATGTGCAATAGTGGAGCGACTATTATCTTTTAAGTGGTGGAGTGGACTGCCAGAAGATTGCTCTGGTTATCAAAAAAAATATATGTACTAATAATAATTCACATCCTGTTTTTGTATTGCAAGTGATACAGAGGCTCTATTTAACAAAGACGCTGAAGGTTCATCGCTGTATTAACCACCTGTCTATGGGGATTTGTTGAGGCTAAACAGAGCCGTTTTTGAGATTTACAGGAATGAGAGAGCACCCCCTCTCTCCATGCTGTATCTGTCTCCTTGGGGTTTCTGCACACACAGCAGAAATGCAGTTACATGCAGGTTGCCAACTCCACCCACTCTTTGCTTGTAAGGACAGCAGTAGTAACACTAACAGGCTATGATTGCGCTGCATGAGAGCTTGCCAAAAAAAACACCCCCAGAATCTGATGTGAGTGAGCCAGGCTGGGTCCATTTATACCGTGGGAAAGTGGGTTTTAATAACCCAACCTGGTTTCAATTTTGCAGTGGGCAAGAGGGTGCGATGAGCCAGCCTGGTTCCAGCTCTACAGTGGGAAAGGAGGTATAATGGGCCAGCCTGGTTCCAGCTCTACAGTGGGAAAGGGGGTATAATGAGCCAGCCTGGTTCCAGCTCTACAGTGGGAAAGGGGGTATAATGAGCCAGCCTGGTTCCAGCTCTACAGTGGGAAAGGGGGTAGAATGAGCCAGCCTGGTCCAACAATCGGAAAATGCTTAGTACAGTTACTACTAACTTACTAACAGTTAGTATAAGAATCTCCCTCAACACACATTGACACCTACACTGAAGTCCCTCCAAACTGTAGCCCAAGTCTGGTAGGGGTGGCAGGGTAATTTTGGGGGGTTGGTGATGCTTGTGGGGGGGGTTGAGCAATGCCCAGATCACACGCCCGCCAGCAGTCGCTCTGGGGGGGACCAGGGGGTAGGCGGGGGGCAACGCTCTCAGGAATGTTGACGCGAAACCCAAAACCTCATCCTATACCCCACAGGGCCACTTGTCCGGCCCAAGGGCAGTGAGGAGTGACCGTACAGCGCGTGCCACTGGTATCTGTGCCTAAGCCTCAGCTACACTCCCACGTGACCCCCCTCCCCAAATCCGCCCCCCAACCCCCAATCCCTCCTCAGAGTCACAGCAGAGAGTTTGGCTGGCTCAGTATCTATGCAATCAGCACCGGTACCTAGACACTTCGTTACATTAATTTGCAGATTTCCTTAATCACTTTCTTTGCAGCAAGACTTTTTCTTTTCTGGAGGACTGGGTGTCTTAAACAGAACAAGAGCAGAGAAAGTAAATTCATGTAAACTCAGTAAGACCCGAAAAAACAGCAAGTTTTGGGGGAGTGAGGGGAGAAGTCCATGTCTCTTCCTGTCCCCAGTTAGTGGTGGCTTGTGATAGTTGAAATTAGGTTTTTCATTTTCCCATTTTGGGTGGAGCCAAACTCAGCTGTCGGTCATACACTGACCCAATCAGAAATTCTTTTCTCTCCAAGTCACTGATACTGTATGGTAGCTCCTCACATTTTTGGTTCAGGGGCAGATCGGTATCTGTTTGGGTTTTGGGAGGGGGGCACAGTCTGTCACAGTAACCAACAGCAGATTTTGAACAATCACCCACAGTGGTGCAAGAAGGGGAGGGGTGTGGGGTTGTGCGGAGCTTATACAGTGCCCGCAAAGTTATCCTTCAACAGTCCATCACCAGGGGTAACGGTCGGCATGGGGACAGGGCCCAAGAGAAGAGTGGGCCAATGAGGTGCCACATGTTGTTCATGACAGAAACTAATGAGGAAGCCAGGCACGGATGAGATAGACAGGAGAAGAACTCGACCAGGACACAAAGCGATTCAAGAGAACATTGCGACCCCAAACGAAGGAAATGGAGGCTTTTTTTTTCCTTCCTGTGTCTTGTAGCCTCTCCACTATAACTGTAGAAAGAGGTAGTGATTAACCTGCCAGACGGTTGGCATGGTAACTAATGTTTTCTAACTGATCACATCAACTTTTTGAAAGCAGGTCTGAGGTGAGTCTAGTGATTTACACTTAGGTGATTTAAATGTAAAGTGCATCATGGGAAGGTGCATGTCAAATATGCCACATTTGGGCTCAGAAACTGACCGATGCAAAAGTCACCACATTGCTGGGCGTGGCGATCTCTGTTACCCTGCGTTCACGCTTTGGGCTTCACAAGCCACCCTGTATCACTGAAGTCACCCTGTCTGTGTGACATGTGGGCGTATTCACATTTTTTTTAACGTGGTTAAGCTGTCGTTGTGGGTTTGTGCATTAACTTTCCAAGTGTGGTGCTTGGACTTGACCCAGTAGCGCTGTTTTAAACATTGACACTGAACATTTTATTCATCAAGTAAATAGACACATTGAACACATTAAACTCTAAAACATAATAACCATAATGGCTATTATATATCAAAGGTTTAATGGTCCGCCAAGCACAAGCTAGCTCGCTATGTAGTAAAACTTTTCAAGCGCACAACTATTCAGGTATGAGTTAACCAACTAGCTATGCACTAAACCAAATGGAATTTTAGAATCAGGAAGTGCCACTGAATCACCATGGGAACTGCCATCACTTCCTGTCACAGATTGCCGTTGAAAACCAATGACTTCCTGTTGCTTTGAGGCTTGTTGAGCTTGTCGGTCTGTGGCTCTCAGACGCTGAGGCGAGATGATCCCTTGACCGCCCAATCTGACCGTCTTGGTTTCGGGGATGACTCAACAGGAACGAGGAGGGCTCCTTGGCATGGAGTGTGGGTAGCCCCCCTCGGTTGGTGTGGAGGGGGTGGCCAGACACCCCTCCTCAGGCATTGGGGGGTGGTGCATTCCTGGCACGGGGCTTGTGCTTGTCTTAGAGGGTGCCAGTGTTTGGGGGAGGGTTTTTTTTGTGATTTCCTGTAACTTTAAGCCCCTACAGTGTGTGAGATTCCTTATCCAACAAATAGATTAAGCAAAGCAGAATAAAGCAGACGCATACAGAAAACCAGTTATTTTTGCATGCTTTGGGCCCTCCAGGACTGGAGTTCGACATCCCTCAAGTCACAACCCGGGGTTTTGGGGTGAGTGGGGGTGGAGGGCGTTGGGGGGGGTTGATGTCCATCACCAGAGTAACTTGAGTGCCACTGAATCTGTTTTTCACTAGTGGAAATCCCAAAGAGTGGAGAGGAGGGGGCGGGGGGTGGGGGGGTAGTGTGACCAACAGACAGTCCATAAAACTGAAGTCCCAGAAGCAAGGCTCGGGGATGGGGGTGATTTTTGGGAGCCACTCAGGAAGTGCCGGTGGACCTGGCTGTGACCTGTCACCCCATGGGACATATGGGTGGGGGGGGGCACGACGCAAGCAGTTTAGCCCCCCAATACACATTCACCCAGCTCCCCAATCCCACCTGGGTCCAGTAACTGAGGAGAGTAATGAGAATAATACCTGAGAAAGGCAGACAGCGATAGAGGAAAAGTACTCTTTTCTTTCCCCTCTCTCTCTCTCTTTTTGTGGCAAAGTTAACTTTTTTTGTCAGGCCCTACACATTCTCTTATGGCAACTGCATTCTTCACAGCGTATGCGTGTCCGTGTTTCTCACAGTCGAGTGTTCCTGGCGACTGCGCGTTGTTTTCGGCGTCTCCATTTTAACAACATCCTCTGTCTTGCAGGGAAATTGCACAATAAAATGGGCATCTGCATCCAGGGCTGAATTCTCACTGTTTTTTATGGCTTTTAATGTATTCAACAGGAGAATGCCTTTTTACAGTATCCAGACATCATATGGACACCCTCACTGATCTTCAGTGCTGCTCATTATGCTTGTTTTCCATTATATTATATGCATATTATAAAATATCATATATTTATATGGCATCCACATGTTTGGAACACCTCAAACATTTTTTATGCATTGAAAAATGAGTATGCAACATGGGGATTGTGGTACTCAAATTTCTGTCAAATGTTTATCAAATTTATCAAATGTCTCAATTAAATGTCTACTGAAAGAGGTGTGCTCATGATTCTAAAGTCGTAGCAGCCAGCTCAGGTCCTGGAGAGCTCCAGAATGTTCTGGTTTCTGTTTTCACCTTTGAATCAGTAGCCAGTTCAGACACCAAAGAAGCCTGTTCCATGTGAATTAGCTGTGCAATCAAACTTGATAATTGACCAATCACCTGCTGTGAAACATCAACTTGCTAATTGACCAATCACATGCTGCGAAACATCAAAAAACAGCACACCCAGCACACAGCTCTTCTTTGTCAGTGTTAGCCACCACTGGTCTAAATCATGTCTGTTACCCTGTCTGTACACCCATTCAAAAAGCTAAGTCCACAGCATGGAAGAGAAAGCCAAACTGTCTGATGTGAGTCCCTCATCATTGCCCTCCAGTGCTGGCCTTCACAGGAAGGACTTACTCTTGAGCGCTCACACAAACGTTACACATGGCTTACATCTTGCATACCATTCATTTGTAAAGCTGGACATTTCACAGAGGGAATTCAGGATAAGACCTCTTGTTCAAGGGTTCAACAGCTGCACCACTTTGTCACGGCGAACATAGAAACATCAACACATAAAGAATGATGGTGTTGTTCTTTCTTATTTTGAGGAACACACAGTAACTGTGACATCATTTTCTGACTTTGAGCTGTTCAGCAGGGATAAACCTATCCGATTGTGACATCATAATCACTGTGAGAAGCTTGACATGACAAACAGTTCTGATTATCACATCGTTCTGTGAATCCTTGTTGAGTCACAATTCTTGTGTATGTAGCATTTATGACATCCTCCTTAAGGCTGTGACATCTCCACCCCCACATTAGAAATGAATACCATCTGTATAGTCCATCTCTGTGCACACAGCAACCTCCCATCTGGAACCTGTGTTCTCACCGCTCAAAGGAAAACATACACAAAATGATCATTAAAAATGGCCGCACACATTCATAGTATATACAGGCAATGCTTGATTTCTTTTTTTCTGCCAGGTCAAAAGAAGTGCAGCTTTCGATTGCTTATACAATGAGGAAAACAGCGACGACATTTACCAGGCGGCTATGACATAATAACTCTGGGATCTGATTATGTCACACAGCACACAGAATTAAAAACACTGAAAAAAAGGGCAAAAAATCCACAAAGCTTGATCAATCAAAACAAAAGAGAGGTTAACTGTAAAGTGAACCATAAGGGTAAATGTCCTGCCTGCCCAGCTAAACAAAGAAAGACTCTAGAACATTGTGAAGGATTGAGGGTTTAGTATTCCCTGTCAGTTTTGACCTCGTGTTATAATGAAAAAGTTCCCAATGTACACGTCTTATAACGTTATGTTGTTCTGAGCAAGTTCGGCGGTGTGCTAATCTCAGACAGTGGGAAAATGTCAACCAGACACTGATGAACAGCACGGTGCTGTCCTGTGTCCCGTTATCTGGTCAGGCCGGCTTTGCACGCTGGACATTGGCCCAATTTTGTCGTTTGATGCGCGTTCCTATTTTTGTTATTGTAAGCTATAATAAGCTCCGCTCGCATCTTTTTGGGTTTTTCGCTGTACACTCTTATCCGTCTCTCGCTTCATCCCTGGGAAACTTTTGGACAAGTCGCTGCCACGTGGGACCCTTTGTGTACTGGAGGCTTGTAACGTTCTCAGAGTAAGCTGTTCCTGCCCGGCCGCGTGCACATGCATGGAATCTTGGCACATTTCCACGAGAGGGGTTTGTGGGTCCGTGTGTTTAGCTTAGCCGCGGTGGTTCAGCGGTTTGGCCATTCCCACCGACGCTCACAGCGCAGCCCCTGCGGTTTTAGAAACGATCCGGTCTGAGGGGACGGTGCGCAGCGTTCCTGTCGATGCTTCATTTGTCTGGCCTCACCACACAAGGCTATTAAGGCAGCTTCTTGCAGGTCTCTCTGGGCTTTGAAATAACTCTAGCTATGGCGGACCTGAAAAAGAAATCTGCATTACCTTATGCACCAGGCAATACAGAAACATGTCCATTAAAGACATGATAGAGCATGAGTTTGGACTCATGGATGTCAGAACTCTCCCTAAGCATTAGGAAAGCTTCCGGGATGTTGCTTGACTGCTATTTCCAAGGAAAGCTGCAGAAATCAAGTTTTGTTTTTTGTTTTTTTAATTCCTGTTAAATGATCATTTTATTTGTGGATGGCTGTTTTGTGTTAATTTTGTACTTCTGCACATTTGTTTATCACTCTTGGTAAGACCATTTGTTAAATGCAAAAATGTGAAAATGTTAATTTTATGAGGCCTAGATGCTCATGCAGTTTTCTGCATTTTAATGCAAACTCTGACATTTTCCATCCATCATTTTCACGCTGACCATCACTGAATGAGGCTGATGAACATCAAGGCTGGAACAAATTTCTGGAATTTCTGAAATGTTGACCGGGCTTTTTTGGACCAAACAATATTCAAGTGGAGTTTGCTAAAACAAAGTTCGGGAGGATTCATTTTCAGACAACCCCCTTTCAATCATTTCCGGCACCACGTACCTCACCTCCCATCATGCTTTGCATCTCTGGCATCCCACCTCCTCCCCATTCCCGCCTTCCCAAATCTAATTTCCTCCCCACAGGGGGTGTCTTCTCCTCCAGAACAGCTCCACTCTTTTCCCCCCTTAAGGCTCCAACCCCAAAGCCAGTACTCAGTATTCTTGTGCCTAACCATTTTCAATAAATCCTTCTATGCCCAGCTGTTGTCTGAAAATGTTTTCCACTGAAAGACGGTTAGGGTAATGACCTCATCATAACGTTCCACTATCTGACAACCAAATGGAAATGTGACTGAAATTTGTGGGGAACATTTTGTGCTACGGCACAGACAAAGCTTGACATAATGCGTGACGGGGGCTCAAAGAAAGTTTTTGATGTTGAAGTTTTTTATCCCCTGGATAAAACCAACGTTAACCGCAGCATGTAGAGGGCGAACGGGCGGTGGAGAACAGTGGCCTCCATTCAAACACACAGCTGTCCTGCTGATAGCCTCGTGACAAGGACAGGAGATCTGTCACGTTGTTTAAAAAAAAAAAAAAAAAAACCTTGCCATGCTGCTGGACGAACTGGATGAACGGATTGCTATATTGTAATTGGCCGCAGTGTGACCACAAAAAGAAAAAAAAGTGCAATGTCTTACACAAAAGGATCCACAGTGATGCAGTTTCTCTGTATTTCATCTGCTGCTCCATTCATAAATCTGTGTTGAAGTCTTTGGAAATTCCCATCCCCTGCTTTGATCATTTGGCAATGCTTGGGTCTTCTCATGGACTGGTCTTCCTGCAGTTAGATTCAGCTTTTTTCAGTTTATTAGCTAAGCTCATATTCACTGTACCAGTTCCTGAGCTTCCAGTCGAAAATTCAATTCAATACAGTTTCATTTCAGTTCAGGTTTATTTGTATAGTGATTTTTACAACAAGCTGCCACACAGCAGTTGTATAATTGATCCCTGGTCTGAAACCCCCTCAGAGCAAGCCAAGGCAGCAGTGGCAAGGAAAAACTTCCTGACAAACAGGAAGAAACCTTGAGCAGAACCTGGCTCAGAGGGCGAGCCCACCTGCTTCTGGCCGCACTGGCAGACAAAGAGTTAAACAAGAGTAAACGCAATGTTGCACTGTCATATAAAGGAAATAGCTCACTTCATATCACTGAATCATACTGACCCAAACAATAATGAAGACAGTACCAATCATAACAACAACAGTGACAAAAACAATTCATGTAAAATAAACATAATTAGTAATTTTGTGAGTTCCAGTAAAGCAATGCATGTGATGGCTTATAGTTGACTGATCTCTATGCAGGCTTATCAGTAGTTACCATCTGGTTGGCCTTCTCCTCATGATGTCCGAAGCTTCAGAAACTTGGGCCTGACAATGTGGCCTTGGATTCCATCCGAAGCCTCACATCACGCCCGGAATAACTGATTTACAGCCTGAGCTTTGAAGCCTAGCGTGAAGCATTATGTAGAGTCATGTAGGCCGTGGCTCTGCTTAACTGTGCTCATTAATATCCCATGGCAAGAGGCTGCTGGGGGGCGCATCCTGTTAAGGCACTGTTCCAGTGTGTGGATGGGCCCCACGGTCTGCATCCTGTTAAGGCACTGTTCCAGTGTGTGGATGGGCCCCACAGTCTGCATCCTGTTAAGGCACTGCTCTGGTGTGTGGGTGGGCCCACAGTCTGCATCCTGTTAAGGCTCTGTTCCAGTGTGTGGATGGGCCCCACAGTCTGCATCCTGTTAAGGCACTGTTCCAGTGTGTGGATGGGCCCCACGGTCTGCATCCTGTTAAGGCACTGTTCCAGTGTGTGGATGGGCCCCACAGTCTGCATCCTGTTAAGGCACTGTTCCAGTGTGTGGATGGGCCCCACAGTCTGCATCCTGTTAAGGCACTGTTCCAGTGTGTGGATGGGCCCCATGGTCTGTATCCTGTTAAGGCACTGCTCCAGTGTGTGGATGGGCCCCACAGTCTGCATCCTGTTAAGGCACTGTTCCAGTGTGTGGATGGGCCCCACAGTCTGAATTCTGTTAAGACACTGCTCTGGTGTGTGGATGGGCCCCACAGTCTGCATCCTGTTAAGGCACTGTTCCAGTGTGTGGATGGGCCCCACAGTCTGCATCCTGTTAAGGCACTGTTCCAGTGTGTGGATGGGCCCCACGGTCTGCATCCTGTTAAGGCACTGCTCCAGTGTGTGGATTGACCCTATGGTCTGCATCCTTTTGCCATTTACAAGTTTACAAACAGACTTAGCTGAAATGAGATAAAACCCCACCCTGGCTTACAATGGTTATATGCACCTAGGCGCTACTCAAGAATATTGTACCACCCCAAAACCAAAAAGTATGGTTTTTACTATATAATTACCACTCCTAAAACCAATGTCTAAATCATAAAGATATCACATTTGTCCATATTAAATTCAAAAAAAGATCTGAAGGTGTTTTGTAGCTCTAATGCAGAATTACGGAGGCACAGCTGTGGAAATGTTGAACTTCATACCATTGTAATGATTAAAAAAAGTAATGTAGTACACTGATGCTCACGGGCTTATGGTGGGAAAAAGCTTTAGAACATTCACACACACACGTCACAGTGGTGGTAAAAAGCAAGCTTCTTGCCAAGTAACAAACTCCAAGCACAATCACTGGCATTTAGTATTTCCTGTCTGACTTATGAAGCCATTACAATTTCCCGGTAATTGGGCAATACAGAAAACGTTTCCTTATGAGACGATTTTTTTTTATTTTCAGAATGCGGTGTTCCTGTTTCGGGAGCATCTGAATAGCATAAAAATAGTTTGATAAACGGGGCTGAGGGCGATTCGGAAACAAATGGGAAGTCGTGACCACTGCTCTGCTTTGTTGCTGCGGTGGTCCAGAACGTCTGCGTCCGTTATAAAGCCAGCCCGCTTTCCCTGGGGGCTGGGGGTTCGGCGTCCCAAGAGTGGAGGGGGAACCAGAGGACGCGATTCTGCACAGCAGGCCAGAATACTGAACACCTGCAGTGATTTTTTTTTCTACCCAGTTCCCACATTCGTGTACTGGGAAGCTGGGAATCAATCCAGAAAATGTATCTTTAGATTTAGCGAAAAGCGCTAAAGTAAAAATAGGTGAAGGCTAAATACTCTTGTCCCCCAAAACAGCGCCAATATTATCTGTGATTTAACAAAAACACTGGTTTAAGGCTTTTATCACGGTCACAATGAGATCGGAGGGATCCGGTACCGGTGTTACGTTTCGCTCACTTTTGAGAGCTTGTATGTCGGCGAGAGGAAGTCCTACGCCAAGCCAAACATGATGGAAATCTCAGATGGAGAAACTGGCTGGAGATTTGTTGCGGTCTGTTTTCTCCTCACTCGTCGTGATCGTCTAGCGATTAGCGAGACCAAATAATGTCAGTTCAGCTTCATTCTTGGTATTAGTCTGTTAAATCAAATATCGGATCAGATTTACTGTGACAATATTTCACAGGAAGTGTTTTGGGGAGACAGGCCGAGGTCTGTGGACAGTTCCGTCGGCGAGTCTTGAACAATGTCTTGAACCGACGCCAGCTGTAAGAGGAGGGCTAAACATTTACTGATAGCTTGAATGCTGCTTAGGTTAAGCCAGCACAGTTAAAATTTTTAATCATCCATATCTCCCGGGGGAAGTTTTCCAACCGTAATTACTACCCCCTGAACTGTAAGTAGCTTTTAATTGTCCTTCGTTAGGCACGTATGTCAGCTGAAGGAATGTTTGCCTTTTTAAGACCACAATGTGCTGTTGAGAAATAACAGAAATATCCGAAATAACAACCACACCACAAAGAACAAATGCCAACTATTCACATCCCAAGAGTTTTAATGAGTCAGATCAGTTCTCATTTTTTCACTTTCTGCAATACTGTAATTGACAAATTATGCCTCGTAGAAAGAGGTTACGTTTTTAATTGATTACGTTATTGACTGACAGGTGAACTCAGCGCAGTCCTACATCCTTCAAGCTTCACTGAATGCAAGCTCCTCTTACTCGGTTAAATGAGGAGCTGAAAGACCGAGAAAATGGCAACCAGCCAAACCCCATATTGTGTTAAAATGGGTTGAAGGGGGGAAACCGGCGATGGGCAAAAGAAAGCAAACACATGTTTTCAATAATCTGAAGGAGGTGGCCATGACCAAGTTCAGGAAGCCCTGCCATAAACAGACGAGTTTGGGTGAGGAGAGTCGACTCTTTGTGCCCTCAGCTGTCCCCTCCCTGCCCGTCTGCATCATGCAGCCATTTTAAAAACCAAAGGACTACAGTTTAGTGGCCCATAACTCTGTGAGCTCTGGGCAGAGGCAGGCAGCTCGATGCATCCTGAGAAATCACTGACCTTTAACACTGAACATCCTTCTTGTGGTTATTGCATTGTCCTAAAGAGGGGTGTGGTGCCAAGGAATGTAATACATGATGTTTATGTTCTTAAAATCTACAACAGGGTGTTTGTGACATCACAATTAGAGTTAACTTTGTTGTAGATTCCATATGGCAGATCACACATGACAGCCTAGTGTCAACACTAGCAATTATCAGTATTCCTTTGTTGCTAATGAAGGGCATTTGCTAACAATCTGCTGGCTAACTAGTCGAACATTATACAACCTAAAAGACTTCCCTTAAGTTAGGTGGTTAAAAATGTTAGCAAAATTGGTTTGCTACCTCATCCAGCACAAAGAAGTGGGCCATTGGCATGGAACTAGAGGCAAAGCGAGAAGTGGCGGTCTTTGATTTGAACCAATCACTAAGTTTCTGCTCTGAAAAGCAAACATTTTTTGATTGGTCGGAGCATGTCAGTGATCGCCAGCTCATCGTAGCCCCAGCCCACTATGGGATTCATGAAACCTGACCTTTCACATCACGAGTCTATGGGCCTGCTCCACACCTGTTCAGATCACCATCTGAACGCAGCCCCGACGGAGCTCAGTCTTTTCAGCTGAGAGGCCGGGGTCAGGGGTTCGAGAAGGGGTCACAGACTCGGGTGACTGGCTATGGATACACGCCAACAGCCAAAAATTCCCAGGAATGTCCCGACACATTCGAGACAGGTTCTGCATGTTATGGGAAGTGGCAAACGGTGACTCGGAGGTCTGACCGCAGCCTCCCTCAAGCCAAAGGAGGGTGATCAATCTTCCAGGTGTCCACCAGCCAGGTGTCCCCTTGGTGAGCGGCGGGGGAGAACCAGCGCAAAGTTCGTCTCCCGTTCATGAACCAGGCCTCAATTGTAAAACAGCCATTGTGTTCTCCGGGCTTGAGCCCCCTGTAGAGCCGTTACCCAGAGATATACTGCGTGTTTTGCCGCCCATTATGCTCTCTTCACTGGACCGCAGTCTCTAGGATGTAACTGCATTGTGCCCCATTTCCTCTGTCGACCACCGGTTGACATCTTTACGATGCAAGGCGCGGTTGACATTGTTCGGGCTTTTCGTTCGGCCTGCCACATGTGTTCCCCCTCTCCGCGATCCGTGCTCTTGGGGCTCAGAGCCCTAGGCTTGTGGGCCACTGATGATGTGGGAAAAGTTTGCTTCTCAATCCCAGAATTCCCTGTTCTGAGGTCGTTCTCTCAGCGGGGTGCCTGGGAACGCAGAAGGGTACGTGCTAAAATATGTCAGAGCGGCAGTCCCGCTAACTGGTCCAGAGGGCGCAGGAGAAGCGATGGTTGCGAGGGGGGGACACTACTTCACGGACTGCTGGCTTTTGTCTTTTTATGGTAGCCGTTTCATTAAACTGAACTGATCCATCTTTAAGCACTCACTATGTCCTTTTTTTATCTCCAGCCATTATTAGTTAATTTGACTGATGCCTTTTTATTTACTGTTTACATAAACTTAAATGACAGGATGAAAAAAATCACCCTCGAGACGAAGCATCTTGTTTGTGAAGGAGGTTCTGCGAGGGCAAGATCATTATGCGGTGAATGGAGACAGATTTTGCAGCGAAGCAAGCCAAAAACAGACAAACACATGGGAAAGCAGAGAGGAGAAGCTGTAAACATGCAATGAGATATAGAATATATAAGAATATAGATAGATATATATATATCTAGAATAAGTAGAATTAGAAATATTCTCTGCAATTTACAGATCGTTTGAAATTATATTTGCGCAAGGTTTAACATCAGTTTAAATGCAAAGTTCAGAGGCAGTTGACTTCTGACAGATAGTTAATTCATACCTGCTTCACCCCAAAGACTGAAGCAGCAATCTCTGGAAAAATTCAGTGATGTATGTTCAGGAAAATTAAACATTTTAGGTAACAGCTATTTAAATCCTGGAGTATCATAGCAAAAATATGATCAATGAAGGTAATTGAAGAGTGGGGAATTTGTGAAAAAAGAAATCAACTCTAATTTCACATGACATTTTTTAAATAAAAAATGGAAGAAGTTTTATAATGCTGGGGTCATCATGGAGGCAATATTTTTCGTGATTTTGTCACTCAGTGAACCCAGGGGGAAGTCCACATTGTGCTAATTTTACGGAGACCTCCTGACAACATGCAATTGATGCTTTTCCCACAAACCCCTCACCCAAACGCAGGACCCGTAATTCATTTATCATCCAGGATATCCCAGCATGCATCAGTTCCCCTACTCTGCTGGTCAGGCCAGGATGCGGTAGGTCTGCACTCTCCCTCTGTCGCTGAGCGTACCCATGGCTGGCTGGCTGGCTGGCTGGCTGGCCGCCCTGGGAATTATGGGAAAAAGGAGAGGCGCGCAGCTGTTGGCCCATGCCGTGGAGTTCCCAGCACGGCGTAGTGCACCACAGTGCGGTGGGGGGCGGGTATTGCGGCTCAATGCAGTTCATGTGCGCCTCCCACATGTGGATGGGGTCACGTTCGGGAAAAGGCCCCATGCGGTCTGAACCACCGAAAGCTGTATTTTAGCAACCACATGCTAAAAAAATGTACCTGGGTCCTCTGGGTGGCTCATACGGTAAAGACACTTGTTCAGGAAGCAGATATGAGCCCTTCAATCAGAGGTTTGGAGCTCCTGCTTCACTATTACCCACAATGGCCAAAACAGTTGGCTAAACCTTGCTGGGAATGGTAAGGGGTAACCTGGCAATTAGTATCAGCTATTGCACCTGTTGATGCACAAACCAAGGGTATCACTGACCCCATCATGCACTGATGATATGTAATTGGTGGTGAAGTGAGGGCTGGTAGTCACATGTCAAAGCATCCTCTTCCTGATTCGGTGGGAGGATTGGGAGGAAAAACTCAGAGATATAAACTTGTTTAAAAAATGAGTAAACAAATGAAATGGCCTTCACTGAGTTAAAAAATGAGAAGGAGAGTAAAGTGAAATTGTCATGGGGCAGAAGTGGATTGCCTTGAAATAACACAGACAATCATCTTGGTCAAGGCAGTGGAGTCCCAGAGTGGTGTCTGTGTGTGTGTGTGTGTGTGTGTGTGTGTGTGTGTGTGTGTGTGTGTGTGTGTGTGTGTGTGTGTGTGTGTGTGTGTGTGTGTGTGTGTGTGTGTGTGTGAGTACGTGTCCGTGGCTATACTACTGGTATTTTCTGGTTGTCTTTTAACTGGATTAGCATGGCTAACTTGCACTGTTGGTAAGCTGGGAAATGTGGCTCGCTAAGATCTGGCACGATTATTCACTATCAGTTGGACGCACTGACTGTTCTCCTGCTCTGGATAAGAGTGTCTGCTAAATGAATGTAAAATGATGTAATATATGGTGAAATAAAGTTCAGCAATGCAGGGATGATAGAACAAGATAGTGCACTTCTATCCGTTTAAACAAAGCACACAGGGCCGTTTAGGGAGAATTTAAAAACTCAACCAGCTTGGAGTCTCGTACAGTGCACAGAAGTGACTGTACTGTGTACTCAGCTGGGTTTCCCATCAGGCCATGCAGGAAAGACACACGACTTTGAGGTCTCCGTTCCAAGTTTCAAGAGATTACTATTGTATCCCAAGTTTCCTCCTGGGATGTGAACATTTTTTTTTTGTTTTAAAGTCATTTACATTACAACAAAACATCCATGCAATGTGTAGAGCTTTTATTCTCATTTGTGTGATTTGAAAAAGAAAACATACTGAAAATGTTTTCACATTATCCCTTCACCCTTATCAAAGGCTGATTACATGGTGAGCATTATTTTCATTTTCATTAATATACTGTTCACTCATACAGTTGACTGTTTTTCTGAAAGCAAATTAAGTGCCTTTCTCAAGGGGACAACTGCTATGCCTCACCAGGGATGTGAACCTGCAACCTTGGAGTTGCAGGCCCAGTTCCTTAACCTCTGCCACTGGTGCAGTATGTAATTGGATGGCTGCCTGTTAAAGTGCCTGATGGGACTCTTCTGTTGTTGTTTCTGTTTGGCAAGATACTTAAACAGAGTCCCTTAATTGATATATCTGGCAGTGTGAGCACATCTTGAGGAAACCGAAGGTTGTGTAAATACCCCTGGATACACGCAGATGGGCATCTGCTAAGCAAGTGATGTTTTGGTCTGACAACCCATCTACATGCTTATTCACGCACGCATATGCACATAACAGACTCACACACTTAGAGACACAAATGTAAACTCATTCTATCTCTTAGGCACATAAACACAAACATTTGCATGCACAGAAACACATGTACATATACATACACACATACGCACACAGAGAAGCACATATTCTTTTCACAGTATATACCTACCCACATACACAGGAATGCATATACATAGACTCATGCCCTGAGAAACACTTTCTGTCACACACAGATACACACACACTGATGAGCAAGCTCAAAAAACACACATGCATACTCCCTCTTTCACACACACACACACTCACCTGAGTGATTTCACCTGACAGTGCTCCTTTCCACTGTGCTGTGTCACCAGGCAGTGTGTTCACACTTGAGCTCACTGCAAACAGCTACGTCATCACTGCAGCAGCTGGGCTGGCGAACTTGCCTTATCTTACAGTAGATCAAAACAGGCCCGTTTCATGAATTTAAAATCTATATTACAAAAAAAAAAAAGAAACTGTATTTGTTCAGGTTCAAGGTTAAGGGCTCCAGGGGCGGATTACCAAAAGTTGACCTATCTGATGAATTTGGGGTCTTAAAAGTTGAGCACTGTTGTAATACAAGCATGCACAGAGGGTCGAATTTGAGCAGTGGGGACATGAGGGGGGTTGAGTACGTCACACTCAAACTCTACTCTCTGCTGGATTCTCAGGCTCCATTTCATACCATTGGGTCTGATTTGGACCCATCTGGAAAATAAGGCCAGAAATGAAGACAGATTTTCCCACGTTAGCGTAGCCCACCTGCACACTACAGCCCTGTTACTCTGATCTCTGCTTCCCCACACCAGGTAAGGCTACTGTATCTGAACCATCAAAGATGCCATCTAATGGTATCTTTTCCTTCACCTGGTCCAGTGTGGGGTTTATCAGTAGCAATAGCAACAGGACATTCCCTGAAGCTGGCCAGAGTTAAACCAGTTCCTGGGATTTTGTGAATGTGTCCAGCTCACCCTGGTTCCCCTGTGCAAAATAAGGGTTACCACATGTCTCCATTGTTCCCAGACGCATCCTCTTTTTCAGTTAAGATCAAACCCTCAGGGTACAATTTAAAAAGGAATACTATAAAATGTCCAGGATTTTGTAAACATGCAGTTGATTTGTAATCTGCAGTGTGCCAATAAAACCAGCACACAACTTAAAGTATTATGGGGAAAACACGGTTTATTTCTCAGAAATACAAAACACAACCCAAACATTGTGTTTTAGCCGGCCCTGTATCACAGACGGGTTGAGAACTGAGCCTGTCTTGTATTTGTGTGCATTAGAAGTGAGGCTAATGACAGCTTGTTAAGAGGATTTTGGTAGGCTGGGGGCCAGGGGTGGAGTGGGGGGGGCTGGGATCGATGGGGGCGGGGGGAGGTAGGCCCATCTGGAAATCCAATCGCGCTGCAGGAAGTGCGTGTGGACCTCAGCCATGGGGGATTGCGAGGGGGGAATCCTTGGCTTTCTTTTCCACGCTGGCCACCCTCCCCCGATGTATGCAAAAGTCCCTGGAGATGCTGTGTGTGTGTGTGTGTGTGTGTATATATATATATATATACGTATGTGTGACAGAAACAGAGTGTATATGTATATATATATACACATATGAGTGTGTGTGTGTGAGAGACAGAGAGAGCGAAAGATTGTGTGTGTGTGTGTGTGTGTGTGTGTGTGCATGAGAGAGTGCATAAGTGTTTGTGTATGTACAAATGCATATATGTTTATCTGTGTTCATATGTGTGGGTATGAGAATGTATGTGTGTGTGTGTGTGTTTTAGGCAGACACAATGTGAGTGTGGGGGAGAAGGTAGCTACTGGGCAATGGGTGGGTTCACAATTGATGATTTCATGAAAGGAGCTGATCTGGGGTCAGTGTGAAGCAGAGTCTGGAATACGATAATCACAGAAGACACTGAACTGAGATCAGCCAGCCACTGCATGTTCTTATTACAAATAGAGAATCTCAGGAAGCTTAGGAAGAACAGTCTTATTAAAATGTACACACACATACACACAGACACAGACACACAATAAACTTAAACGTCCTCGCTGACAGGATGTGAGACAGTCGGCCTCGCTTCTTCTTCATGTCTGGAGGAATGTGAGGTCTCCAAGCCCCATGAGAGGTTCGCCCCATGGTGTGACTGCCAGTCCTCGCATTGTCCCTTTGCATGTGAATGCACCAATCTGCATGTCCCATTGTCCCGGCCCCGCCCCCACGCTGTGACAGGCCCTAAATGGGCAGTGAACTGCATGTACCAGACAAAAGGGGACGGGCGGGGAGGTGGGGGATAGGGGTCAGAGGTCGCATTGTATCGTAGTGACAACTGCTCCTCGGCCAGACAAGGGAGCCCATTGCTTTGGGAATCTTTGGGGGAATGTCCTCCCTGACACAAAGGCAGTCATACACGGACCTGCTGAGCACAATGAAATATGCAGAGTATTGTATGAGCATGGCGTAAACGTTGAAGACCACACAGATATGTTGGGCGGACAGACGCAGGGGCAGAGGCGTAGCACCAGGGGGAAAGGGTACTAAGTATACAGGGCCCAAGAATTTGAAGGGGCCCACGAAAATCTGGGGATTAAAAAAAAAATTAAGAGTGGAGGGGCCCTCAGAGCCTGCCTGTGCACAGGGCCAAGAATTTTTACCTACGCCCCTGGGTTGAAGTACCATCAGTTGTACTGCATGCACAGCATCTGCTGGTGTGGGTTTTTGCTGGGTTTATAGGAGTAATATGCCAAATTGAGATGACTGGCTGAAGAGTCCCACACACCTTCCAAGAAGCCTAAATATGCTGATATTTGAAAGGAAACCACAAGTGTCCACCTCCACTGCAGAGCTTAGACGGACACCACTCTGCTAACTGGGACCCATTTTTACTGTTCTTATTCTGCAGTTGTACGTTCTCATACTTTCTGTGTCGCCCTCCATTAAGGTCATCTGGGGAAACGAATGAATGACATCAGTTGAAGAGGCGAGACGGGGAGGGAAACGGCGTCTTGAGAACAGATTGACCTTTGACCTGTCCACGGGTGACTGATGTCCCTGAAAGACGCTTGCAGCGTCGAGCTGCGTTTACATCCATTGAAGCATGTCCATTAAATGTCCATAAGCACCAGAGATGCAATTATTTGACTTCTCACTTTCTCTTCACATTTACTGCAAGCTGAGAGGGAAAGCCTGACAGTTTATTGAATTCCATTGATGGAAATGTTATCTGAACTTATTTTCTGTTACACTAGGAAAACTTAATTTCCTTGAGTGATGCCCTTTTTGAAAGCAACTTTTGGAACTTCCACACAGGGGCATAGGTAGAAATTCTGGGCCCTGTACACAGACAGGCTCTGAGGGCCCTGTAAACTTAGTACCCTTTTCCCCCTTGGTTCTACGCCCCTGCTTCCACATATCACATCTTGTTTTGTATTGGAGAGTGAAATTTATAATTTTCTCTGTCTGGCATATTTAAAAGTAGAACGATGCAACACAGCAATACATTTTTGGGTCCCATGCAGAAGTGGTCTCAAAGTTAGGCATAGCTGGGTTGATTGCTTAGATATTGGACAAGATGCGCAACCAGTCTTTAACTGGATTCACGAAGGCCAGCGCTAACGTTCATCACAAATAATGCATTCGTTCACTGAGGCGGAAAATCCAGCTTCAAAAAGTAGCATATCATAGTACTGTGACAAAAACATGTATTTGTTCCACTTCGAATCAAGTCGAATTTTCGGCCAGGTAAGGGGAGCCAGTCAGTGGAATTGGCTGGTTTAGTGCATGGGTGGAACAAATACCTGGTAGGTAGGTGCTATCAGAAGCTGGGGTTTTCCATTGGTACAGACTGCGGTTTCAGACTGAGTAAGGGTGAAACTTTAGCATGATCATGGGGGGGGGTTTCCGCAGACAAGACTGAACGCTATCCAGCTACTCACAATTTTTTGTTTTTTTGGGGGAGGTGGGGGGTTGGGGTCAGGGTGTGTGATCCCTCTACCATGAATCAAAATTCTTACATTGTAATTAATTCTCAATTAAGTTTAAAGGTTGCGGCAAGAATTCTTCATTTCATGCATCTGTTACAAGTGAGCCCGAAACTTCAATTTTTATGTGATCTGGGGTCAAGAACCTCATGCAAAACTTGTGAACCCAAGCACAGCAGAATAATGGAATGGAATGGAATGGAAGCAATTGAATCAGCTGTTTGAATGAAAGTCTTTTAGCTTTAAAAACAGGCAACAGGTGTCATCACTTAGAAATGCTGAGATCTATTGGAAAGAACATTGCCCTGTGCTAGGTTTCAGGCATGATTGCTCCACAACTGCCATGGTTTCCTTTAAATCAGCAGCCAGTTTTAGCTTTTTTAGCTGAGTGAACTCAGGTCAAACCATAATTTAAATGAAGTACTTAGGTGCTAAAACGCGTTGAAAACCAGCAGACGCTTTACCCGTCCAGTATTTGTGTTTGAGATCTACTGATCGAGAGTAAAAACAAGGACTTTGATCAGGGCGTTGAAAAGTCCCATCAGCACTCACACTTTCAGACACACCGCCTGCATTAACGTGCCATCTTGTGGCCGTTCGCTGAAAATTCCTACATCCGGTAAGGTTAAAACAGATTACTTAGCAGTAAATCTGGGTATGTCAGTCTCTGACCTTGTCTTGAGCTCCCCCTACAGGTCATGACTGGTATAATGCACATTCCATTCAATCCCTCATATTGCTGGGCTCAGTAGGGTTCCTTTGGATTGCTGTCAAAAGTACTTCAGGCGTCAAATTTACCTCTTTACAGTTCACGATTCATGAAACCTCACACTAATTTGCCTCTCACAAATGCATGAGCACTGACTGCTTGACGACACTGAGGCCCACATGGAGGCTAACTGTAGAGGTTCATTGTGCTTACTTTTGCCTGTCATTGATTTCAGTGACTGCAGAATACAATTTTCAGTTTTGGATTTTGGATTGTGTGACCCCAGTCTACAGAGGGAGCAGGCTGGACGACAGGACCGGGTTGAGGAGGTGAAAGGATAGACAGAGGGACAGCTGTCCTGTTTTTTATTTGTAAATGAAGATTGTATTTATCCGTAGCTCTGGTCATCCGTGATAGGTGGATCCATGGTTAGGGACCCGTCAACGTTTATGGATCCTGACACTTAGCCACCGGCTCATAATGAGCATGCTCAGGCTTATACCTCGATAGGCTGCTAGCAGCGTGATAATGACAAACACACAAACAATACTCATGTGCGGATGAGTGTTACTGGTCCCTTTATTCAGCTGGGTGGTGTGCTCTACTGGCTGAAAAAGCTCACAGAGAGACACCACGGGTAAACAACGGCTTGTTTGTTCTGTCTGTGCTTGGGGTAAAATTAGAGGACTAGTTAACATGAAACTTTCCTGTGGAAATGGGGACGAGTCAGTATGAGTATTTGCTGTACCAATGGGGACCTGTAACCATAAAAGTTTGCAAGTATACAAGTGGGGACCAGTTAGTATGAAAGGTCGTTACACATGTGGGGACTAGTTAGTATGAAACCTTGTTTGACAATTTGTGGAATACTTAACATGGAGCTCTAAAACTAGGGTCTAGTTAACATGAAGCAGTACTAGATAAGAGGGGACTAGTTAGCTGGAAACTTTGCTTCAGAAGTGGAGACTGGTTACCATGGACACACAGTCAGTTAGGGTCATCTGATTAAGAAATAGATTTCCTACAAAAATAATAATACAGAGAAAAAAAATGCAGTCTAGGCAGGAAGACTCCCTCCTCCCCCAACAAGAGGAAGGCTGCAGTGATGTATTTGCAACCTTCTACTGAATCCAGGTCTACCTTCGGCGAGCCAATTGCTTCAACAGTCAGGAAGCAAACTTACATCACATAGGAAGTTCTTTTGTGTCACCATCAACAATTCTATCAGTGAGTTTTAAAACAGACGTATGCTTCACTTCTGCTTATTTACAAAACCTCAAAGAAAACGTGTTATATGTGTTTAGACATTTAGGATTGTGTTTTTGATACAAAGTTTTGTTTTTAATGTCCTCCTCGGATGGAAAAGCTGTCCAAGTCAGCAAGTCAGCTTGCAGCTCCCCCTGTTGTTCACTTTAAAGTACTGCATCTGTCTGCACGGTTCGTGTAAATTGTTTTTTTTTTTTTTTGTTAGTATGTCAAGGTTATTCATTTTAACTACTTATGGAATAAAATAAGAATGATTGGATGTGCTTATGGTCAAGAAAACTCATTCAGCATCAAAACATGATACAAAGCTGCACAGTTGCAAATATTCATAGCTCTTAATAAATTATTTGAGTTTAAACTAAAATATTGATTCAGTTGCTCATATAGCTGCAGCCACAATAAATAAACATATATATGAAAAAACAAGTCACAAACTAATTCAAAATGAAACTTTTTTTAGACATTTCCTATAAAATGTGTGCTCTGAATATATCTGCAGCCATTTTGAAAACAAAACAAACATTCATAACATGTGTTGTCAGTGATTACTCTAAAGTTGGGAGGCAATTCTTTTAAATTGAGTTTTTATTGTCTTACTACAAGGTCTGACAAACCACACCTACAATCAATTTAATTCCCTTTTTAAAAGTGACAAATATGACGCACAAGTACAACCAGAGTCTGACAAGGACTTTGGCCTGTGTCAACAACATGCTACATAGCACAGATGGCATTGCTTGCTTCGCCTCTTTTAAAAACCTCCCCCACCGCCATCTTGCTACCATTCAATGGGAGGCAGAGCACCATGTCATACAGGAAGGCAAAGCTGAATTTAGAGCTAAGGCCTTCAGCTAAAAAAAATGAAAAGAGGTTCATTGATTAACTCAAGAAAGTATGTGTTCTTGTTCAAGTTGCGACCGACAAGCGTGTATTTCTACTGTAAAACTGTAATTTCACTCAAAATGCACGAACATTTCTTGACCTTAAACCCTTGAGGCCGACTGAGCTATACGTCGAATCGGGAAACCATAAAGAGGTTTGACATCCACCGTAGAAGGGCGCCAATGAGAACAAAGAGTGGGCGTGTAAAAAGTTTAAAAGTGGTATATTGATAGGTTCATTGGCCAATCCGAATTTACTGCGCGCGTAATGCAAGCCAATTGCTACACCCGTCGAGAAAGATTATGTTTATCGAGGCGATCCATTTGACTGGCAGGACATTTAGCTAATCAGAATTACGGAAATAAAAACAAACCAATCCCGAGGTTTAGGGGGCGGGACTTTACAGAGGGGGTTGGGTGCGAAGTATCATGGAGGATCAGTTAGCGAAGAGTAGCCATTGAAGAAAGCCGAGCTGTTTGTTAGAGCTCCGGAGTTTCTGCATTTTTAAAATCACACATTTGTCTTCGTTTGGACGAATTTGTCTTATATTTATTTTAAAAAATGGAGATGAAGAAGAGAATAAGTTTAGAGTTGCGGAACAGGACCCCAGAGGAGGTATGCAAATTTGTCTTTATTTATTTATTTTATAAGAAATGCGAGGTGGTGGAGGCTTGCAGGTTTGTCAGTGGATGTGAAATAGTAGGCTTGCGATCAAGGTAGCTGTGGTCATTAGGCTGGAGACCACATGCGTAAGAAGGGATGCGATTCGAATCGAGCTTTCAAAGTTAGCGAAACCGAATCGCAGCAGAAAAGTTAACTTTGTGGATATCTGGTAGCTGTCTAGCCCAGTTGTACATTTTCAGATACTTCGCGTAGTACTGTGATACAACTAGATTGCTCGCTAACTAGTTTTGATAAATCGGAGGGAAACCTTAGCTTGCGATCTTGGCGCTTTGAGCGTGATGGTGAGTTGTAACAACGCAGCTGATTGTAGCCCGGTTCAGAGAAAATATTTTTGATAGTTAGGAGTACGGCCACGGTCGAGATGTCCTCTGTTGAATCTAATATTTGAATTTAGCCAGTTTTAGCAAAAAAACACCCATAAATCACCTTAACCTATTTCAGGGCGTGAGGAGTTGTTTGCACCGCCAGTGTGTGAGGATGGATGTACACAACGAATAAACACTGCAACCTTAACCTTTAGCGAAAAACTTCAGTTAGATCTGAGTTCTGACAAGTAGTTATGAGACTGGTATTGGCTCGCAAACGTTTGTTGGTGTGTCAGACTTCGGCGTTGCTAACTAGGTGGTGAGATGTGACGGCGAACAGGTGAAGTTCATTGTAGTTGGCAGTGCGAGCCCGCACGGTCAGCGTCGTTAGCTAGCCGTTTTGATTGTCAAAGCGGACGTGGTCTATTCGCTCTAAATATGTTGCTGGTTTACCCCGTTAATTGTACAGTTCACATTGCACCCGAAATAAGATCACACAAATGTCAAGCGGAGGGGAAAATGGCACGTTTATGCATTTCGTGCTAGCTTGCTGCTGGAGGCAGTGACGTGCCTGCGAGTTGTAGGCGACAGTGAGGTTGTGTAGCAGCAAGCTAACAGCAAGTTGAGCTCTTGTTCTGACTGGATGACTGTGGAAGTCATTTTGTTGAAGCTAGGCTGCTATGTAGGTGTGATAAGTACACCCGTGCTTATGTGGATAGCAGATTTTTATTTAACTTTCAAAATATCATGGCGTGGCTGATTTCGATTGGCGAGACTAGCGTTTATTGTGAGCTAGGTTCCAGCTAAATGCAACGTTAAGTAGCTTGCTGTCTACGTGCGTCTTGGATGGACTCGCTTCCATTTAAATGGACCCCAGCGGAATTAAACTCTCCGCCTTTTCCTCGTCCTCAGATTTAACTTGAGGTTTAGAGAGGTTACATAACTCTGTCCTCTTGCTCGCTTTTATTTTTAACGTTAGTTTTGTATTTAATATAGCCTGTTTGAGTATTGAGATGTCCTCATTCATTTTGTGAATTGAAGGATTCTGGCAGATGGCGACACGGGCTCAGACCACCTCCCCCCAGTTTTAGTAGATTACAGTAAACCCCAACCGTCCTGAGCTCGCAAGCTTGACTGAGTTCTTCGCATTCATTGAATTAGCCCTCGCAATTCGGCCCGGCGCAGCCCCGTCCACAGCCCGGCCCCCTCGCTCGTTCGCCTAACTACTGCTTGGCTTGCTGCGCTTCTGGACAAATTGAAAACGACGTGGCGTCGTCGTCGTGTAGATACGGCGTTGGGAAGCCATTGACTGGCATCAGAGTACTCTTTCGTTTGTTTCACGGTGCCGTTTTTAACGGCGAGGTGTAGTGTTTCACAACACCCCCGGTCCAATCTGTGTGCGTGAGTGTCACGGGGGTTGTAAAGACTGTATCGGAGCGCAGCTTGTCCTCGCTGAAGAGCAGAGAGCGCCAGTAACATCAACCCTCGCCGCCCTTGTGTGTTTGAAAGCCAACGCCAAAGTCACATTGTCTCGACTTAAGACCTCGAACTGTCTAGTAAACCTACACACGTTTGAGGGGGTGAAAAAATGTTCTGCTTGTAGCTCATCTTTCTGTTGGGCGTACATAAATGGCTATTCAATACATATTAGTGTGGACTGGCTTGTTTTTGCGGGGGAAAAGCTCTTAGAAAAGAGTCTTAGCAAAAAAAAAAAAAAAAACTCTGAGCAATTGCCATCTGGGCTGTAACAAGAACATGACAAAGTTTGATTGAGCAGACTTGAAAGCACTGTCACTTGTCTTTAAGGCGGTGGTTGAGGGGTGGGGAAAAAAAGTTCGCCAACAGGGTGGCGGTCTTGAACACAAGGGAGATGTTAAAGTCATTGATACGCTACTCTTCTTTTATATAGCGTTGCGTAGATATGAAATATCTTGGTACAAACTACACACATTCCTTTCCAATTGTTTGTCATGTTGCAGCATTACTACACTTTGCCTCGTGGTTTGTAATTCCGTCCTCCTGTGGCATCTTGACCCCTGAAACCACCTGTTCAATTGTTGCCATTCCATAGTAGTTCCCCACTCACCTCAGTCCCTGATTGGCTGAGCAGGCCAGAGAAGACAAGGTGGCGCTACAGTGAGCCTTCAGTCAGTGCCTTGCTCTGATTGGTCAGAACAACATTTTTTTCTCCATTAAATCAATATCATTGGACCACAACAGTGACCATGTAGATAGCTCCTCCTGTTTTGGGTTTCATGAAGTCTGAGTCCCATCACTGCATGTTGTTCTTTACACATTCATGATCTTCCATCAGTGTCAATTGGCAGCTTTAAGTAGTAAGCAGGTCAAAAGGCAGAAATAAGATTATGGTGTCCACTAGCTATTTTCTCTTAATTTGGTATTCCTTAAAACCAGCCAGTTGACATTGAATAATTTTAAGATTAGTTGTGGAATAATTGTAGTTAAAATATTTATAAGACACTTGTTGGCTACAAACTACAATCTCTCTCAAAGTGCAATTTTCCAGTGTTACAGCATGCATATTTATTTTTACATTTTTAGTTCAGGAAGCAACTGAAAATCATCCATCATCATCCATCCCCCCACTTTTACATCACAATATCTCTTAACCTTTCTCATTAAACTTAAGCCTCCCCCAATTCAGGACACTATTCAGGAAAACAAATTTGCATAACCTGCATACATGTGTAATTCACCTTCATTCTTATATATTATTCTAACTCAACCACCATGAGCCAGAGGGCAAAACTGTTCCCAGTTCAGCTCTCTTACTGTGGACCAGGAGCTGCTTCAGTCTGCATTTCTGGAGCTGCCATTAAGATCCACTCCCAAACCCATTTGCAATCGATCAGATTTAAATTCTGCTTATCTGCTTATTTTACCCATCCCCATTCATGAGTATTGAAATGCTATAATTTGTGCCAAAGTAAAAGGGGACATGGGTGGCAGATGTAATGTACCGTTGAGAAAGATACTTCAAGTAAATTGCTAGCTGCATAAAATGATAGGGATGAAAAAAAAAAAAAAAAAATGTCAACAGTCTTGAGTCGCTCTAAATTGGAGCACCTGCTAAATGCCTGAGATGTAATGTAATATCTGGCATTGCATTGTTGTGTGTTTTACACCGGTCTAATTTATTAAAGAGATACTGGGGGCAGTTATGCTTGGACGCTAATTAGGCTAACTAGCTTAGTTCCCTGTATTTAGCATTGTTTGCGTGCGGATGTAATGTGACCTAGCGGAGTTATGCTGGCCTACATGTGTGAAAAAGAATGTGCGCAAGCATTCTGGCAGCGGCTCCTCCTTTCTGGTAGTTTGGCTGCCCCGCTTCTCGAGCAAATAAGCTCGTACAAATTAACATGCTTCTGAACAGCTCATTTGCATGTTGGGAATTGTAGTTCAGCGGGGACTCTACAGCAGTTATCTTGGTGGCAGTAATTAGGCAGCGTTTTGAGCAGCTATGTGTGGGAACGAATTTTTCACACCTAAGTGATAACAAAAGGTGATAGGGTAGAAGTGAAACACCAGTATGCGAGAGCACTCTGACATTCCCGCAACACTGAAAGTACAGAAGTTGATAAAGGTGTTTTCCCCCCTTTCATCAAACTTGCAGATTGAACTTCACGAACATGCACATAATATGTCATTCGAATAAGTATTTGTGAGAACATAAGAATGTTTGCAGCTCATTTTTACAAGGTCCCTTAATTGCAGGCATTCAAATTCCCTGTCTTCAGACAACAAGAAGTTTAGCTTGTCTGTGAGAGTTTCTGTTTTGCTGGCTTTGCCAGTTTTATTTTTCTCCTCCCCCAGGGGTGTTGTTTCCTCCATGTTCTTGCAGCTTTTATTGGAGGGGAAAAAGAAGCTGAAGCATCTGTTGCACAAAGACAAAGCGACATGCGACATCCTGTTTTTTTTCCAGCGCTCGTTTAGGTGTGAGCAAACGCATGCGAGCCGACATATTGGTGGCGGTCTTCCAGTGTCAGCCCCCAGGTGTGAATAGGCGTTCCATGAGTGTTGCCGTGTTGTGGCCTTCCTGGTATTTTGCCGGCATTGCTGGTGTGAACGGGGGCTCTTTCCTGTCTCTTAGGTGGCGGAGCTGGTGGTCGATAACTGTCGGTCCAGCGATGGGGAGGTAGAGGGCCTGACGGACGATTTTAAGGAGCTGGAGTTCCTCAGCATGGTCAACGTGGGACTGACCTCTCTGGCCAAGATGCCCTCGCTGCCCAAACTGCGCAAGGTGAGCACATCTTAGTGCAACAGGATGCACAAGTCTGTCTTGACCATGCATACAATGAAATGCGTACACACCTGTACACATTTGAACACAGCGGAATACACATACACCCTGTACACAACCTGCACACATTGAACACACACCTGGCCTTCCATACACATTAACACAAATGTACTGCACCTGAACACACAAAACACACACTTGTCAAAGCATTCAAGAAATTGTGTTAGGAAAAAGTAAGTTAATTTAATTAGCCATTTATTCATGCTTTATCTAGTATGTTCATTTTTTGGGTACCTGGATCAATGTGCAACCCCATTGTCAAACTAGAGAATGTGTTTTATCATCAGCATAAAAAAAGAACACAAGAATGATTTTTATGTGGTCCTATTAAAATCTTTCATTCCTCCCAGCTGGAGTTGAGTGACAACAGCATCTCAGGAGCCCTGGAGACCCTGTCAGAGAAGTGTCCCAACCTGACGTACCTCAACCTCAGCGGCAACAAGATCAAGGAGCTGAGCACTGTGGAGGCTTTGGTACGAGGGGGGGGCAGGGGAATGGGGGGTATGATGGGGGTTGTCTGGTCTCTACTGGCCAGACATCAGAGCCAGTTACACTTCGATAACCGTGCTGCCATAGATGGCTTCAGAAAGTACTGCCATGTATTTGTTCCACCCACGCACTAAACCAGCTGATTTCACTAATTAGCACCTCTCCTCAGACCGGTAGGAGAGAAGCGGGTAATTGGCTTTGTTATCACATTATAGCACTCATTGTGTTGCACATCGCAGCCTGTGTATCGTATATATATCACACGGTATTGTCCCCAATGTAGTGACTGTGCTGTCGAGAGTGTCCCCCATAGTACCGTGTCATGTCGCAATTCTTGTTTAACGAACAATGAGAAGCAGGAATTCCGAGGCACTCATTATAAATGGCTCATAAACACTTTTAATCACGTTCTTGACCTCGATCAGCTGGGCTGGCCTACTTTTACGCAGATACTGAAACTCACAAACTCGCGTACCCCCCTAGTGACCGTATCCCAGCGGCAGTGCCCCATCAGAGCTGTATTGACCGTTAGAGCTGCAGCGATTAATCGATCAGTCGATCGAAAGAAAATTAATCGCTGACTATTTTGATAATCGATTAATCGTTTAAGTCATTTTTTGAGGCAAAAATATCAAAATGTGATGGTTTTATGTCCTCAGATGTGAGAATTTGCAGCTTTTCTTGATCTTTTATTATAGTCAATTGGATGTTTTGGGGTTTTTGAACATTTTTCACTGTTTTCTGATGTTTTAAACACCCCACGATTAATTGATAATGAAAGTGGCAGTTAGTTGTAGCCCTATTGTCCGTACAGAGTTTTTACTGACTGCAGCCCTTTCCCCCCCATTCTGCAGCAAAATCTGAAGAACTTGAAGAGTCTGGACCTGTTTAACTGTGAGATCACCACACTGGAGGAGTACCGCGACAGCGTCTTCCAGCTTCTGCCTCAAGTCACCTACCTGGACGGCTTCGACCAGGAGGACAACGAGGCCCCAGACTCCGAGGCCGATGATGATGGTGAGCCGTTTGGAGGGCGGTAGTCATGGGTGGGGGGTTGTCATGGTAACAATGGTCATATTGGGTTTTTTTTTTTTTTTTTTTTTTTTAAGATGTAAATTTGGAGAAAGCCTTTCAGTGAGGCCTTAATCTTGTTGCAATTTTAGTAGTTAGTTATCATTATGAGTTGATTATTATGAGTCTCATAGCCTTACACATACAGCTTAGTTTCCCCCTGTTAGGCTGTACAGCAGGATGGTTAACTGAGGGAGATTCAGGTGCAGTAACCTACTCAAGGGCAAAGCTTCAGAACCTCCCAGGGGGCTTTTCCTCCGCTGCATGTAAATTTTAAGAGCTGGGTGGTTTTGTTTGCTCTCATGTGTTGATGTGAAACTTCTGTTATTGAGCGAGTCAAAAAAAAAAAAAAAAAAAAACATGCAGAAGAGGACAATTTCCACCTGTCAACTTGCAGAAATCTCAGGGCTCCACCCAGCTCACACCCTTTTCAGGAAGTGACGTATCTAGTCTGACCTGAAGGGACTCATCAGCAGAGTTAGCGCCCTGCAGCAGAGTGCTAACACAGCTGTGCGGCAGCTATAGAAAGCTACGGTGCTAACGTAGCCTCATCTCCAGACTCCTAAAGTGAGACCGCAAGGCTATGTTAGGATTTGGGCAGTGTCAGAGACGCGGTCTGATAGCCCTGAGATCAGAGATTAAGTTTGTTGGTCTCAATAGTGCTATAGCGCCCACTCCGGTCATGCTGGGCACCTGTGGCATCACAAACTGAGGGTATGCTGACTGCGTCATCCTCCAACGTCATAGGCAGTGTGCGAATAACGGTGCGGCTGCGGAGAGAATAGAAGCGAGAGCGCCGTCACGTGAATGTGAATCGGTGGAGTCATGTGTTCGGCCTCTCCTCCCGAAGCTGGCAGATCAGCACTGTGGTGAGGTCAACAAGTTCAGTTGAGTTCAGGAAAATTAGGGGAAAATCAGGGTACAAAAAAAAACTTCAGACCCAGGAAATGAGATGGTAATTGGTAACAACAAAAACAACAACACAAAAGTAAAAGTGTAACAGCAAAAACCAGTGCATTCTCGACCTCTGAAGGGCTAGGTTAAGTGGCACTGTTTTCAGTCTGCATTTCTTCATGAGAGTGTGTTCTCACATGGCATGTTGCTTCACATTTTTTTAACAGATGAGGATGATGATGGTGAAGAGGGGGCCGGACCCACCGGGGATTACGATGACGAGGACGATGAAGATGGCTCTGAGACGGGGGAGGTGGGGCTGTCCTACCTGATGAAGGAGGGGATCCAGGATGAAGAGGATGATGATGACTATGTTGAAGAGGAGGAGGAGGAAGTAGAAGGTAAGGATCTTGAATGTAACATGTCACCTTTCTTAAGTGCACATCACAGTCAGTACAAGAGTTTAGGATACCAAGCAATATGATGCCACCATGATATCAGAACATGCAAATAACTGTATTGGACCATAGAGATTTTTCATGGGTATGAATGTGAGAAATACATTTTGTAATGAAATTCACCGTGCTGGAAGTAGCTCAGCTTCAAAATGGACTGTGTCATTGTTACTTTAACAAAGCCTTGTCTTGTTTGAAATTACTATTATAATCCAGTTTTCACTCATGGTTTAAGTTGTTTGGCCATCATGGTTCATCCAGTTTTCACCCTTTTCCACATCAGAAATTATCTTCTGATGTGGAGTTTTGTATTGTTTAAAAAAAAATAAATAAATAAAATAGCAATGAGCCATTGGCCACATGTTGTCTTGATTCGCCACTGAAATGGAAAACTGTTATTTAACTGAATTGAAAGTTATTTAACTGTTATATATTTTTTTCTTCCACCTTTGTAGAAGAGGAGGCAGGGGTCCGAGGAGAGAAGCGGAAGCGCGACCATGACGATGAGGGGGAGGACGACGAAGAGGACGAGGACGACTAACCCCCCCCACCCTGACCTCCGACCCCCTCACCCCAACATGGCCCCCCCCAGGAGCCCCAGAATCTAGAACCATGCTGTAGACCATCCACAGGAAACAGTGTGACCCTGCAGATTTTGTTATTTTTTTCTTTTTTTTTTTTTTTTTTTTCCTTTTTCTTCTTCTTTGTAAACCATAGATATCACTGTAGAAGTTAAGCATCTCTTTTTGTCTTATTATAATTTTTTTGTAAACATACTGTTTTTGGGGAGGGAAAAATAAGGAAAGGTTTCATTGTTATAATCATTCCAAGACGAATTTCCCCAACCTCCATCCCCCCCTACCCCCCCATCCCAAAGTGTTCCATCTTTATGTGGGCGGGGTCTTAGCTGAGGCCAGTCTGTCAGATTTAAAGGTTAAGGCCAGTTGCATGTTGAGGTCCTGCTTAGGGTCAGTGTCATTTTTTTAATGTCTGTTTATTTTTGTTTTGTTTTTGGTAAATAATCACAAGCAGATATTTTTGGGTGTAGTCTCCGCTCTTTATTTTGTTAGTTACTCTTTGCTCGCTTGTTAATTTCTCGGTCACGGGGGAGTGTGTAAAAGTAACCCCGCTCTGCCGTTTCCCAGCAAGCTCAATCACAAGCCCAGGGGTCCCATCGCCACAAATCTTGCCATACGCTCTTTTTTTTTTTTTTTTTGGAAATGATATCGATTTTTCTTTTTTTGTGACTGTCCCGAGAATCTCCCCAGTCGCCCAGAGTCTCGATCTTTCTCCTCACCTACCTCTCTGGGCCTTGCGCTGCGGTCCGTACACATAAGCAGTAGTTACGGGAGATGGCAGCTCTCAAGAGGACAACTGGGGAGGGGGGGGGACACCGGCCTAAGAAATCAGGCCGACCCCCCACCCCAACCCAGCTTCTGGAACAGTTATACATTAAACTTGGGCTGCTCCTGGTCACATGACATTGTTTTTCGCCGTTTTGTAGATACACCCCCCTTACTTCTCAGTGTGCGTGTGTGTTGGTTGTGTGTGTATTTTTTGAAATTGGGTAGACATTAAATCTTGTTCCTCCTCTCTCATAGGCTGTTTGCTGCAGCTTTGGTAGACCAATCATGTTGAAGCTATACAAGGGTTATTATGGGTTAGGGTAGGGTGGTGGGGGTGGGTGTTGGGCGTTGGGGAGGAAATATGATTCAGGGAAGTACTCAATGCAGACTCTATTGATTAGTTGTTGTCACCCCCAAGCACTGGAGTTGGCCCTGGAGAAGTCTTATGATTTAAAAGGAGGGGTACGCAACTCTGGTCCATGTGGGCAGCAGGGTCCTCTGGTCAACTTTTCCACCTTAAAATCTTTTAAAACCAGCAACCAATTTAGACCCAGGAAGCCAGACTAAATGAGTAAGGCGAGATCAGACAACCTCTTAGATCGATAGATTTAAAGTGCTGGGGGTTCTCCAGGACCGGGGTTGATGGTTCCCCCATTTTCTACAAGATCCATGAAGGGCTAAAGAATGAAATGTTTTAATCATGAACTAACGTTCACACAGAGTTTTAACAAAATCAGGGTCATAAGCAGGCCTCCAGGACCATAAAACAGTCTTTTAAATCAAACCAAGGGGGCAGTTCTGACTTGCCTGAAAAAGGTTTTTTTTTTTTTTTTTACGTACAATTACAAATTTCAAGTTTCTAACCAACCTCCACCCGCTCTAACTTTGGTAAAATCTTGAGGTAGTTAAACCGATGCGTAGACTATTCCATAGCATAACTGAAACATAACGTTTTTGAATCCGAGAATCAGTTTGTGGCCACGTCTGCCTGAGTCTGCAGATTGTTATTATTTAGATTTATAGATTTAGTGTTGATTTACGTAGTTCAGTTGGGGGGGGGAGGACAATAAAAACTGAAAATGATTTGTTGAGCGGTGGGGCTAAAACTACTTTAGGGAAGGTGAAATTGTTGTCCTATGTACCTCTTCACCTTTGATAGGCTGCAGACACAAAGTAGTCTTTTGGTTTGTTTTTTTTGTTTTGTTTATTTTGTTTTTGGTATTTTACAGTGTGAGAACTTTTAATCTATTGTTTGTATGGCAATATGTATATAGTATTCGTTCCACGACTGTCTGGTGCATCTCCTGTGTAAATGTTTTTTTTTTTTTTTTTTTTTTTTTTTAAACTGGTTTTAATACGAAGCACAGCTCAGCAGGTGAAGCTTTAGACCGCAGCACCCGATACCTAGTTTTGTTTTCGGTCCCTGGCTGTTGTGACAGTTATGTGTTTGGCATTTGTGTGCTGTAAACCTAAGATGGTTTTTAAAATGGAAAACAAATGCTTTAAAATAAAAAAAATGATTTAATAAATCTCTGATTCTTAGTGTCATCAATGTAATAAGCGCTGTTGAAACGCAGGAAATTTCGCGCCGTTCGGTGCTCGTCGTTCAGAATGTCCGTAGTTAATGATGCTTAGAAACTTTGGGTTCATATGGAATTATGCAAATTGGGTGTGGAATTTTGCATTGTCGACACTGCAGCTACCAATCCAGGAGGGGAGCTCTAGGTAACCTTCCACGGGCCATGTACAACAGCCTCTCACTTTAATTTTCATGCCAAACACTGAATGACGAGCACGTCCTTTGATACACCGACACCGCCCACTCTCCAACGGCCGAATGAACCATCCGAGAAGTCCGGATTCTTTGAGTCACTGGTGTAAATGATATTGACTAGTAGAGAAAATACTTATGAGCACGAAGTGTGTCTTAATTTTATTCTGATTAATCTCTGAATGCACTTAATGTTTTGGAATAATTCATTATTACATTATAAAGGTGCTGTGAAAAAATATTTGACCCCTTCTTCATTGGACAATGGTCCTTTATTGCATTAATGAAATGATGTTTAAAAAAAAAAAAACTTCTGTGTTTGCTTGGGTTTCACTTGTCTAATATATTTTATTTGATCATCTGAAACCAATCTGTGAGAGAAATATGCAATAAAAGAAGAAATCGAGAAGGGGGCAAATACTTTTTCACGGCACTTTATCTAAATTTTATTGTCATAATGCTTTCATTAAGGAAAATTAATTCTCACAGCATAATATCTTATGAAATCATTTACAAATGCGTTTTGGGCTGGTGTTATGTTTGCTCAAGTGATATCTGGACAATTCTGACCAGTCATGAGAGAAGTCTGTCATGGTACAGCACATGGGCGGAGCTACCATATGTTACCAGTACCTGGCTGATTTGAACCATTCAATATGATTTGTGCATTGCTGTGAAGAGCAGGACTACAATTGGTTAAAAGAAGTGATTGACAGCTCATTGTATCTCTGCCTGATGGAGGTTGAAATGGGATTTCATGAACCCTATTACAGTGGAGATACAGTCAGCAGTCAATCGTTGATTTGTTTGATCCAATCAGAAATGTTTTTCTCTCCACAGCCAATCATAGCATTGTTGTAGTAGCTCCTCCACCATCATGCCAGTTATGGAGCCTAATTTTTTCACTGTCTTTGATATGCTGATATTATGCTTGGATAAAGCACATTTCCTCGGGAGAGATTTATAAACCTGTTGTGACATTTTAATAGCAGTGTTACACATGCACAATAGCGGCTTTGGGGACAGTCCAGATTTGGTGTCATAATTGATGTTAAAGTGCAGGTAGGCTATGACAGGCAGGGTGTGTTAGAGGATTGCAGTTAAACCAGAGCTCTCCAAACTCACTGTTGAGGAAACATTTGTATGCTGCTTTCCCTCCAGCTAGAGTAGTATTTTCAAAATGCCTAATGTGTTCTGGGTAAACCAAGCAGCCAAACTCATGGAAGAAGCCTAGGTAAAATGTATGTTCTTGACTGCTTTGAACTAATTGCTTGGTTGGCTAGGATGAACACCCACAGACACATGAGTTTTGGCTATGGTAGGGAGAGATTGAAACTCAAGTCGCTCTCTCTCCCGTTCCCCCCCATAATTTCCATATCTGTACTGTGGGTTGTGGCTGTTGGGACGGAGAATTAAAGACCCTGCTGTCGCGCACTGTCTGCTCGGGACATCGACACTTTTAAGCCGCCAGCTGTGCAGCGGGGCTCGCGGCGTATCCATGGCTAATCAACCCGCCACGCGCCAGGTGCGGTCTGAGGAGCCCCCCTCTCAGCGGGGATTTAACTGCCATCGGCTGTAACCGAGTCTGACTACACTTGCCGCCGAACTTTTTTTTTTTTTTCATATTTCATTTTTATTTCATGCTGAATTATTTATCAGTATTTAAATAGGCTGACTGTTGGGAAAGTTTTCAGGTTTTCCATCTATAAAACCTTTCAGCTTGTAGCCTCTGGTTTCAACCTGTAGCTCCTGGTCGCGCCGTGTTTTGCTACTCCTCTCTGTCACAATGACCTCTAGGTTGCAGGGTATCAGCCCCAATCGACGAGTACGTGAGTTCAAACTCCACTTCAGAGTCGCGCCAAAAAAATAGGTTAGGCTGAGTTAGTCGCGCAGTAGTGCAATGTAACGGAAGAGCAGGTTTGGAAATGGGATGGGCGGGGACATCCCGGTATCTACGCAGCGCATCGACATGTTTTTGCGCCTGTCCGCATTTTCTCGTACTGGGGAGTTCTTTTAGCTCGGTTTGTGCCTCATGGATTCAGGTCTTTGGTAACTGTACGTAGAATTGTGCTGCCTTCTATGTTAGTTTTCTCTCCGTACGATGAGCTTATCAAACCTCTTCATTCAAATATACATGTGTCCGTTACTCATAGCCAACGTAACCCTCCACCTCGATGAACAACCATTTCCACTCTCTACAAACGACATTCGCACACAGTTATGAAAAAGTAAGCAACCAATATCGCGATGTGCCGGTGTGGAACATTTGCCTAAAACATATTACCAAAGTTCTCCTCCTGGGAATTCAGAAGCAAATAATTAACCCCTCCTAACTGTGACCGTTTAATATTTTCTTATACGATGCCAACATCCATATCTAGATTACATTTTTGTTATCATTCAGTGTTCCTTTAAATACCAATGCTTGTTTGTCAGTGTTGTTCTCTTCCAAACTTATAAGTTATTACATAATTTCAAGACTGAAAAAATGCATCCATCAAACCATGTTTAAGAACCACAAACAATTGTAACAATGTATGAATGTCATATCCAAATTAGAATAATATTTATTTCTGAAACAAATGTAATAACTTGAGAAGAAAGGAAACCACTGTGAACATTTGTCAAGTTCCATCTATTATTCTTGATTTGCGAAAGAAGCTCTAATATTGAAGCAATTATACATTGGCCCACCAGGTGGCGGTAGAGTCCATATTTAAGAAATTGTCTCAACGTGTGTAGTTGGGGCATCAAGTAATGCCGATTACAGTGAGTGGGCAAAACTTTCTGTTCTCGGAAAAGTTATTGTAGATGATATCTCTATTTTTTTAAAAAATGATAAAAAAAAAAGCAGTGCAGTGGTTGTTGGATTCTGTTCGAAAACCCTGATGTATACTCCATTTTAAAAGCTAATGCTTGCTCCTACACACCCTTCAATTTTTATCTGCAGCCTTGGAAAACCATGTATTTCCCTTCTAATTCATTGCAATACAGTGTGTAGTAAATGTACAGCATATAGTAAATATGTCTCACCGCTAGGTGGCGAAAATAGGATCCACAAAATGAGTCGCAGGTCCCGAGATGTGCAAGATACTTAATTTCAGGCTAGAAACAGGTAAGAAAATCTTCTGTTCATTTTCTAATGATTGCTGAATAAAAATGCAGAGATGTGGATTACTACTCTCTGCTCTTATTGTAAGAGAGGTACATTGGCTTCAAATAAGACTCATAAACAAACAACTGTACTGTCTCCAGTTTTCATATCAGCTTTACAGCGATGAGTACCTGCTTTGAAAAGAGAATGAGCGCAAAAACAGAGTTAATGGAAACAGAAAATACACATCAGAGTAAATGGGCATCGACATGAAAGTGCCAAAATGAAAATAAACCAAACACCAGAAATGTAACACCAGTTGTCCTGACACCCAAAATGTATTATGCCAAACAACACGTGGGACCAAAAATAGTGTGTTAAAGTACTGCATTGAATTATAAGTGCTGATAAATTTGTGCGTTTGAAAATGCACTGAAAAAAAATCCACTGCAACTTAAACAGTGTGAAAATGAATGCATGCAATGGCCTGGATGCCTGCATGAGTTGAAGAGATCACATCGCAGAGGGGCCAGCAAACCCTTTTTCCTGGAGAGCTGCGGAGTGTGCCGCGTTTTGTCTGCGCCTTAAAAATCAGCCCCCAGCTCAGACCCAAGACTCCAGAGGAGCTGAGCTCACAGCATAATCATCTGAGCTAATTAATCAAGCAAGTGCTGAGTAACAACAAAAAAACAGCCCGTGTAGCTCTCCAGGCTCAGAGCTTGCTTGCCTTGCCTTAGGGGCGTCTGTATCAAATTTTTGCCATAACCACTACATATGTTTATATTATCATGAATAATGACAGTTTTGTGAAATGAATTAATCTCTTTTTTCTATGTCTATATATTTTATATTTATATATGTTAATGTTACCTCAGACAACCTCACCAATATGTGCATATGTTAACATTGCCATGACTGTTTATTTCTTCCTGTTTTTTTAATGTTTATTCGTTTTAAAAAGTTTATCTGGGGACAGGCATCATAAATTAGGGAGTGTTATGAACACGGATGCAATACATCTGGCAGGGCCTAGCATTGTGTAGCGCAGTACGTTCTGATGTCATAATCGTATAAATAAGTTATGTGGACGCCTGAATGGCGAAGATGACACTGGAGGCCGACAGCTTGTGGGGGCAGACGGCCACGACGGGGAGGGACACCCCCAAATCTGATTACAGAAAGTGACCTGACCCCGCCCCCACAAGTTCTGATTAGCGAATTATGGCCCACAGCCTTAGCTGGGGAACCAATCAGATTACTGCCTGGGGTTTTCTGCTGGGCAGTTAAAACCAATGATATGATGGAATTACTGTGAGAAACGCTTAGTAAGGTCTCTTGACTAAGATTAATGTAGCAAAGCTAAAACCTAGCAGACACAAAGGAGTGATTTAGCAAACTTGTTGCTTTTGAGGATCGTGGACCGTGAGTGTCTGTGTGTCTGCATGTACGTGCTGGTGAATGTGTTGTAACATGCATTGTAACACAATTTCGGGCCACAAAATGTCCCAGTGCATTATATCTGTCAGCATCAGCCTCAATATTGGCTTAATTTTGACAAAGGTACAGGCATATAGCACATTTTTTTCTTGCTAACAAACCACACATCTCTTCTGTAGAATAAAACTTCTCAAGAGCCAAAATATCAATAATAATAATAAAAAGTAAGCAAACATGTTTTGCAGCATAGCAAAAAGGACATTTTGTGGAGTTATCAAGCACAAAATTCAGGCTATATGGAAATGTAGTTCCTTGTTCTACGCTGGAAACAAAGGGCAGTGAAATCACATAAAGTCAAAATAATTTACCAAATGACTAGCATGCCATGTCCAGCAAAATGGTAGTGTCAGAGATGGGCTAGAATCAGGTTGCTAGGATACAGGTTTTCTAAATGCCTGTGGTAAAATGAATGGGAAATCCCATGTACTGGGACCATTCAAGTGACCCACTCCACATCTCTATAGAACCCTGGCGCTATTGGGCTGTAATGTTTGGGCATAGTAGTGTCTGTAGAACCACAAGACCCCAGTGCTAGAAGCCTTTGGTGCCAGCAGGGCACCTGTTCACCTGTCTACCCGTCCCTCCTGTCTCAAACTGCCCCCAGTCTCAGCTGTGCCATGTTTACCCTCCCTCCCCACCGCCATGTTAAGTCTCCATCTTAGTCTTCAGCCTCCTTCCATATGCTCTTCACACTTGTTGTGACCCCCCTCACCCTACCTCCCAAATCACACACACACGCACATGCTCTGCATTTCTCTAATACCATCCAATCAGAGGGCTTGGGCCTACTCCATACCTTATAAGGAGAGGCTAGGCAGCGATGGGTAGGGATCGTATGAGTTTAGGCGAAGGCTGTTTGGCTTCTGCTGTGGTTAGCAGCCAGTCTCCTGGCTCCAACAGGGGGATGGGGGGGGGATTCTGGGTGGGGGGTTCCCACAAGCTTTTACCTCATCATTCCGTCCCTCGTGTGTAGGCAGCTTACACACACACACACACACACACACACTCATATTGGGCAGTTTGGGAGGTCCCGTTGATTTTAGCGTCCCGCTTTCTGTCAGGAGAGGGAAAGCCAGCAGTGATGGATTATGGGTGCTGACACTGCAGGGAACTGGAGAGAAAGCGCAGCCGATGTAGAGGGATTACATCAGCCGAATAGAGCCAGTGGAGGCCCACAGGCAAAGGGTGTACACCAAGGACGTGTGTACTGGTCTGAGATCAGTGTCTGCACCAAGGGTGTATGAACACACCTGGCCATAAGGAAACGTAGGGGACACCTGGTACTGATCTGAGATCAGTGTCTGTAGCAAAGGCGTATGAACACACCTGGCCATAAGGGAACGTAGGGGACACCCCTGTACTGACCTGAGATCAGCATCGCCACCAAGAGCATACGAACACAGATGGGTGTATGGGATTGTGGGTGATGCGCCTGTACTGATCTGAGATGAGTGCTTGCAAACACGGCTGGTCATACGGGAAGTAGGGTGATGTCTATCCAATGTCAGTGGAGTGGAGCAGTGTGAGTAAAGTTCGGCACGGTAAAGACACGGGGGGTCTCCCCAGAAGGCCACACTCAGAGGGTCTGCCCCCACCCCCACCCCACCCCCTATTCCAGGTAAATCCAGCAGGGCAGTCCCATTCAGAGTCTGCCCCCTCCCCCCTCCTGCGTCCGTGCTCTCTGCCTGATTCAGGCTCTCCAGATCTGCCTCCAGATGCTCTCATCGTTTCTGCACACAGGTTACGGGAAACGTGTGACCGACACGTTCCAGATTTAGGTTTTCACTCACCTTTCCATGCACGCACACACATGCACACACACAATCAAAAACTTGAACACACGCATAAATATACAAACACACAAAATCTTGCACGCACGCACACACACACACACACATTGCTTTGTCTCTTTATTTTGCTTGCCTTCTCTCACTCCTTCTCTCTCTCTCAAATACACACACACACACATACACACACACTCTTAACTACTTCCCATCTGGGAAGAAGGACAAAGCTCAACAGCTGTGGCAACCCCCCCCCCTCCCCCCCCTCACCCCCTCCAGATCTCAGTGCTTAATCACAGCTCTTCCTCTCAGCCAATCAGATCTCTGGACACCACCTGGAGTCTCTGTGGGCCCGTCCTCTTCAAACCCCCCCTGAGGGGGAGAGACCAAAAAAAAAAAAAAGAAAAGAAATTAACAACTGATGCGGCAACGGTCTGGGGGCCATTATGTCACGGGGTGGGACGTCGATGACACAACGGCCACAAAGTGAACGACTGTGGGTCCCGAGGAACGCCTAGATGTGGTGTAGTGCATCAAAGCTCGCCAAGACACGCTGTAAAACAAGGGGAAAGAATTAAAATTACGTTATGCGCTGAGCTTGTGACAGCGCTAGATTTGTGCTCCACAATTTTTTTTTGTTCTTAACACCAGCACTGAAGCACTTGCGAAGAAGCTGTTCTCTCTCTAAGACTTAGAGAAACAAGCGCTAATGTGGGAGACAGCATCCTCCTAGATGTGTAATTACATGCTGAGAATGTATTGGGGGGGGGGGGACCATGAATATTGCATGAGAGGGAAAATAAAAGCCGTTAGCCCATTTTTAAAAAGCATTTACCTCAAGGGGTTTTTGGTTAGCGACCACAATGGCTTTTTGTGTGGGCTAATGCTAACTAAGGGGCATCAACAGCCAGATGGCTGAATTGTTAATACTGCTTGGTTTTAGCTCATGGTTTCATTAGAGGAGGAATTAGCCTCTCTCTCCCTCTCTCCATTTTTCTCTTTTCTCTCTCTTTCTCTCCAGTTACGTGGTTTTTGGATCGAGAAATCCTGGCAGCTGCATCCCTTGTTAGTTAGTCGGTCCGTTATTAAGTCCCGGGGGCACCGCGATCCATCAAGCGGGAGTTTTTCACGCCACGCCATTCCTCTGGTCCAACAGTGACTTCATGGGGGAGGTGGGTGGGGGTGGAGGCATCATGAAAACCGCGGGTTCGTTCTCCGCCAAGATGGGGCGCGTGTTCAGCCCGCTGCCCCCCAACAGATATCCCAAATAACCTAAACGTAAGCAGATGTGCGAGGCTCTTTCCAGGAAATGTGAGTGTGCAGGCTGACCCGGTGATGGGAATAACCACTGTGGAGGGCCGGGTGCATTTCGATGTCAGTCAAAAGTCCCTCAGCTTTGGAGCGAACATGCTGTTTCCCGAAAAGCACAGTACACACCAACGCCATGGTGTTAGACTAAGGATATCGTTGGAACGAAAACATTTTCAAAATACAGAAAGGCTGGCATCTCAGGATTTGGAAGGAGAAGCCTGGAGATCGATAGATGTTATTGACGATTTAACAAAGACATACTGGAATTTCATACAAAGCTTCAGTATAATCATATAGATGAATACAAACCTTCTGTTGCTGCCTGTCAAAGCACATGGCTGCTTTTCTTGGGTCTCCTTTGGTACTGCTTCATCACCTATGTTGAAGCACATTTCTCAGAAATTCCCACGCACAGTTATCAAAATTCACCCGAAGGGATTCCCTTAAGTCTTCGTCTCTCAACTGGCACCTGTCCCTATTGTGGGATGTGTGCAGTGGTGAAGCAGTAACCGAGTAACTCAGGAAGTGAGCATACAGATGGCCCTCCTGAACCAGAGCTGAAAACCTCCTTTCAACATAAAATCAGGTGATGATTTCAGTGAATGCAACTGGCAACCCTGGAAGAGCAAGGTGGAATTATACTGCGTTTACATTTCCACAGTGACCAGCATTCTGAAAGAGGAAATGGAAAGGAGAGGCTGTGTATTTAACCTGGTGCAGTGAAGCGCTGAGGCCAAAGCTACTCACAGCTCGCTGTCCAAGAATAGTGTCAACCCTTGGCCTTTTGTACCATATCAATAAAAAACATACTGGAATTGTAAAGCAGCATGGTGTTTTTCACAAGAACCTTGTATGACTTCAAAGTGTTTTCACTTTGAAGTGCAGTTTCAATGTTGAAGTATACCTTGAGGCAATTTGCATCCAGAATAACATAGTAAGTGGAGATTTAAAAAAAAAATCTACTTGAATAGATTTAAAGAGAAAGGAGCACTCAGACCAGTGGAACGCGTTGTTCTTGCGATGCAGATGTCGCATGTTTCAGCCTCATTAAGCATGAACGGCCGTAGCAAGGAAAAGCTTGCCGAGCATACTCAGGGGTCCCACAGGACCATGGGTGAGAAGCACTGTTATAGAATACCCTGGTCAGAACAAAGCAGAAGCAGAGAAGCATGGGCAAACAGGTCAACCAAGTGTTCCAAGAAGCACAGCGGGCGTTCTAGAACATCCTGATCAGAATAAAGCATGCACAAGGGCAAAGAATAATGGGGCATTCCAGAACGTATGCTTCTGTGCTCCAGAACACCCTGGGCAGAGCAAAGCAGCTTCAGTAAAAAAAAAACAAACAATCACATGTTCTAGAACTACCATAAGATGTTCTGGAACATTTGGAAGGAACACCGTCCTTCTATATCCACGCCTGGTTTGAGGAAGGACCCGGGAGTATTCCCAGCCCCTGAAATATTCAGAACCGCAGTGTCACTAAAAGCCTTCTATTGTCATATTATTTTTATAAGCAGCCAGCATGCGCCGTGTGCCATGCGTTCATCTGAAAAGTAAAGATACATTAAGGCTCGCGGGGGGGTGAGGGGGGTGTGGAGATTGGAGGGGTGAGGGTTCTAATACTGCCGGGGCGGAACATGCCTGAGTTTTTCCTTCCGATTTGTCGGAAGGGTGTATTTTTAGCGCTGTTGCTAGGGTCGGTGCCTTGGCGACAGTGCGTCGGCCTCGCGCATTTCAACGAAGTTTTTCTGCGGAGGTGCGGGAGGAGGAAACGTTCTCAAAGACAAGAGTCGGGACCTTTTTTTTTTTTTTTTTAAATCGCTGACAAAGCGTGGTCACGGCAAGCATGAATCATTGCCTTCAACCAGCACAGCGTCAGGCTGCACTCTCCCCGCTTCGCTCTCTCCCCCCCCTCCTCTTTCTCTCTATCACGGCCAGCATATGTCAACCAAGGTTATGTGCAGCTCTTGGCATTTACCTTTGTGCTACTCGGTTGCATAAGAGTGATGCAACGATGAATCAATGGACTTTTACATTTGGTAACACTCGCTTTGTGTTGAAATACCGACAGTGTTATTTCACAGCACACCAATCAATGGGGGAATTTCAAGTTATTTATTTTATTTATTTATTAAAAAAAAACACACACACAAGTGAGTTACAAGTACTCCCTGACCTCTGTGCTGTCTCACTGAGGGATATTACGTGTCCCAGCTTATATCTATCTGTCTTATGAGACCCCCCCACCCCCAATTCAAACCTGGAATTAGAGGAACGTTCTTCCTTCCCTCGGCATTCTGGGACAGAGTGCTTGGCCGTAGCCTTGTTTACTCTCCCTTCTGCTCAATAAGCTCTCATCACGGCCTGTCATGGCACCTCCTGTACAGGGATGCCTTCCTGAGTAACAGAATGCTCTGTGGAGCTCCTCTACTTTGGATATAAAATTGTACATCGATCAGCGACTGTCAAATCGCCACTATACCTGATAACCCTGATAAATACATAAAAACACAAATACACACACACACACGTGCTAATGCACATACTGTACATGCACATACAAAAACATACACACACACTCATGCAAATACATGTCTTGCTCATGCACACACACATACATACATTCACATATATATTCATACCGACACATAAGCATACATACACACACACACACACATCTCCATACATAGCAGAACAACTTGTGTGGGATCAGCACTCAGCAGGAGGGAGAAAAACACAATTTCTGGTGGGAATTCAATCCCAGCATGCACTGGAACTCTCCCACCACAGATTCAGACACCTGTCAGGGCCAGGTCCCTGTGCTGGAAATTCAGCTCCACAAACTAAAACTATGACTACGGCATTCTATGGTGATTTTTCCAGGTCATGCATTACATCTCAGTTCATTTGCTGAATTGACTGAATTGAGTCATTTCTGCGATACACTCAGCAACTACCACAAAGCCATCACATTTACAGCCATTCAACCAGCTAAGCATGACTTATACAGCAACTCTAAAACAGTTTGTATCCCAATCTGACGTAATGTAGAACATGTGGAATTCATGTAGCAAATAAACGACTGCTGAAACATTAAATATTAAAATATTTCCGCATATATAACATTTATGAATTAATAATTGATTTGTGCTCCTTTGGTGAGGGCCGGATTGCACCATATTATGTTCTGTTGTAAATTACCAGGCTGCATTTTGATCGAAAGCAAACCCTAAAAACCAAAAGGGAACCAGGATATGAATATACTGGCCATTTATTGACATAACAACATGAAAACAGTTTGCTTTATATTGAATAATGTATGAATGTAGAGCTGACAGGATATATAGAAACAGTCCACCTTACACAAATAGAATAACTATTAATGTGCAACGCTGCAGTCATACATACAAGATGACGGCTGTTCAATAAGGTCAGGACTTCCAAATCGTTTATCGAATTTCACGCTTTTTTTTTTTGCACACACATGTGAAGAGGGCTCCACGCCAGGATGGCGCAAACATGGTTTATTATTGCTGAACAAGTGAGATGCACAGTTTCAAATGTAAATGCACATTGATGTCTGAAGGCAGCATGACCGGCAGATCGATGCTTGGGGCCCCTCCCACACCGTGGATTGAGCAAGAACTGATACGCACTGATGAGGAAGAACACCTTCCATCACAAGCTTTTTATGGTTTTATTCAACTCATTTTTGATATCAAGAATTCAGTTTGACAAGTTATAATTCGGATTCTTCATATCAAGAAGTATTAACTAGTTATAATCTGAATTATTGATGTCACAAATAATAAAGCTTTTGTTTGTTTTCATTTCTGTAGTAATTATTTCTCTTTTCCTGTCTCTTCACAAATAATATGACAAGTCGACAGTCACCAAAAATAAGTTTTACTTGCTGTTTATGAAGAAAACAAAAACTGAAAAACATGTTTAGCCAGAGGTCAAATCTCAGAAGAGAATGTCGATTTTGTTCCAGCCCAAAATCTTCCAATAAGTTGGGTTATGTAATTGTTGTTGTTTTGATCCTGCAACAGACTAAATGCAAGTGAAGAATGAGAATTACACAGTATTAATCGGTGGTCAAATCTAAGGAATTACATGAAATAAATGTTTTTTTTTTTTTTTCCTGAGAAGAATTCCAGACAGGTCTAATCCAGGATAAGCAACCCAGAGAACTCAGAGAGAACAGAATTCCAGAACACTTCAAAGTGACCATAGATATTCACCACAGTGGAATGGTACATTGTTTCAACAGCACACTGACAGTTGAATCAGGAGAGTCCTGATTGGTCAATTTGGCCTTCATCAAGTTTCAGAGCCACTGTGTGGGAATGAGAGGAGTTCCCTTTGCACTGTGAAGTGCTTCACGAAGATAGATAATTTGTTAATGCTGGCAATCGTCATCAGTTATTGTCATGTTCGTTCTCATTATTGCTGTCATCTTTGACCTTCATATTAAATTACATTTTCATGAGGATATTCTGCAAGCTCTAGCTCATGTGCCAAAAGCTACCCCTCCTTCACCCCATCGAAGCCTCCCTCCTCCCACCCACCCCTCTCAGTAACCTCAATTATAACACAGTGACAGGGTCTGCAGTTCTCAGACAGGGAGAAACCGCTTGGCTGTACCACGTCTGGACGCGAGTGACTGAAGTATGGAGAGACCAGACTAGAGTTTGTTTGTAAAAACTTGCATTCTCATCCTCATTTAGCATTCCCGATGCCCCAAGACCTCAGCCACTAACCTACAGCTTTTTTAATTTACTTTTTTTATTTACAAAATAAATATTTACTTTTGTGAACTTTTTTCTTCATCTGTTATGTCTTGTTCCTTTGTTTATCCATGCATTTTCCTTTTAGTTTAACCTCCCTCTTTTTTGGGACTTTCTGTTCATTCAAAACGTGCCGTTAGCTGCATGGAGCACATTTGCTGCGGTGGTGATATTCTTGTCTACTCAAATGCAACACAAAACAACAACATCTGGGCTCCTGACTCTTCACCAAAGGGGATTGCTCCTCAGCTGAGTATGAGTAACAACACTCCAAGAAAAAATAAGGTTCCACTGGGGTTCTCTGCTTGTTTTCATTGAGGAACTTTCTTTGGCACAAGATAGAACCATAAATGAACAATTAACATGGACAGTGCAGATTGGAAAGCAGTTTACACACACACACACACACACACAATGGTATGATGTAGCACTGAAAAGGTTCAGCTATGATTCTGTTGGAAGACATTTAGATCCTTTCCTTTGCAGCTGAAGGGTGTGTGTGTGTGTGTGTGTGTGTGTGTGTGTGTGTGTGTGTGTGTGTGTGTGTGTGTGTGTGTGTGTGTGTGTGTGTGTGTGTGTGTGAAGGGTGGTGGTTCTATAGATTTGGAACAGAAGTAATGTTGACAAAAATAAAAACACACTCTCCTCTCCAGCTCAAAGTCCTGCGTAATCTTAGCTCGTTGTAAATGCATTTGTAGATTGTGAATGCAAATTTGTCACATCCGTGTCTCCGAGGCTCAGGTGTTTCCGGCAACAGTTCCAGCAAACAAGAGCGGAGAGGATTTGAAACGGCTGTCTGACGAGTTCAGCGTTCTTCACCTGTTCTGGATCATTTTGAGTGATAAATAAATGTGTTTATTTATATGAGGATAACCCTCCTACGGCCTTATATTTCCCCTCTTTGACTGCATCCAATCACTGAAAATATCCTCTGGGCACTTCACAATTAAAACAGCTTCAAAAAAAGTTTGACTTGCTTCTGTGTGCGACACACAGTTGAGGCAAAAGCTTCAAAAAGGCTATCTTAATTAACTCAGTGGGCCGGATGACTAATCATAACAAAACCTTTTGGGCCATTTAATTTCAGCTCTTATAAAGAATTATAACTGTGAAAAATGTCTGAGAATTTTTTTTTTGTTGCAATTTGTTTCATTTGAGGAGAACAGAGGTTTTAATAAATACCGGCCCCGGCAACTTTGCTCAGTCTATATTATTTGAAAATTCTCCTGTGCTATCATCAACTATGACATCACAAACATCTACAGTCATTTGTTTGTGACATCATAGTTTCCGTTAAAGTTTTTATCTAACAATGTGTTTAATGCTTTATTCACTGAAGAGCGGGATTGTGAGATACCAGTGCTTTTTAAAAAAAGGGACACCATGCAGGGAGTCGTGATTACCCCATGATTAATTTTAATAAAAATAAAAAGTGGTACATCATCATTCTGAAGCTGCCCACAAAACCGCAGCATTCAGGAACACCCTGCAAAAAAAAAAAGAAAAGTCCCCTGTGATGCATGAAATATGAATTGATCCAGTAACAGCAGCTTGTCCTGGTGATGCATTTAACAGGGCTTATGAAAAGGTAATCCCCTCTTCATACTCCAACACATTCATTTGCAGTCTCTCTGTAAGAACTCCACTCTCGTGTGCTGGAGTAATTTCAAGACACAGCAGCAGGTTGAAAATGACACCAATACTAGTTTCTGAGAGCAGTTTTCAACTCAGGGAAAGTGCTTGGCTGGCCGCGTTCATGCTTGTGAAGTGAAGCGGGGAGAGTGGCGCTAAAATGAGAGCAGGTTTACGAGTAGCTTCCTCCAAGGTTCTGCAATTTCGACAGCATAGCTCTACTTCCACTCCGGAGCTGTATAGGAGTGCTTTACTGTACAGCTCTGAAACACCCTCTGAAACATGCAGTTTGGTTCTAAACGTGTGATACATTCCACATGAAAAAAACAACCATTTTGTCATGATGAAAGTGAGAACTTTACTGTGTACATCCATAACATCTGAGAGACCTCTTGTTGCAAATGTACTGCCAGTTAGAACACATTAGAACAGTCCAGGCAAAGGGACTCCCTTGTGTTTGTGTGTGACATCACAAAAAGCCAACTGTGACATCACTGACTGTGCTCACCAGTGAGAGTGAGGAAGTCATTACTGGGTTTGTTCTGCGATGCAAACTCCCACAATGCAATGGGAGGGGTCACTAGGACTGTGAGTGTGTTAGTGTGTTAGGAATAGTTCACATGTGAAAGAATGATTCTAGGGACATTTTATATTCAGGCCATTAGTTCACTCGGACGTTACCACAGATATTAACATTAATCAGGCAATCAATTCATGATTTTATAACTGGGAAAAAAGACACCAGCCCATTTCATACATTGCATTTTCACATTTTATAAGTGCCTTCCATTACCATCACCATCTCAATTTGAGTTCTAACCAAAAGCAAAAAAAAAAAAAAAAAAAAAAAAAAAAGGTGCAAAAATCACAGCCCGGCTTGCTTTGTAGGACTGTAGTGTTATAATGATTATAATAATATTTTTGTTCTTGTTCATGCAGCAAATCTGAAGCGATTAAACATGGACCGACATTGAAAATCATGCTGAGAAACATTCGCCTGACACGCTTGCACTTGTCTCATGTGATCCGTCGAATGTGGAGCCAAAATGGCGGCTGGAGCCTACACCAGCTTCAGCTCCAGCGCACGCTGTGACCTGGACAACCCGTACAGCGGACACAATCCTTCCCCGCTTTGAGACCGACAAGAGGCGCCCTGGACTCTACTGCCCCGCCCCCCGCCGATGGGAACGTATCGGTCCTGGAACATCTCCCGCTGGTTGGGAAAAACCGGAAAGGGATGCGCACCGTTTCGGCGAGCCAGCCTGGAGAACACCTTAGGCCACATCTCATGGCCTACTCATCCTGAGCTCCCCTCTGAGCGGAGAACCTCCCTACCCCGCCCCCCCCGGCCCCCCACCCACAAAAAATACAAATCCTGGACTACAGTAGCACCCTGCTGGGTAGAACATGGGAGGGGGGACAGCGACATCAGTGCTCTCTCGGGGCTTTGGAAAAGCAGCGGAAAAAAGAAAACCGAAAACGTTATAGAGGAAAACCAGACGTATTTCCATTGGCTTGTCACTGGAGTGTGCGTGTGTGTTTTTTTTTAATATTCTTCTCGCTGATTTGAGGGGATGAATTTATGTCATTCAGTGTCCCCCAGAGCTGCATCGTACTGGCGGGGCTGGGGCTGGAGGGAGGAAGCGGGGGGGTTTGGGTGGGCGTGGCTACTCAGCTGTCTGTCATGTGTTGCCGTGGGCGAGAGGAGGGGGAGGCGGTGGGACCCAAGTCCAGCTTCCGGAACAGCACCTGCAGCTCCTTAACCTCCTCCAGCACTTCCTTGGCTTCACCCCAGGCTGAGACCGCCTCCCTGAGCAGTCGCTCCGCCTCTGGCTCCTCCTTTTCCACCTTCATCTGGCCTCCTCCTCCTCCTCCTCCTCCTCCTCCATCACCACCCCCTGAATCTGACCTCCCATGCCCCAGCGACAGGGACCGAGCCCCCTCCAGCAGTTCCTGGGTCCTCTCCAACTTCTGAGAGATGAGGTCCTCTATAGGGGGCGGGGCTATGGTAGGGGGCGTGGCTACGGCGATTGGAGGGGTGGGGCCAGGACCGGAGAGGCGGGGCCGGGAGAGGATCTCCTCCATGGAGACGCACCGATTCTTCTCCGGGGCCGCCGCCCTCTTTCCAGGCTGAGGGGTGCGGCACTGACCCCCCCCCGGCCTCAGCCAGTCCCGGGCCGGGACACTCCCTCGGGGCAGGCTGCCCGATTTCGCCCTCACCCGGCTGGAGGGCGGGAGCAGCCAGGGAGAGGGGAAAGGGTCGGCGATGTCAGAGTCGCCCAGGGTGGACCTTGGGCTCGAGTCCCCAGGACCCCGCCCCTCCGGAGTGGAGCTGCCCTCCTCTTGGATAAAGTCAAGGGTCAGCATGCCATCCGATGATGAGGTGGAGGCCTGTGGATTCATATGAGAGAATTTTTTATGAATCAACCAATAGGAACTAACCACTCAATCAATTAACCAATTAACCAAACAGTCAGTGACTCCTCCAATTCTCCAATCAATCAACCTGTGAATCGAACAGTGAATTTTCCAATCAGGCACTAAATGATAAAGCAACGAAACTTCCAATCAATCAACTAATCAATTAACCAACCAATCACACAATCATTTATCCAACAAACCAATCAATGAATCAAACAGCTAACCTCCCAATCAACAAATCTTCTAATCAATCCACTAAATAATCAATCTACCAAGATTAGAATCATTCATTCAACCAAACAAATAATCAAGGGATAGATCAACAAACTGTCAATCAACCAACTAAGCAAACGACCAATCAACATTGATCAAGCATTCACTTTAATTCTGTGCTGAATTTGCTTTGCAAACAGGAACCCCTAATTTGTCTCTACTCCAGCCGGGACTCTTTGATACTGTGTGTTCCTGTCAGAGGTGTCACATGACCCTTCCTCATCACATGACCTACCACAGCCATGAGGTGTCCCCGGGTGGGCAGGCGGCGAGAGTGGGGGATCTTGGGACGGTCACGCGTCGGGTGGGAGAGAGGGCTCTCATCTTCCACTGTGACCTGGAGAGAGAGGGGAATATCATTTACAATGCACTGCGGCTCAGCCACTGGCACAGTTAATGACTATATGCACAGGGGGGAAAAGGGTTCTAAGTATACAGGGCCCAAAGATTTGAAGGAGTCCAAGAAAATCTGGGAATTTTTTTTTATACACAGTGGAGGGGCCCTCAGAGCCTGCCTGTGTGCAGGGCCCAGAATGTGCTACACCCCTGAATATGCATACACACATAAGTGAATACTTCATATTTCCTCTCTTCTTCCACTGTGACCTGGAGGGAAGTTGGGGGGGGTGGGGGTGGGGGGCTGGGAAGACGACTTACAAATGTAGCTCTGCCACCGAGAGCAGCTTAAGACAATATGTCTGCACACGGGCCAGTACCTTACTGTATATTTCAATACCTCTCCTCAGTTTCTCCTTCTTTTTCCTTTGGTGTTCTTTCAACGGAACATGCAAAAACATTTAATTGAATAGAACTGAGAGACAGTAAGAGAGAGCAAGTCAGTGGAGGACTGGGGAGAGAGGGGGGGACAGGGAGTGAGAAAAGGAATGATGGGGGAAGTCAGCAAGAAAAATGGACTAAGAAGGGGGATCAGGAGTAGTGGTTGGTACTTAATTGAATGACAGGAAGTGTTTTATTAATTTATTATGTCTCGGTGTGTCTTGTTTTACTGTTAATTGCTTGGGCAATATTGCTGTGTGCATTGGTGTGCGTGGCATGCCAATAAAGCACCATTGAGCCGCTTAAAATTGATAGAGAGAGAAAGAGAGAGAATGAGAGGAGCGGAAAAAGAGAGTTTGAGTTTGAAAGCACTTTCACTTGATATATTTTCATTTAACCCAGGAAAATACTAGGTTGTACATGACCCCAGAACCAAACAACAAAAGAAAAAACTAGCACAAAATAAGCAAGGGACACACGTTGAGAACAAAGACAGCGAGAGAAAGAGGTGTGAGGGCGAGGCACACATGACCGGCCGATACCCCTCCCTCAGTGGTGGGGATGGGTAAAGTGGTTATTGACCAGCTTCTCACACTCATCGATCTCACTTCCAGCTCATGTGGTCCCCTGGAGACATTGGGGGGGGGAGGAGGTTCTAAAAGGATTGATTCTCACAGCCCATCTTAATTGGCCGTCCCGACAGGCCAACGAGGAGCCCACAAAACATTTTCCCAGCTTCTCTCCTCCTGTAGGACTGTAGGATCATGGGATTGTTCTCTCCCAACCGAATTCCATACATCCATATTTCTATTCTGTTACAGATTATTTATTTAAGGGAGAATATTTACATATAAGGTAAAAGTAGTAGTGCAAGAACAATGAGTTAGGGACCTGGGCTTGTAACTCAGAGGTTGCAAGTTCAATTCCCATGTGGGGCAAAGCCATTTTCCTTTGAGTAGAGCACTGATCCTGAATTACTTCAGACAAATTTGACTGCATGAAAAAAAGTTTAAATTGCACATGTACATGTCAGTTTGGGTGAAATTAAATGCATTCCTATCTTTATTTTCCTTTCTCCGTTCATGTGGAATATGGAACTGTAACTACGGGCCCCTCCGCTTCCTGCATTGTCCTCTGCTGAATTGGGAAGGGCGAATGCTAACCCGAGTGTCCGCAGAAGCACGTGAAGCCGGAATGTGGCTACTCTGCAGTCTGCCGACCGAGCAGCACTGTTCCCCTGTGCTTATTTTCACAAATAACAGGAAATCAAAGTGAAATAAAGGGAAAGTTTCTGTCTCAGTGGAGATGAGCTGCCCGAGATATGGAATTTTCTCCCGGATATTCCTGTCTCTGGGCCTGTCGATAAGGAAGTGCCAATCTGACATTCCCAGAGAATGACACGGAATAACCCCCCAGTAGAGATTCACAATCAGGCACACACAAGTAAAACTGTGCTTTGATTGGACAGTGTTAGCCCTATTGGCCCAGAGCAGTGTTTTTTAAACTATGGGTCGGGACCCATACCAGGATGGGAATATGGTGAAGCAGGGTCACAACATGACAGTGATAATAAATGGAAAATCAATGCGACCCCATGAGATTTGATCATTAAAATGGCTTTTATATCCACAATGCCGCAATGGTTTTGAGGGAAAAGACGTTAAAATATTTGAATTTATCTGAATGAAATTGACTACTTTGAACCAGACTGCAATAGTTATGAAGTCATGAATAATTGAAAACTGTGAGTAATTGTAGTTTTTAAGGTTGGGTCCCTGGGATGCATTTGAAATCTCATTTGGATGCCATGCAGAAGTAGTCTAACAGCCCCTGGTCTAGAGGATTTTCTCTGTTTTTGTAGAATGTTCACTCCTACACACATTCCTTGGATTGTGACATCACAAAGGCAGTCACGAATGTGTCACAATGACCCACTGCCCCTCATGGAGACGAGCAGACAGATAAAAAGGGCTGCATGCTTTATCATGTAAGGAGGAGAGAGAGAGAGAGACAGAGAGAGAGAGTGGGGAGAGGGAGAAATGAGGAGAACAACATGGAGAGTCAGGAGAAGAGTGACTAAGACAGAGAGGTGGGTTTATTTTGTTTGATGAAATCCAGTTTTCTAAGGTGGAGTAATTGTCTATGTGCGTGTGTGTGTGTGTGTGTGTGTGTGTGTGAGGAGAGAGGAAGGGAGATTGTTAAGAAAGAGTGTGTGTGTGTGTGTGTGTGTGTGTGTGTGTGTGTGTGTGTGTGTGTGTGTGTGTGTGTGTGTGTGTGTGTGTGTGTGTGTGTGTGTGTGTGTGTGTGAACGCGTGCAAGCATGAGAGAGAGAAAGAGAGAGAGAGAGAGGCAGAAAAAGGGTTTGTGTCCATGCATGGGTGTGTGTAAGAGAGTTTGTGAGAGAGACAGACAAGTTGAGTGTGTAGGTGATGTGCAAGAGAGAGAGAGACAGAGAGAGAGAGGGAGGGAGGGAGAGAACTTGTGGGGGAGTGAAGCAGGCCTTACTTCATCCAGAATGCGGTTTTTGGCGCGTGTGATCGCTGTGTTCAGGATACTGATCCAGGACTCCTTCTCCTCTGGACTGACAGCCAGGAACACCAGATTGGGGACCTGAGGGAGAGGGAGAGGAAACAGAAAAGGAACATAAAAGATGGGAAATAAAAAGAAAGCGAGAGACAGAGGGAGAGGCAGATGTCAGCACGACTGTCACATGGTCTGCCGTTGTCTTAATCACCGCACGAACAGGCTGTCCTCGCTCTCCTTTGAGGGGGCAGCAGGCAAAAAATTCCAGCAGAAATCCTTTCAGAGGTTTAACCAAAGCAGAATGCAGTCGGCACGACCAGAGTCACATATACAAGAGTTCATCTCATCTCAGGATGGCTAACAGAAAAAAGAAACAACACATTGTGACAAGAGCGTAACAGAACTATAGCTTGTACTTTCTAGAACACAGTCATTTACTCATAAAATACAGGAAACCGAATCAGTTTTGTATGGATCAACAGGACAAGGCGTCACATAAAAAAAACAAACAACTGTGCACAGCAGCATCGCTTAGTTCCTGTTCCAGGTCCTCCACTATGGAAAATTGAGCGTGTTTTCCTCTTAAACTGCACCAAATTCTCCAACAAGCATTTCTTACTGGTTATGAAATGCCCCGTTTGTCATTTTAAGCTCTAAATTGCTTTTGGTGAATGTTCAAAGCCATAAAAGTTTTAGAAAATTACTACTTTACAATGCGTTTCTATGGTACGTCCGGCATAAATACGGCTTCCTGTTATTAGGTTTGCTAAACTGTGTACAATATATGACTTTGGGAATGACCTCACTGCACTTCCTACTGGCACATCCCATAATATGCCTGCAGTGGGAAGGTCACTCCTGCAGAACAGCAAGATCATGCCCGGTTGCCTTGTCTTGTGCCCTGATTGGTTGTCTGAGTTTGAGGGGGCGGGACAAAGCCCAAGTCCTGATTCTGTTGAGCTGTTTTACATTGCTGCCTGAAATAAACAGATTTGATTCAGTGCCTGTCGAAACACCTGCACACACAGGTGCAGGCAATGCATCTCAGCAAAGCACTGCGAAGGCTGCACAGGTAGGCTGAAACGGAAGGTAGAAACACTCACCCATACATGTGCTCACACACACACAAACACACGTGCATACACACACACATATACATGCACATGCCCAAACACACTCCCGGACACACAAGTATAAGCGCAGACAGAGATGTGCTGCACTCCTATATACCCATATACCCATATACATGCAGCCACAAAAATATACTCACAAACACACACACGTGCACTCTCATACACACACATGCATGCATGCACACACACACATGCACAAACACACACATGCACTCAGACATACACACTCAGACACACACACACACACAAACACACATGTGCACTCTCATACACACACACACACACACTGCACTCAGACATACACACACACACACACACATGCATTCAGACATACACACACATGCACTCAGACATACACACACACACATGCACTCTGACATACACACACACACACACATACACACACACTCTTTCTGTTTTAATAAGTCAGTGAGGGAGTTTGGGAGTGTCTGTGAATGAGATGGGAGCAGCAGGGGAACCGAATCAGGGAGAGGCCAGACAAGGCGTCGCCAGGGCCCACAGACACTCTCTGCCTGACGTCAGGGTCATTCAGGGGGGTCTTAAGCCCTCTATGGAGGATCACATCCCCTTTTTTCACCCAGTCAGTATCACCGCTTACGAACCCAAATTCGGTTAATGCCTCCATTACACCCTCACCCACCCCCCACGTCTATCCGCTTTCAGCCTGCAATGAGAGCATTTCAAACAACGTCAGCTCACAGAGGGAAGAGGGGAAGCAGACCAAGGGTTTGATTTCCTTATTTTCATACTTAAACAGACACAATTTTTCTCTTTTTTTTCTGTCCTCTTTTTCCTATGCACTCTAACCACACCATAAAGCACATTTCTTCCGGAGGTGCTGTTTCATGTGGAAAGTGGCTACACTGAGCCCTCCCTCCCTGCCTTAAATATAGCCACGGATTCTATAGACCAAAGAATAAGAAACCAGGGCCATAATCAGTTCCTGGAATGCCTACAATTTTCTCCTCCGAATTACTGAATAACCCCCAATAATTTAGGTAATGTAATATTTTTGCTGGATTTCTAGATAAGCACGTTACTGACTACTGATGCCGGTTTCTGTGTTCCAGCTATTAAAAATGAGCTCATTAGCTAAATTAGCTCAGGGTAATTGGTGGAACCTGAAACCTGTGTACACACCTGCCCCCCCCCCCCAAGTATGGAAATGCCCCTTCCCTTCTCACTTCACCTTAATTACAGGGGGTTCCACTTTGTAACCACAGATCCTGGTGCTGAATTACAGTATAGAATGTCCACTGTCATGGTACTGTATGTGGCCACACCCCCTTAATGAATATTCAGAATATGCAAATTAATGGAATGTTTTGGATTCACCAGTTGGGAGGAAGAGCTTTAAGAATGCAGCAAGAGTTTAAAGAATGCAGAACCAAGCGTCTGACTGGCGTTTTCTGTGGCAGAACCTTAAGGCACGAGCTCTGCGTCAAACAGAATTCAGGCATGTGCAATGTTCTACGCAATGGAGCATCTTGGGCCAGTGCTCCCTAGCCCTAAACTTATGACGCACATGAAATGAAAGCATTAACATAGTTTTTCATAACAGAAGAGTAGGACTGCAAGGGGTGATGCAACTGTGGTTTTAAAATCTATAAAATGGAAACAACAAACAAAGTGAGCTACTAAAGATTTTCCAGGTTGAGCTCTGCATACTAAACAAGAAAGGCAGAAGTGAGAATTAGTTCTGAGACAAATTCTGCATTGATGTCAAGTAGTAGTGTATTGCGCTTGTAGTGCTTATAGCATCTTGGTGGGTCATGTGGTTGAGGCAGGGGTTCTTAAAGTGTTCGAGTTCGCTCACGCCTACGCGCAGTTCAGGATTCTCTCCAGATCAATGCCATGAAGGGCCGTGTGTGTGTGTGTGTGTGTGTGTGTTCGTTTTCACTCCAGCTTCTGCCCTTGATTAGATAATTATCTTCTTCTTTTGCTAAATCACCATTGGTTTGAACATAATGTGTGAAAACCGAACAAGTTACTTATTACTGCGTAAATAAACCGCTTATACTCTGCGCTTTAACACACAGTTGCATGAACATAATTAATCCAGTAATTGGGATAATTAAGGCAAGCGGCTGTAGATGAACACCAGCACACACACAGCCTTCCACAGCATCGGGTCTGACAGCGAGCAGTAGGCAAACGACCCTCCCTAAACGGTCTGACAGACCTGCGCTCAACATTATGCAACACACAGTTCGGCGTAAGCAATGGCAAAGTTCAGCTTTTAGCATTTATTTGTAAGTCAAATTTAAGGGCGGATGCTGATTATATCCAGACCCTGGACCTTTTCCACACGATGTACAGTGAGTAAGCAGGGCTCATCCAGTCTAAACGTCTGCTTTACTCACCCTGACTTTTTTCCTGCAAAACATCACATCCTGTAGTGAGAAAATGGTGCCACACAAAACCCAGGCCTTTGAAAACTGGCATGGCAGTGAAAGAATGACCGAGTTCTTCCTTGCTACTGTCACCCTATTGAGGAGGTTTAAAGTGTACTGCGTTATTATTTTTTTTTTGCAAAATCCTCCATACAAATAAAATTGATTAGCTTTTGATATGACCTCATAACGATCCTTGCCACCAATTTGCTGGGGCTTGTAATCCAAGAAGATTGGGTCAGGCTCGTTGTTCAAGCACAATTAGGACGTAATTATTTAACCGCAACAGGCTTAAGGGAAGAGAGGGAGCATTTTATGTCAATCCCAGATCCAAGGCTGTTTTCTTCCAACCAATTAGGGAGAAATTAATTAATCAATTAAGAATGGAGGCTTGAGGAAACAGGAAAACACTTAGCCCTGCTTTGAAATCAACATTTGTCCTTCAGGTTTTTTTTTTTCCTTTTGAGTCTGCTGAGTTTATTGCTCTGACCTGTGCCTCTTTCGTTAGGCTATAGTGTGGAGGTAAAAGCTTGGGATAAAAGTCTGGTGCGAGAGCGAGAGGCTGCTCCTGGGTTTAGCTTCACATCTGCCCATTCTGGTTAGGCATACGGCACAATGGAGCGAGAATCAAAGCTGAAACCAGAGACGTCCCGAGGGGGAAGCCTGCCCACCACGCCCACCGTGCGGTTAGAGACGTGTTGGTCTATAGGGTGTAGCCACTGGCTTCATGCAGACATTGTGTATGTGTGTATGCACACGTGTGTGTGTGTATGTGTGCGTGTTGTGTTTTGTGCATGTATATGTGTGCGTGTACGTTTATGGGGACTGTAACTATGGCAATGGGGACATCAAGGTTGTGTGACTGACCATGGGGACAAGCTTGAAAACACAGTTTGCAGAGTTTGGCCAATGGGAAGGGTTGCAACAGGGGAGCCTGGCACAATCTGGCCAATAGGAAGGGCCGGTAGAGTGGATCTGGCACAATGTGGCCAATGAGATGAGCCGACACAGGCAGGCCTGATCTCATGCCAACTGACTGAGCAGCGCTTCCTCTCAGGCAGAGACAAATGAAAAATAACAGGAAATTCTCTTCTCAAAAAGCTGCACAGGTTTGTCCCAAATTTCTGTATCGTGCAGACGGGCAGAGAATTCCCATTTCCCCAAAGGGAAGAATGCGGGTGGGGGGTGCATTGTGTCTCCTGGCGATGCATAATTATTGTGTAATATTCACAGTTATGAATATTAATGTCCTTATAATTGCATATTCCCAGACTGAACCTAGTTGCTTTTGACCCAGTTGGTTTCCTGTTGTGTATTTTCGTATTTGTTCTGATTATTGTGCTTGAGCAGTTGTAGTGTGCGCCGGCTGTAGTTGTTGTTTGCGCTCTGACTGAATGTCATTTTCAGTATCATTTAGTTAAGACTGAGAGGGAGGGACAGAGGGAGTGTGAGAGAGACAAAGAGATTATGAAGAATTACAGAACTGAACAGAATCGGAAAAGAAAGACAGAGAGGGAGGGGGTGGAGGAGCAACGGAAAAGAAATATGGCAAAAGGGTATAGAATGAGGAAAAAGTAAGAAAACATTCTATTTTTTCATTTATTTCACTGAAACTGTGTGTGTTCTGCTTGTCTGTGAGTCTTGTTTAAGTCTTAAGTACCTGGACAATAATGTTAGGCGTAGTCATATCAGAAAAGATTAAGTGAACTAATGAGAATTGATTGATGGAGAGAGAAAGCAAATGAGCAACAGATGAGAAAAGAAAGAGAAATAGAGATGGGTAAGAGAGGGTAATGAAGGAGAAGAGGGGAGTATTAAAAGAGTGGGGATAAGAGAGAGGGAGGAAGAGAGAGAACAGAAGAGCACGGAAAAGAGAAAGAATGAGAGAGGGGAATGAGACGGTGTGTGTCTGTTTTCTGCACGGCGCAGAGCAGGCCGGGGGATTTATGGCCTGCAGCGGGACAACTCCAAGAGAGTTCCCCTGATTTACGGCTCCTCTCAGCCTCAACATTTTTCCAAAAAATCTCCACTGCTCCCTTCCCTCACCCCCCTTTCCCCACCCCTCACTTGCCCTGATCATCACAAACCCAGCGCCCAGGGTCTGCCTCCAGGATCCATGGGAGATCCGGCCTCATTCGATCTCGTAAATAATCCCAGTCTGTATCGGAAAACTCCGCAGAAGAGCCGCAGAAACTTCCCAAATCCAGGGGAGATGGGGCCACTTCCAGGTATCCTGAGGTGCTGTCCTCCCTCCCTCCATCCCTTTATTTCCTCTCTTTATTCTTGCCCTTCCTCTTTTCATTCCTTCACTTCTTCCTTCACCTGGTCTATAGAGCACAGGGAGGTGAAAGCGACGCGGTAGGAACCTCACCTGGTCAGTCAGTATTCACTGTGGGTCGACGAAACGATGAGGGAGGACATGAAGGAGGAGATGTAGGGATGAAGAGAGAGAGAGAGAGAGAGAGAGAGAGAGAGAGAGAGAGAGAGAAAGAAAGAAAGAAAAAGAAAGATTGAACAAGAGAGGGAGGGAGGGGGAAGGAAAGAAAGAAAACATAGACATATAAAAAAGGAAAGAAGAGAGAAAGACAGAAAGAAAGAGGAAGAGAGAGGAAATAAAGAAAGGACAGGACGGGAGTGAGAGAGTAAGGAATAAAGAAGGGGAGGAGGGAAGGATACTACCTCAGAGTATTGGAATGGGGCCCTAAACCCCTTAAATTTGGGTTGTTTCTGAATGTGTTTCTGTAAACCCCCCCCACTGAGGCGTCGTCCTGTGAGCTCTCACGACGTGCGAAGTGCGCTGGTCCGTAGGAGTGCTACACCCACACCGCTGATGAGCTCAAAGTGCCAGCAGAGCCCAGCGCGGCGTTCCCAACTGCCATGACTCACACAAATATAATATGACACAAAAAAATTTCACAAAAAAAATATAAAAAAATCACGCCTTAAAAATGCTAAAATACACACGATTTGAGGAAAATCTGCTTAATATAAACAAAATTGTCTCTCAGTCGGTTAAGAAAAACTTACTTGTTGATATGTCTTAAACCAAGGAATTGGAGTATTTAATTATGAAAAATAATTTCAAATTATAATAAGCAAGAGGAAACAGCATTATGGAAAGGTTACTCTGCTCAGAGTCTATTCTTTTGCCACCCCCTGTGTCTCAGGCTTTTAAAAAATGTAAAAAATTAAAACATTAAAAACAAAAACAGTTACCACTTTTGGGATGTACCTATTATTTAACTAATATGGCAGTAATTCTGACAGAATTTATATAATGTAAGCATTTATACAACTTACGCAGATATACTGACACATGTCCACACACTATCCATTTATACAGCTGTGTATTTTACTGCAGTAATTCAGGTTGCTCACGGGCACACCAGCAGTGTCCTCTCAGGAAATGAAACCCTCCATCTCTGAGCGAGAAGCCCAGCTCCCTAACCACTGCACTACACTGCCACCCAGGAGGCTGATGCCAAACTCCTCAGGCCTTCACCAGCCGGCCCTCTGTTTCATGACTCAGCTGCCACGTACCCGACCTGTCTATCGCCGCTACAGCGACTGCCGTCTCCACAGAGGGAAAGCAAGCACTGACAAACCACGGCAACATGCTGTAGAGGGGTAGTCAGACCAGTGCAGGGACCAAAACTTACATTTTTTATTCTTTAATAGGGGCGGGTGTGTTGTTAATGCTTTATGGAGAGGTTCAAAAACCCCAAACCCCCTCCACCTAACTGCCTTCATTTCGAACCCTGGATTGAAGTCCTTTTTAGCCACCGCCTGTACACTCCGTGACACTTTCCCATCCTGTATGAAATCAGCTCTCAGTATGAGAGCTGGCACACAACACACTGGCCAAACCGCCCGTAATAAAACCGCTGTCAAATAAATTTTAAAAATCACAAAAATCTTTTATTCACTATTAATGGGGGACCACCCAAACTCCAGTTTAGGCCTGTTCTGCTACGGTCTGTGTTCTCAAGGGTCCTAAACTCCCTCTTGTCCCTCCATCTGGGACACACACACACAACGTGCCAGCCAAAAACTGCAGGCCAACCATCAGCCAAGAAAACTACGGTCAAATAAAAAAGCACAGGAGCTCTTTATCCATCATACATACTGATGGTTGAGCAGGCAGGTGAAACGCCTGGTGAAACGCGGCCAGGCATTTAGCCAATGACAGGACACCTTGCTGGGCATTTAGCCAATGACAGGACACCTTGCTGGGCATTTAGCCAATGACAGGACACCTCTCTGGGCGTTTAGCCAATGACAGGACACCTCTCTGGGGGGCAGCGGGAGGGGGCCAGGGGGTGCCAAAGAGAGGCGTCAGAGAGCCGTAAATCTAAAGGGCCTCCACGTCAGGCCTGGAACAGTGCACAAGATTCTTTTGTTAACAGAACGGGTACTAAATATTTTAACCATTGCACAAATGCGCACGTGTGTGTTGTTCGTTGTCATGGAAACCTCCCGCGTCAGAAAAACACAATGGCAGAGAGACACAAGTTTGACTTTGAGGCAGGCGGTGGTTGCGGTGATCTCAGATCAGTGCATAAGCTTCAGCTACGCTCCCATTCGGCCAGCAATGTTTCTGTGCCCTGCTTGGAGATACTGATCTCAGATAAGTGCACAGAAATCACCTACACTCCCATATGTTCAGCTGTGTTCACGCGCCCTCGCTACAGACACTGATCTCAGATCAGTACTAGGTGTCCCCTACATTCTCTTGTGTCCAGCTGTGTTCATACGCCCTTGGTGCAGACACTGATCTCAGACCAGTACACACGTCCTTGGTGTACACCCTTTGCCTGTGGGCCTCCACTGGCTCTGTTCGGCTGATGTAATCCCTCTACATCGGCTGCGCTTTCTCTCCAGTTCCCTGCAGTGTCAGCACCCATAATCCATCACTGCTGGCTTTCCCTCTCCTGACAGAAAGCGGGACGCTAAAATCAACGGGACCTCCCAAACTGCCCAATATGAGTGTGTGTGTGTGTGTGTGTGTATGTATGCACACACGTGTATGAGAACATCTGTGTGTAAAGTGTATGAACACTCTTGTGTTGTGTGCATACGTGTGTGTATGTGCGTACATGTGAGTGTGTGTTGCATGTCTGTGAATGTGGCCGTGCTTGAGAGTGTGTACGTCTATGCACATGTGTGTGTGCGAGCATGTGTGTGTGTGTGTGAGTTTGTGCTCATGCCCAGTGCATATGTGCATATGTGTGTATATGTGCGTACATGTGAGTGTGTGTTGCATGTCTGTGAATGTGTGTGTGTGTGTGTGTGTGTGTTTGAGTGAGTTTGTGCTCATGCCCAGTTGTGAACACTTCTCTACAGTGTGTGAGTACCAGGCCCCAGGGTGTGTAGGGAAATGAGGGGAAAAACACGATATTCAGCCTGTCACATCAAGTCTCCTTACACAGCGATAGACCCCTGTGAGACCCAGCGTTTTTGTTTTTTGTTTTTTTTGTCAATGGGCACATCTCCTGTCTGGCCTGGGCCAAAGCCAGCGAGCACGACTCAGACGCAATTACTGAGAGAATTATGGGTAACGGTCACGGTCGATCTGGGCAGCGTGCCGTTCGCTCGGCTCCCAGAGACAACCCCGATGCCAGCGCCATGAGCCACAGAGAGGGCAGGCTCTGTCCTCGTGAGAGCAGCTCTTGTTTCCAATCAGGAGGCCAAACAAGATGTTTCCCGTTCTCTTCCTCTCACACTTCTCTGCACAGCTTTTGCGTATGCATCTGTACAATTTCATTCACACAACTTCAGCAATGTGAAAGAATGGTTCCTAACAGACTTGGGCTCGGTGGCCTGCTCATTGAACCTGTAACACAGGTGTGTGTCCTCTGCTTAATTCTTGGGAGCACAAGCTGTCTGTCAGTCACAGTCTTATTCCAATTAGCCCTGTAATTAACTACCCATGTCCCTTTTTATAATAGTGCTGCCAATTGTAAAATGTGGCAGAATTGTGAACTGGTTAATTGAAAAATTGATTGCCTGATTCACCCACTAGGAGGGATGGAAGAGACCCACCCTGTTACCATGCCAACGGGAGACAGACCCGCCCTGTTACCATGCCGACGGGGAGACTCACCGTGTTTCCGGGCTGCCGGGAGCGCAGCAGAGTGAACTTGCTGTGGTTCTTCTTGCTGCGGCTCTTGGACTTGCGCAGCTCCTCCGAGCGCTCATAGTCCAGCAGATCGATCACCTCCTGCACCCTCTTCTCATCCTTCACCTGGCAAAACAAGATTAGACACACGACTTAACTCAGGTAGGCAACGCACATCAAATGGATTTTATTTGTCTCCCTGCTTTTTACAAAGTTGGAAGACCAATTGTAACATGTACACTTTGACACACCCATGAAACACATAGACACACAATACCCCCAAGTCTCCCACATACACTTGCTCACAGTCTCACGCACACACACACACACACACACATAATACAGGGACACACAGCACCCCGAGGCTGACACAAAGCTGATTGTCCCTGTCAGTCTCCCAGCAGGGATGCTCTCTCCTCCTGCCCCGCCTGGTCAGGTCACTCACACCTACCATGTTACAACCTGTACTGCTTATCTCATTATTTACTATGCAGCTGTGGAGAGAGTACCTTCATATTATCTCATTATTTACTATGCAGCTGTGGAGAGAGTACCTTCATATCAGCATAACAATAATCTCACCTAATTCAGACTAATCACACTCAGGCTCCTCCCACACAGTCACCAGACACCACCGCTAAATGCTATCTCATTCAGTGATGACATAATGGGGTTTGATGACATCACAAGTGGGTGGAGCTGGAATATCTTAAAGCTTGCTGGCTGTGCTGAACCAGTCATATTTGCGTTTTGTTGTGGAGAGAACAGGTTCATATCTAAACAACAATCTAATCCAATCTAGACTAATCACACACAAACTCCTCCCACATACTATCACCAGACATGAGGTTTCATGACACCATAATGGGTGGAGCTACCATATGTTACCAGTACCTTACAACCCAAAACTACCATCAAAATAAAAATTCTGATTGGATCAGGGACATTAGTGATTGACAGCTGACTGTAGCTCCACCCTTTTCAGGACAATGAAATCAAATTCTACCATCATTTATGTCCGTCTGCTCCCTGAATAATCAGTAGATTACTTATAATTATCTTTTAACAAATATATCTTCTGTAAATGCAGCACTAATGTATACCTGACAGCCATTTTCTACATAAAACACTTTCAAACCGAGCATCTAGTGCAAGCCTAATTTTTATAAGGCAGATATTGACTCGTAGAAAAAGCTGACCTTAAATACTTACTCTGTAGACAGGTGGAGAGCATGATCTTCATTACACAGCGAGCTTAAAAAGTATCTGAATTTTCACTTGTTAAGCAGTTCCATTCAGACCTCAGTACAGTAATTTAGTGTGTGTGTCTGTAATTACACATTGATTGCACTTAAGAAACGAGGGCATGTTTTTCACTGCAGCGCAGTAGCATAGCAGACACTTTTCAGGAAAGTGTTTTACCCATTGTATCACATAATTTTTAACTACATGGTGTTTTGAATAGACTTTGCTAGTCACAGAGCCATGAAACATTAACAGTCAACAATCAGCGATTCAAGATTTCTATTCATGTAGTAAATTCAAAAGTGGCAAAGTTTTTTTGGCTGACTATGGGCTAGTTTTACTAATTTATTGTTGTCGACAAAAATCATTCAACACTCAAGTATAATCAGACAAAATTGTCGGTTCTGTCAACTTGCAACTCTTTTGCTCTTATTTTCTGTAGTAAACAAAACATTTGATTGACACAGAATGTTGAAAGGGCATGCATACTGATTTGGACCTGCAATAAGGCCACTAGTGCTCTGTCATAACCAAGCATCATTAGGCTTCTCTGTGCAATTTACAGAAAAAACAATCAACAATCAAAATGAGGTATTGAACCAAGCCGTGGTATAAGCCAGAAATGAAACAATTCCAGGATCAATGGACAAAAGTTACCTAAGGTTTCTTTATGGCCCAACTGTAGTCATGGTTACAGAGGCTGCAAAGCTACAGACGCGGGCTTAAGAGAGAGGAGAGGAGCTCTGCAGGGCGTTGTGCGTTCTGCGCTACTGCAGATCGCACACGGAAATGTGCACCGACCTGACACCTGCCAGTCCCCTCGCCCCATTAATATTTAACTCCCATTGTAATCCTCTCTGGCGGTGAGACCGATCTCTCACACGCGATAGGCTTAATGCCAATCCAATACCGGCCAATCAATGACTGAAGAAATGAAGGTGTCAGCTGTGGAAGAAATATGTGCTGTCACTGCTCTGCCTTGCACCAGGGATGGACTACAGTATGGATACCCACATCCATGTATCACAATGCACCGGTGTCCTGATGTTTATTTGTGCATTTTTTGGTTTATCTGTAGGGCCCAGACCAATGCAAGATTTTTGGGTCAAATACAAATGAGTGTTTTTTTCTGGTCTGTTAATGCTATATCTTCCTTTAATAACAATATATCTTATAAATAAAAGTTGTAGAGAAGTATATTTATATTCAAGAATGAATGTTGTCAATGAGTGGTCATTGCTGGTGATATTACATAAAAATAGTATTCATGCATTGTGTTCTTTTCTGGCTGTATGTTTTCCTCCTTTTTTTTTTTTTGTTTAGAGATTTAAAAACTGTTTGCAATTCGACTGTGTTTGAACTAGGGACTAAAAGCTAACGCTGCATTTTGGATGCGGCCGCACTCATTGTTTAAAAACGCATCCATAAAATAACGTTTTTCTTGGGCACGGACCACCAGAGACGTGCTGTAGAGACATTCTCAGAGAGGCATGTAGCGAGCGGTTTTGGGATGGGAGGGTGGCTCTGATTTGGCTGACTGAGCCGAGTCGAGGCCGTCTGGGATTCAGGAACAAGTGCCAAGAGACCACCCCCACCTCCCACCCCATCCCCCCAGTACACAGTCACAGCTTGTCTAACAAAGACAGGCGCGCTGAGAGGAACCACACAGCACGCTCACAAACACTTTGGTATTCATTACATTACAGTACAGCCATTAAGATGATGCTTTAAACCAAAGTAACTTGCAGTTGAATGGACTGACCAGCAGCCAGTTCCCCCCTGGGAGCAATGTGGGGTTAAGGGCCTTGCTCAAGCGCCCCATGGCTACACTCATCTCATTGTGGCTACACTGGAGCTTGAGCCATCAACCTTCCTGTATCCCAGTCAAGCATCTTAGCCACTATAAAGCTATATTTGTATCAGCACATTTTCAACATCTGCACCATAATGACCCAGTTCTCCAAGCATGGAATAAGCCTAGTCCCAGTTCAGCTGAGACCTTCACTGAATTTTAATGTTAATCCAGGACAGGCTTTAGTCTTTGTCCGGGAAACTGGGCTGAATCTGTTTTCCATGGGAAATAAGTAATAACTTACTGAGCAAATCTGAAGTAAATAGGTTATAGAATCGTCATATTTTTTGACAGGATGAAGATACTCAAATGTTTGGGTTTTTTTGGGCCTCCCAAAACCTAACGACCAATTTTATGCGATCGCAGGGGACATCCTGACACCAAGGAGTGAAACGTAAGGTTAAAATCTAAACACAAAATATCCCAAAAGGTACATCAGTAAACAGAAAAACAGAACATGAAAAGCTGCAGTGATCAAATTCTTTTGATCCCATCCAACAACGTCCCCGCGTTACGTGGAACTCGTTAGCGCGAAAACAAACGCGTGAAGTTCAAACGCAAAAAAGCGTGATCGTCACCCCCTCCCGCCTATTTTATTTATATACTATGACATCACTCCACATAAAATATTCACCGACATCACGGAACATGCGGCAGCATCAGAGCACTTAAAATGTTGAAAGGGGGAAAGAGAGAAAAGAGAGAGAGAAAGAGAGAGATGGAAAAAAAAACAGTATCTGTCTGTGGCTATATATAAACATGGCACATGTGACAGGTAGTGGGGGAAACGACGCAGCCGGCCTCCTCATTAAAGATGGATCTGGCTCAGCCTCACTCAGCCGATCTGGGGGCTGGAGATAACAGCTGATTTTGGGGGGGGTTGTGGGGGGCCAGAGAGGGTTGGGGTTGGGGGATGTTTGTGTGGTGATAACGGAAGCAAGTGAAGTCAGCATGTGGTCTTCAGAGAACAGGGGCACTGTAAAAGGGAGGGAGGTGGGGTACGGTTGATTTTGGGGGTGGGGTGGGGTAAGGATGATGTGAGAGGGACAGTGTAGTGACATCATCACTTGTTGTTCAGAGAACTGGAACAGGCCAGGGGGGGGGGGGGGCATAAAGGTGGCTGTAGTCGGAATGTGTGGGGAGTGGGTGGGGGTGGAGTGACATCACACCTGCTGTTTATTGTGACATCACACAGGGAAGGGAGAACAATAAGAGGATTCCCTGAACAGTGAAGAATGCATGGACAATAAAAAAAATAATAATTAAAAAAAAAACTCTCTTCACAGCAAAACCCCTCTGGAGTCACCTTCCTGAAAGTCACGAAGACCTGCCCTGTAAAATCACCTCAGCCCTCGGGACTGCAGCGGTGCCTTTTTTACTTAATCACCCCTAAAAAACCAAATTATCTGGATGCAAAGCTCCGAGTTTTGTCTAAAGAGCAAACAGATGACTCAGACCAGTGCAAATGCAAATCGTTTTAAAGCACTCTTTTTTTTTTTCCTGATTCCGGATAAACCCCTTAGACTCTCCCCCACATGAATCACTGCAATCGAGTGTCGGTAACACTAATATCATAGCCTGCAGGAAGCAGTTTCCCATACGCACATACAGAGAGGACAAACCCGCCCTGCAAAAACGTAAAAAATGTAACCCGAAGTGACAAGCACCAGCAATTCTAATACTAGAGCAGATGGAACATGGTGTCCTGTGTGTCTACATGTAAAAGGTTACAGGCTTGAATCCGAAAGTGGGGCACAGCCATTTTACATCCTTGAACAATCTTCAATGCTGATTGAACACGAGAGATGTGCAAGTCATTCTGGATTCCACCCATTAATATGGCAAATATGAAACTCACTTCCTGCATTGGTATTCATCCAATCAGTGTAATTCCCCACAATTTATCCACAATTTCCAGCATTGGTATTCATCCAGTCAGATCCATTTCCTGCACTGGTATCAACCCAATCGGTGACATTCCCTGCACTGGTATTCATCCAATCAATTTTCATACAGTGCAATTGCTTATCGCGGTGTGTGCACATGCGTGCACTCGTATGTCCACAACTGTCTTTGAGTTAGCGTATTTGCATCGGTGTCAGTGTATACGTTTTCCGCGTATGTTCGTACATGTGTACATGCACGTCTGTGTGCCCGTGTATGTGTATAGGAGAGTGTGTGTGTGTTTGCACACCCAGTACCTTCAGAGCTTGCCCCTGCACGTTCACTGTCACTGACACAGGCCTTGCTCTCTCGGGGTTCCAGAGAAGAGCACGCTCCCCTCGGCCTCACCGTCACTCCCAGCTCTGCTGCTCCATACGTGACTCTCTGGGTCTTTTGGCAGTTCTGGATGTGACCTAAATTGTCGGAGTACGAGCCAGCCCTGACTCTCAACAGCTTTTATCTAATCTTCCCTGTCCTTTCTCTTCATTCACGCTTACAGCTGGGAGCAGCCTAGTGCAGTAGCCCAATTGCCTCTGGCGTGCGTGAGAGGGGGAAAAACACATTCTTAAATTAGGATTCATGTCATGACAGAGAATTTATTAGTACGGTGCAATTCACAAACATTTAACATTTCACTGTACAATCTACAACAGGACCCTGGCCCTAACCCCGCCCAAACAAAAACCTTCAGGGAACAGTGGTAAGGAGAAACGCCCAATAGGAACCAAACCGAGGGGGAGCCAATCCTGATCTTACAGGCCCAAGGTGTGAGTGAGACCAAACAGTTTAGGCCAAGAATGAATGGATTGTGTGTTGAAAATGTAGTTTGCGTAAGCCACTCTGGATGAGAGCACCTTCCTCACGCTGAATGGAAATGCAGGCAGCCTTCAGTGATCTTCACTGCACAGCATTCATCTTAATTTGGGTAAAGCCAAGCAGATAAACCAGGGATCTGATGCAAGAGACATATTTCTCTGATAGACGTCTGAAAGTACTGGCTGATTTTATCCAATATGTTCGTGATTACTGAACTGTTATTGTCTGCGTCCCTCTATTTTCCAGGATATTTGGTTTGATTTGTTTTTTTTAAGGGCATAAGGGAATAATTTTCATAAATGCACTCAATTGGGTTTTTTTTTCCGATGTCCATTGTAGAGCATTCTGTGATAACCTGTTTATACTACATGATGCTAATAGAAAAAGGATGGATTTATTGATTGATTGCAGTTGACTGAAGCCAAGGCCAATTTCAAACCATATCAGCAATTTTGCAAAAATGACCCCCATCCTTCACCAATCACGAGTCTGAACTGGTTGGCGAATTAAAGGCTCCATATAGCCAATGTCACTTCCTGGTTTTGTAAAAGAAACCAACAAAAACAGGAGCAGAGAGTGGTGACCTGGAAGTAGTTTCCAAGGTAGTGCCCTGCTCATCTGGTCAGGAGCAAACTGAATAGCTCTATCAGATCAGGAAGAACATACATGACAGCATGAGGGAAATCATTTTAGGAGAAAATTGATTTCGCCAGCAGGTCAATTTTCAGAATTGGATCGATGTGAAAAGCAATTGTCAATCTAAAGGACGTGATAAATCAGCTGAAAAATGTTCAAATGGGTCAAGCGGGGCCTCAGAGAAAAAAAAAAAAAAACCCAGTGAAACCCTTGGCCCTCCAGGGCCTAGACTTGATCCCTGGTGTAGGGTGGCTCATTCTCCGGAGAGCCGTTCCACTTGTCACATGACCTGCGACCTTCTGAAGGCCCAGGGGCCATGGTGTGCGTGTGGCAGATAGAGTCTCAGGGTCAAAGTTCACAAACGGTTTCCTGCTGGGGTCTGACCTCTCTCATTGGCCCTGATAGGTCAGCTGATCTGTCCTGAGGGGATTGGACTCTCCCCTGGGATCTCCATGACAACCCTACCTTCAGCTCTCTGGCTTATGCATGAATTATAAAAAAAAAAAAAAAAACAAAATGATGAAAAAATCTAATTTAGTCATCTAGATTTACTTGGAGGAAAAAAAAATACAACTGAAAACATTTTGTTCAGAAAGACAATTTGGCAATCTCTTTCCTCAACCCAAAATGAAAAAGACAAGAAAGAGAGAGAGATTAAGCATCTTGCTTTTTTAACCCAGTTTATCTTAACTGCAGGCTATTGTCTTATACAGAGAAAATCAGCTTAGCCTAGTTTTTAACCCTGTATCATTCCTCGCCGTTTTTAAAGGAGTATGCTCTGTGTTCGGCTAAACGTGGCGCTTGCCCGCCTTAAACCTCTTCCGACAGCGGTAGAGGGCCCCCTAAATCCCCCCCAGCTCCCCCCCAGCCCCCCCATCTGGTCCTCCCACCCACCTGACTCTGAATCATCCCGTGTTTACAAATACAAACGCTAGGAAGCCCCTTCAAGGGAATTGCATTTTGAGTTTTTTTTTTTTCCTTTTCTTTTTTTTAAGTTCACATTTAAATTTAGGCTTTTGGAGCAGATGGTCTAATCTAGCAGAACTCATACAGGCATTTTTTTATTTATTCATTTTTTTTTTTCCATACAATATATTTATACAGCTGGAGATTGACTGAAGCGACTTTGTTGAGGGATTGATGGATATGATAACAGAGGCCCGCCTGGGAAGTGGGGTTACAGTATCCGAGTTACAGGCCAATTTCACTAATGATTACGCTATAAGCTTTTACTTTCCCTTTGAGGATATGGATTACAAAACAATGCCTCGGTCCAGCAGTTCGACCCTCTCCATGACTACAGCGATTCATCCTCAGCAGCTGTGCCTGCGTTGATATTGGTCAGTTTCTCGGAAGGCGATTCCCGAAAGTGTGGCGTGCTTGACACACATACCTCCACTCGGTGCAGCTTACATTTGAATGGCTGCCTACACCGGGGCTAATGTGATTGGTTAGAGAGCATTGCTTACATCACAAATAGTGTTCTACGACTCCAGATGCCAAATCTCTGGATAGACAATCTGGAAAACATGCATTCAGAAAAGGTACCTCTGGGAGGCTTTGGGTGGCGCACCATGTAAAGGAACACGTCTGCAGTGCAAGTGATAACGCATGACAAAACTGAGCAGATTCATCACTCAGAGGTGCCCTGGCTTACAGCAGAGAGGAACGGGCCTGGCACAGGCGTCTGAGAGAGAACAAAACCGAGCCGATGACTCCTGCCTCTGACTCATCAATCCCTCCCATCTGCTGCGGCATTGCCCTGGTGTCTCTCACCACCATAAGCCTCCCCAGTCACCCTCTGCAGAGCAGCTTGTGAGTGGGTCAGCCAGCCAATGGCAGGCTCAGCCTTGTCACATGGCTGCATCGTGCAACACTCATTGGCTGCCTCCACCAGGAAGACCGGGAATGAAGGAAGTGATGTAAGGACAGGAGGAAGTGATGTCAGATCTTAACATCCCCCCCACCCAAAAGAAAATACAATTTATCAGAATCACCTACAGGTTTTTAAACTACTCAGAAAAAAATCACATGATCTACAGAACAGAAAACTCTTTTCCTTTTCTTTTTTTTACCAAAAGTTGCAGATTTTGCAATCAGGGGATGCTGAATAAACAACTTTTAGGCCTCTACGAGCTTACAATAGCACTACTGATCAGGGTCCCACGGCAGATAAACCAGCAGGCTGTAGAATTGACCTTGGCTGTATAAATCAATTAATCAGTCAATCTTTTTTTTTTCATAGCCCTGTTTACAGTCTGTCACACAAAACACACTCTAATGGACATTTGCCAGAGGGGATCGAACATCGGAAAATTCTCCCGACAGACTAAACATGGGGGAACTGGAAAATGATTCCACAACTGATCTCAGGGCTGCTGGGAAATTCAGGTGGAATATTGTGTTGTTTTTTTTTGTTAGAGTTTTGCTGTTCTGTAGAGGCTGCACTGTGGGGGACAGTGAAGCCCATGTGACCAGCAGAAGGACTGCGCTGCGCTGAAAGTGTGAATGTACAGTCAGCAGGGGGGCCCTGTCTCTACACTGTTCAGTTTACAGGCTTTCAATGCTATCCTTCTCTTCCCCCACCTGCTCTCCCTCTCCATCCCTCTCTCTCCTCCCCCTTTCTCTCTCCATCATTCTCTCTCTCACCCTCTTCTATCTCTCTTTCCTCCTCTCTTTCTCCCCCCACCTTCTCTCCCTCTTTATCCCCCCTTTCTCTCTCCATTCCTCTCGCCAACTCTCTCTCCCCCCTCCCTCCCTCTCTCTCTCCTGGTGTGCGTGACTAGGACTGACTCAGTTGTGGGCGTCAGCGCAGAGTTGACTGTATGGAGGAGCCCCTGGTGGCTTGCACACACACACACACACACACACACACACACACACACATGCGCGCACACACACATCCACACGTATACTCACTCACATATACACATGCACTCCCACACACCACACACACACACACACACACACACGGACACACACATCTACATATGTGCGCGCACACACACACACATCCACACGTACGCTCACTCACATACACACACACACACACATGTGCGTGCGCACACATACAGTCAAACAACCCCTCACACTCACTCACATGCACATGCACAAACAAACATGCACACACACACACACACACACACACACACACACGCTCATTCACCATTTATTAGCTCTCTGATTAGACCGGCTGAGAACATTGTTGAAGCAAAACACTTCAGCAAAGCAGGGCCATTACAGAACCCACTCGAGGAGATGGAAATAACGGAGAGGCCGCGCTCTACGGCCACCCCAAATCTCCCAGTGTCTGAATCACACAGAGCCTCGACTGTAACCAATGGAATATTCAGTCTCACCTTCGACCATTCACCATAATCCATCACTAGACAAAAAAAAAAAAAACCCACTAGAGCTTTAAACCCCCTGAGTGGTAAAATAAGCAGGGAAAGTCTTTGGGTCAAAAGAGCAGTTTTCTTCCCCATTGTTTCCTTCCCCATCAGCTTACACGGTTCATATTTCAGCACATCCATTTATCTCAGACTCCAGTCTCCAGCCAATAGGGGGATAATGAGGTGTCATTCATCAAAACTGGGCGGAGCTACAATATGTAACCAACAACCCACTGATCTGAACCAATCATTGTCTTCCGTCTGAAAAGAACAAATCCTACTTTGCTTGTCAATCACTGAAATAGGTCAGTGATTGACAGGTATATAACCCCCCCCCCATGTCATAATACCTCACACAATAAGCACAGACTCGGCTAAAGAGCCCACAGAACTCATTTAAGACCCATACATTAGCTGCTGGTTAAAAGGAAACCACAAAGATCTACAGACGTCGAGGCCCCCCAGCACCAAAGCTGGAGACACCAGATTAACTTTGTCACATTACAATAGCAGTGACACATTAGCAACACCCCCATCCCAAACACAGTGAAAGCAAAGGTTGGACCTCTACACTGCTATTAGGAGAGGGAAGCTTCATGAACCCAAACATGGGCGGAGCTATGACATGCTGTTTATCACTGAGTTGTCTGACCCAATCAGAATGACTGTAGTCATCACAGAGGAACGCAGTGACTGGTTCGTGTTAGTGGGTCACTGACTTGACTCCGCTCTGCTGACATCTAATGTAATGTAAATCCAATTCTTTCATCACTGCTGCACTAACACGCTGAGGCGTAGCTAAGCACTGGAGGATGGCTTGGCCACAGATGAGAACATCTGTCCACGAAAGGCGGTCCCATCCAAAACTAACTTCTCCATGAAACCCCAGACTCCAATGTGGGGAGCAGCTAATTCAGGATTGCACAACTCTATCCCTGAAGAGCCGCACACTGATTTTTTTGAGGTTTTTGTCCAATTAAAATCCAATTCAGGCCTTGGAAAGAAGGTGTATAGATTTTTTTTTTTACTCAGAAAAATAAAAAACCTAAAGGACACATAATGATGAAAACAGGCTGTTCGGTGCAACTGGGCTCAACGTTAACCTGCAGTCTGACATAAGTTAAGAGCTTATATCCCGAGACACAATAAAAACCAACAGATATCAAGGCTGCCCCTCCCAAGACTGATGTTTGACACGAAGCTACAGACTTAAAATCACTTGGAACAAGCTCCAAACCATATAGCGAGAGCTGCCATTTATTCTCACTACACAGCCAGGCTAGCTGAAACCACCCTGATAACTGAATCCCAGCCTCCCTGGGTAACCCCATGGAAAATGACCCATCTCCCATTGGGGCTTCCAAGCTATTAGCAATGATGAAGAGCCAATACATGGGCAATACCATAGGGGGCATCACAAAGAGAAAACATTGTTTGAGCACTGGGGTGGGCAACTCTAAGCCTTGGAGGACAAATGTGTGTGTGCATTCTTGTTGCTAATGTTTACCCTTGGCTCAATTAGCACGTTAGCCACATGTGTCAATTCCATTTACTTCCTAGGTCAGACCACAGTGAAACGATCTACGCAAAGACACAAGAGCAGTGTTCAGATGTCACTTGTGAAAAAAAATAGCTAAACTGTAAAATCACAAACTGTAGATATTTTAAATAATTAAAAGCAAAAGCTGGAATGAAATTCAGAAACTGATAAGACCCACGCCATGCCCACCCATGCCCAGACACAGGAGCAAAAATTTTGCCACATGCTCAGTTCACCACCTTGCAGGTACATGGCCAGCCAGGAGAGGTCGCTAGTGAGCAATGAGACTAATGAGTTTTAAGGAAGAATAGGCAAGTTTACATCTCTTATGTCCAAGAGATTAACTGCATCAAACAATCTCAAACTTGCATTCACATTTAAAAATTTCGCTGATGCTTTTATCCAAAACAACTTACAAAACAAAATGCCCAAAAAAAAAAAAGACTGAAGATATGATCAGAAGTGTTGACAAATTCCCAGTATGATAACCATAATGGAAGTGTTGATTATATAGAGCTACAAAAACTACTGGGAGAAAAGCCCTGAATCATTCAGGGGACCCCAAAATTGCTTATCAATGTTATCAGTATGCTGTGGGAGTTGTCATATCTTTTCATAGGCACCATGACTCCAGGTTCTGTCTATGCCAACAACATAAGGTCAAAGGTCACAGCAGGTGAAACAGGAATACGTAACAGATCCACCCTGTTACTTCTGCGACCCGCTCTTGGTGCTATGCTTGCATCTCTCCCGCACCATATTTGGCCAGAACAATTCAAGTATGATATCTTAGGGTTGTTACACCCTGTTAAAATCCCATGCGCTACTTTCAATACAGTCCAGCAGGTGTAGTTATCGCCTTGATATAAATTACACTGGACTTTTTACACAAGGGCAGTTTGCCATCGTAGCCACTCTTTCTGCTAACGTGGCAGAAAATTATATTTAGAAGAAAAATGCTTAGATTAACATATAATCTTTTCACCATCTGCTTAAGTATACTTCTTCTAAATTGCTGAATTTAAATACGCCCACGTCGAGTAAAATAGATACCCACCAAAAAAAAAAAAAAAAGAGTTGGAAGTTTTCAAAAAGTTAGAACAGATATTTGTAATTGGCAGTGCATTTATTTGCATTCAAGACCAAGGGCATCATTTACGTTTTCAGGTCAATCCTGCTAACCGTCATATTTCTAATGGAACCTGTCACCATTTTGCATGTCGCCTACGTCATAATACACAATAAAACAACCAACAATGGGAACATGTAGTTCTAAATTTGGCATCAATGTCAGTGACAATATCGAACGCAGCCTTCTCGAATCAGCTGGTCAGTTTTATTGTCAGTTCCAGATATTCCGTGAACTCACCTCTTTCTCCGAGAGGTACAGTTGATCCCCTTTCAGCACCACAAAACGGTTTTTCCAGATCTCCCTAAAAATCCCTTTGCCGCAAAACTTGCGAATCCAGCCTGTTTTATCTGGCTGTGCCGAAGTCTGGTTGGTGTCTTGCAGGCCCTGCATGTTTTTTGAAAAAAAAAAAAAAACAAGAAGACAACAAAGTTAAGAAGAAGTTTGATTAGCACCTCACGCGTTATCAGGAGAGGACAGCGCGGGGATCAGCACTGAGCGCCGCACTGAGCTCCAGCATCTTGACATATCTACTGTCACAGCGTCACGCCGCGCGCGCGTGCAAAGCCAGGCGGACTTGCACACATGCTTGCACGTGCACTGCTGTGGTCTAATCTCGTTTGTAATTTGGATTAATATTCTTATATATTATATCTATAGGGCGGGGCTTGTGTTGAATTAATTAGCTCAAGGCCCTGGTGAGAATGCCTCCCACTGGCAACAAAGCATTCGGCTACGAAATCCATTTAGTTTGCCCTTAAAAAAATAACACTGCCACGGCTACTACTGTCATTGGCGCTGATGTGGGTTTACACAACAAAAACACCTCTGGAAACATTTGAAAAGGAAACTTTGGGGACGAAAAAAGATCCAAGGTGTATCACGATTTACGCTACCAAATGTGTCCGTTTTGACTTAGTATATTTGTTTCTTATTAACATAAAGCGCAAGCATCGCTGCGCGTGGCAACACCTAAGCCAGATGGGTGTTGATCACCAACATTTGAACATCTCGTGCCAGCTTCAGCAACACTGTGGATGTTAGCAGCCGCGCATTAAACCCACAGAGGCGAACCGCTGACAAAATTACGTAAAACCCGAGCAGATGCAGTGTTACAGGAGCTCACCCGTTTGGCCAAGTTGCTTTTCTTCATCGTGACGACTGTATCGCCGGTTTCCCACAGGTTCCAGCGTTTGTCTTCCGCGACAGTCCAAGCTGTGATTACAGCTCAGTCCATGAGCAAAAGGAGGTTTTGAAAGGCAAACAGCTCTAACAGCGGATCCCCCTTGTCTAGAGACTTCCCTGCATCGAAGTACCCCCGTTTCCTCTCGCCTTTCCCCCTTGTTCCTCTCTCGTTTTCAGCCAAAACCTGCGTCCTCGCTGGCTTCACTATGTTCGGAGCTGAATTGGCGTTTTCTCGTTACAATGCATCTAATATCATTGCCGCTCAAGCTGGCTCCCTCTCCTTCTCTGTCTCCGGCTAGAACTTGAGGTCTCTGCTATATGCAAGGCGCAGAGCTTTGTGACAAGACTTTGTTCGGGTTGCTCTTGCTATTTAGCACTCGACAGCTCCATCTATAGCCTCCGACAACGATGGCTGGTGATGTCACCGGGATAGCTGAAGTGACTGTCAATCGAATCGAATTTCTTAACAGCTCATCTTTGTCAGCGGGCGGAATTACCTCATTTTCAGGAGCGTAGGAAATAACGGTAAGAAGAGAACAATAAGAAATCCAAAACATTTTATTAATGATAATTTAAAGGGGATCTTAAGACGTTGAGTTGTTTCAAACTACCTGCAACTGACTCATCCAAATATTCTGCATAACCGAAACAATAGTTTAAACGTCTAGGTGAAATATTTTTACATTAAGACTGATATTCTAAATATGAGATGATATACAACAAAGGAATTGCATATTAGGGGTGTTGAATTCAATTCCTGTCAGACCGAGGTGTGTGTGTGTGTGTGTGTGTGTGTGTGTGTGTGTGTGTGTGTGTGTGTGTGTGTGTGTGTGTGTGTGTGTGTGTGTGTTGCGTTTCACTTGAACCAATTATTGAAACTTAATTAGAGGTAAACCAATTAAAGGGCTAGGTTAGTCCAAAGAAGATGGTGCAGAAAACAAACACACACACACATGCAATCTGAAATTGAACAGAAACAGAGTGGAACCCATAAGGCTGCGAGTTTAATTCCCAGGTTGGGGCACAGCAGTTTTACAAGTATGTGAGGTCCTTCATATATGTAGCAAAGTCAGGTCTGTTACCAATTAAGAATTGTAATAAGAAAACCAAAGTCTCCTGTGTTGGTCAAAAATAACCAAACATGCTTTTTCTATTCATCCCCAATGTGTGACTCAGGTTTCCCCAGTTCAAAAGAAGCTCAAAATCTGAAAATATCTTGGCTGAATTGTCAGCAGCAAACATTTGCCAAACACTGCAGGCACTGGTAAATAAACTTAACTGAAAGCCGCTCATTTTTTTGGCCTAAACCCTGATTCATTTGGTGTTTGTGTCAGTTTCTTGGCAAGCATTAATACAGTATTAAACCTGTATCATGTGATACTAATCCATTTGATTCCAGTCAACTCAATTGAGGAACAAATCCAAGGGAAGCAGAAAATTCTAAACTCTGATCCCAAAGGGCAACGGCGGGTTGCAGTTGGTTTTTTTATTTTGTCTCAAAAATCAGAAACTTATTTAGACACAAGAAATCAGGTTAGGATACTTAACTATGTAATCAAATGATTTAGTTTATCAATTATGCTATCAGTACTGACTACTGGCTGAAGACAGGTCTCATCACCATTAGGGTGGAGCTATACACTCAGCTGTCATTCACTGATATGGTTGAACCAATCAAAAATTTCTTTCTTTCCTCAGCCAGTGAAGTCATTGGTCAAATTTACTGAGTCACTGATAGTTTATGGTAGCTCTTCCCATTTTTGGTTCAATTAAATCTCCCATCACTATTTCTGCGTAAGTACAATTATAAAACGAAGAGAATCTGTCTGAAAAATTAATGTTTTCCACATGCCACATTTATTATTCAGAATCAAAACTAGTACAGAGGCCTATGCCCACACCTGTCCCTCTTCTGTAAGATTAGGGATCCCCCCCAGATTAAGAAATTGGTAGAGAGGGAGTATGTAAATTATGATTTAGGAGGGTAGGGGTACATCCCAATACTCAAAAAATGTATCCCCCTTTCTTCCAGTGCCACCTCATCAATTCAAAACAGGAGGCAAGCAGGATACGTTTTTCAAGTATTCAAATATGCTGCAGAAGTATTACAGTGTATTTGTACCGCCCATGAACTAAACCAACTGATTTCAACTGACAAAACTCTTCCAATAAGGGAGATAATTAGATAAACCAGCTCGTTTATTTCATTGGTGGAACTAAGACATGGTAGAGCTACTACCGTCTGGACCTGGAGTTTGTCTCCTACATCCTGGGATACCCATGGTTGGCTTGATACAGGAATAAGCAAAATGTCCCTAAAAAAAAATCTCACAGATGCTTCTGGTTCTCTTTCACTGAAACCCCTAACTACATTATCTTATTAATTAATTAGGCATGATGAACGCTTTTGACTGTGTGCTGGAGATGGCGGAAGAGCTCCACCACTTGGAATCTGAACATCAAGGCTCGGATACACGATAATTAGCTCAGACCACGATCGGGAGCTCGGAAGAAACAGAAACCAGAATCGTTGCCAGCGCTCCAGGACGAGGGTAAAGCTAACGCTGCTCTCTGGTGTGATATGTGCGATCAGAGAGGCAGCAGAGAGGCAGCCAGGCTGGTGTCTTCCTCCCCCCCCCCTCAGGGACCCCCGAGCTGTCAGCAGCCAGAGGGATGGCCCTGAAGCTCCAGGCTTTGTCTGCCTGGACAGGGCCTCCCCAAGGGGGCCGGATCCCACCTGCTCCCTCCCCAAAATCTCCCCCTATTTTATTAATTTCTCTGTCCTCGTCTGACATCCCGACGGCTCGATTTCACAGCGTCGGGAAGATGAACTGCCAACGGCATAACCGAGGTCAAGTAGGGTTACCGCTTCTGAATAATAATAATAATAATAAATAAATAATAATAATAATAAAGAAACAGAGCCTCTTCTGGCTAACTGGGCACCTGCAAGCATCAGAGGACATCCTGACATTCATCAGGCCTAAATAATAATAATAAGATAATAATAAATAATAAGATTATATTACTATATTAAGAAATACAGAAAATATATATATATAGATATATTATACAGAAATGCTGTTGGACTCCAGGAATATTGTGCTTATGCTTATGTCCCATATCCATGGCAACTCCAGGATGTTGAAATCAGACTCCGGCTCCTAAAAAAAAACGAAAAGTACTACCACGTTTTCGCTCCATCCTTGCACTGAACCAGTGGATTTCACTAATTAGCTCCCCCCCCACCTGGCTGGGGAATTGTGCCAGTTAGGCTCAGCTGGTTTAAGTGCATGGCTGGGACAAAAACATGGAAGTACTTTTTACTTTCTTAAGCCATGGTGTTCCACCTGTGCTTGCAAGATATGGTCTTCAGAGCAGCGTGCTCTAGCCTTTGGGTGGGGGTGGGGGGCATGGGCTGAAACCCCACAGGATAGTCTGCACCAACACTGCTCCTCTCAGATAAGAATGGTGACCCACCCCCCCAAAAAAAAAATCTATAGGGATTTTTCAATCAATCAAACCAAATTTCAATTTGTTCCCTGAATGGACTGGGCTGAGTTGGAGCTGACCCCAGCCCTGTTGGCGACTCTCTGATTGATTTAGCTATGGTCTCACAACTCGGACTCATTAACTCCCCCCACCAGACAATTACACATTAACTCATAGTAGTCAGAATCCAGTCATGCAAAACCACAGGGTCTGCTGGTCTTTGGGGTGCCTTGGTACTTAATAGATTAATTTACATCACTGATTGGCTGGGTAAAAGTGCACCTGGTTTTCAGGTTCTAAAATGGTTGGCAGTTGATGGGAAACCAAATTAATCTGGAGATACACACTTCTGCTTAAGTTCAGACACTCAGTTATGTATTGAAAAAACAAAGGTGTACAACAAAGTGGGTTCACTGTTTATTTGGGTAAATGCAGTTAATATAGTGAAGAAAATTAGGCTTTTTTGTTCATGAAAGAACTCTACCTCACTACTCATGTGTTTAAAATGAACAAATACAGTTAATGACCACCTCTGTATGACACTCACTAATGTTTTTCCATGCACTAAAACAGCCATTTTTTCGATTTGTTTTTACATCAGCATGTTCACCGAAGTTTGCCAGCTAACTTGGCAAACCGGAGTTAGAGAGCCAGTGTTGGTTTATCCTCCCCTCATTCACAAGCCTAGATGAGGATTAGAAATGATTTCCTCCTTAGTCCCTGAATTTGAGGCCAAACAGGGTGAGTACCAAGCTACAGTTAGTAGCCTTTAGCACCTGTGGGTCCACTAGCAGGGAGCTTGAGGGCAAGCTGCTCATTACCAGCCATGAATGTTGATGATGTCATCAAAAAGGGACATGTGGGTCCCACTAGCTGAGGCCCAGCTGCACCATTGCCAGCTATGGGTGGAGGTCCACCCACATGAATGCTGATGATGTCATGTCAAAAAGGGTGAATTACCATTGGTTCAAGACAGAGAGCAAGGCACCTATGGCCAATGTATGCATATGAAAGAGATGGACCAATCATGATTATTCTGGCCAACATTAAGTTGCATTTATTAGTAGTTTTACAGAAAACATTCACAGTCACAATAAGTTAGTCTCCAGACAGCATTCACAATGAATTTTTTTTTTTTTTTAAAAAGAAACTTTGTACAGGTTGCAGTGATGAAATGGAGGGGAGAGAAAAAAAGACATGAAAACAAAAGATCCAATCACTGCATTTCACTGAGGAGAGAAAAAAAGCTTTTGATTGGTCAAAAATGACTGACAGCTCAATGAAGTTCCAATCATTACTGGGCTTCTCAAAACCTCACTCTCCCATTGCTGATCTGTGCTGCCAGTGAACCTTAAGGTGAAAACGAAAACCAGGAATGGATCCTGTGGCCCTCCAGGACCAGGACTGGGGATGGTTTCTCTTTTGTTCTGTATGTCGGAATATCGACTGGCAAAACTGATCAGATCTTCCATTCACTTGGAGCTCAACTTCGAGAGTTTCTTACCCTTTCCTTGGATATCCCTTCCCTCTATATACAGTAAAGTCCCCTCTCAGTCAAGTTGTCTTTGCTGTACATTTCTATGTAGAAGTTGTCCTGGGACTCTACAGGTTGTTTGTGACAACATAATCAACTTCAGCATCGACATAAATTCAACATTTCATATGTGTTTGTCATTACAAAAGCAAAAGCTAAAAATAAAAATGGCTGACGTCTGAGGCAGAAGCAAGTCCCCTCCAAGTGCACTGTGAGGGGGAGATAAAGACTTGGTCGTTTGAGAGCCAAGTTTCTAAAAACGCTAAAACAGGCAGGCAGCCGTAGCTCTATCCGGAGCTGGGATCGCAAACCCACACCAGCAGGGCTGGATTCCGTGGAAAAACAAACCCACAAAACCACAGCCCCGCCCCTCCCTCACGGGGTGGAGACAACCTTCCTCCTGCTCTCATTGGCTCAGGGTTGGCCATGCCCCACCCACTGCCCCCCAGTGCACTGTGGGCCAGCTGTGCCAAGGGGCTTGGTGAGGTCACTCTGGAGGCCCAGTCTCTCCATTCTGTATTTAGACATGAAGACTGCTTTGCATGTCTGTGTGTATCGAAATGGAGATGGAGTGCACCCTTGTGTTTGATTTATTTATTTAGTTTACACCAGTGAGACCAGGCACAATGACATATTGCACCAGATTTAGCTAGAAGGCTAATTTTCATTCATCTTGGCAGTGGATATTCAACACGGAGTATCCCCTTTTTACTTTAACGACCAGGGCCATTAGGCCAGAGATGATCAGGTCAGCATGCAGTTCTGGAGGGCCACAGTGTCAGCCAGCTTCTGGCATGTTTCAGCTCGCGCTTGATTCAGATACATCACAGCAGTGATTGGCCTATCATGAGAGCCTAAAATGGCCGCCTATCATAAGGCAAACACAAAAAGGAGCAGAGAACATGGCTGCCCAGAACTGAACCCTGACATCTGCCACCCTGAGCGACTCTGCTCAGCCACCAAGGGGGTGGTTTTTGTTTAGCGGGCGTCTCAGTGGTATGAAGGGGGTTACAGAGTCTATTTAAATTTAGATGGAAAGGGAACCCACACAGGTGATGTTTGGAAACCAGGTGACCCACGCTCACTCATGCTTCAGGCTGTGATGCATGAAAGAGGACCTGGGGATGGTCGGGAGAGGTTTATGGTCTCCTGATTTGACCTCCATGTCTGTGGTTCACTTGCTGAAGGCCCTTCTGTTGCTTTTACCCACTCGCATCTTCTGATCAGCAAAAACTCTCCTGCTCCGACGGCTTCACAGAAAGATAAAAAGACAGAAAGGAGACGCCTGCCCCCATAGAGACACCAGGGATCGTGTGCAGAAACATGCCGAGAGGTTTTCCTGCGCCGGCAGAAGAACCTCTCTTTATACAACATTAACATTTCATACAGAGATACAGAGAGAGAAAGAGAGGCAAACACCAAATTAGGGAGGCTTTTCCAGAAATCCAATAAATTGTGAAAGGGAGACATGAAAACATTGTGCTCTTTGGACTCTTGTGGATTTCAGATGACAAAAATGTAGCAAACTGACCCAGTGTGTGATGAGAACCGGTTGCCAGATAGTGACAAGCAGAGAGAATTCCTCCCAATGTCAGCTGAAGACAGCAGACAGTTTTTGAGGGTTTTGGTGATGACATCCACTCCTGCATTGAAGGTGTCGTGAGGGGGAGAGGTCACCGGACGCAAGAGTCACGGTCACACCGCTATCACAGGGCTTGAAAGCAAAGGACCATGGGAGCTGTCCGGTACAGTGTCGACTGTGCCGAGGCAAGTCAGGAATGTTTGCAGCAAAGGATTATGGGATGGGGGAGACACGGGATGGGCTGTCTCTCCAAGCCCAGTTCAAATCAAAACTGCAAAGAGCAGCCAGGACAAAACTGACAAGTTTTTCCAAATTAAAAAAATAATAATAATACTAAATCTTCAGTGTCTAAATTTAAGGACTATTTCCATAACAACAAATTATGAGTTGGTTTAGCAGGTTCATCTTGTCTTATCGACTCCCGATTTGAGAACGCCAAATCTCTGAGCCTAAAGCAGTCTTCAGCATACTTGGGTGCTTTGCACTGGGAGCAATTTCTTCTGAAAAATCTATATTTGCCTAATTGGCTGCAGACTGTTTGATCTGAACTGGCCTTTAAATTGGGAGGGGATCCTAGACTGGGACACCCATGGGCCTTTGTGGGTGGGGGGGGCGATTTGGGTCATTTGGGGTGGGGCGACACCTGGAACATTCCATCTCAACGCCTGCTGGAGTGACGCCCCGCCCCCTGCACCCTGTCACCACCATGGCCTGAGCCGGCTGCCGATGTCACTTCCTCCAGGAAGCTGTAGGGAGACAGAAGAGGAAGGCCTGGCTCAGACAGAGAACTACAAATCTACAAGTGATGGACTACGTCAGAGGTCAAAACAACAAAACACCAAATCATTTTACACACTATGCATTTGCATATTCAATATTTCACTGTGGCAAATCATCTGCAGGCACCTTGCTCAGGCAGCAGCGTCCCCTACCTGGTGATTCAAACCTGCAACCTCTCAGGTGTCCAAGCCAGTTTTACTCACCATTATTTCTACCCACATTCTGGGAACATGGACACAGAGCTAATGTCACTTGGAGCAGAAGAGAGGAAGGCTTTCTGAGGTTGTTCATAGTTATGAACAGTTTAAAATACGGCTATTTTTTCCCCATATTTCTATGGGAGGTCTGGTCTCAATATGGCTACCGATCACAAGGTTTGCCAGACTGTGTATAAGCTATGACTCTGCACCAGCAGAGCTGCGCAGATGGCCACGGGGCTGCGCAGACGGCCCAACCGCACGGAGGCTACCATGCAAAACACGCAGTGTGATGGCTGACACTCTGCGCAGCTGCAGCCAGTCGCTGACTTCCCCTGGTCTGTCTCCAGACAGATGGCGAACTGAGCCCGAGGGCCTCGAACCCTGTCACCCAAAACCGGACAGCTGTCTCCAACCGAGCAGGGAGCCCCTGGGAGAGGGCTCAGCCCAGCCTGGCTTCACTGGGGACGCATACGCACACCTCCTCCCCCTCCGACCCCCCACCTCCCCCCATCCCGCTCAGGGACAGACCCCAGACTGAGGACAGAGCATGGTCCAGTACAGTCAATCTGAGCAGCTTGTTGTTACTCTCACTTAGTCCCCATTTAACCTCACTCCGCACCTTAGCCGAAACCCTGCAACCGCGTTACCAACACTCACAGTCTCTCTCACACACGCATTCACACACGTGCTGACACATCCTAACACATGCTCTCACACATATCCTCATATACTCTCCTACATTTTCTTTTCCAGCAAACACAAAAAAATGGGCCAGACAGTTCTGAATCTGACCTCTTGGTGTTGTGTATGGTGGTGCCGCCCAGGACGATCCGGACTCCCGGCATGGTCCGGTTCAGATTGTACACGGTCAGCGCCTCCTCGTAGGTCGCACCGCCGATGATGAAGACAATGATGTCCTGGGGTCTGGGGGCGGGACGCACACATCAATCACTCTAGTAAGTCTTATGTATTGGGTATGGGGAATGGAAGGAGACATATCATGCGGGTATTGTGACATCACAAAGTGAGTGTTAAAACCCTGACCTTAGTGGGAGAGAACATACATAATGCCGATCATCTAAGTACTGTGACATCACAAATGGTGAATTTAGTGTATTACAGTGTAGTGACCAATTGTGTTTTACTGATTGCATTTGTGAGGATTATAGAGACTATTTGAGTAGAGTACAGTTGAAAGCTGTGGTGCAGTACCTGTCTCTGAGGGTGCTGGGGCCCAGGTAGGGGAATTGGCTGTCCTTCAGTCTGCCCTTGATCAGCTGGTCCAGAGTCTCATGCAGCAAGGGCTGGTGCTGGGTGTACACGTTCTCCACACCCTGATACACACACACACACACACACACAGAAAGAGAGACAGAGAAACACATGTTCTCTATTTCCTTTGGAGAAAAATTGTGAGGACCAACTGATTACAGCTGGCACTGTAAAAAGTAAATAAAGGAAGACAGATCATTAGACAGACAGACAGTCAAATTCACAAACAGAATGGTCCATTAATTACTGATACACAGCAAAGGCAGATGGAGTGTTTGATTGGCTGTACCTTGAGCCCTTTGAAGAACTGCTTGGTGATCGCCACGGCATCTGTGGGAGTGATGAGGTCACTTCCTCTGACCCGTTTACCACCATACTCCACCATCGACTGCACCATCTGCCACATGACAGTTCTTACTGTTATTGGCCAAATCAAGATTTTAATCTGTGGCAAAAGTCTACAGTGACATATCTAGGCATTTATCAGATGCTCTTGCAGTTTACACATTTCACACATATTCATTTATCTAGTCATTTACTGAAGGTGAAGTTTAAGCTTGCATAGGAATAGGATGACAGCTAGGAATTGAACCTGCAGTCCCACAGTTACAAGACCAGCACTTTAAACATTGTACTACACTTTCAGAAAATACACTGTGAAGAGCTTAAAAGGAGTGATTATGGACTGTCCTGCAACATTATACTCATTAAACCCATGGGAGCTCATTGCCCCCTGCCCATTTGGCTCCGCCCCTCACCCTCCGGTGCCTCTCGGACACGCCCTTCCTGTTGAGGTCCTCCATCAGGCCCGGTAGGTTGTTGCTGCTGTGCTTCTCGTAGCGCAGCGCGTACAGCATCACCAGACGCACCGCATCCAGCTCCGTCACCTTGGGGTTCTGCAGGACCCTGCGCACGTTCTGCGGGGGGGGAGGGGTTAGAGAAGGGAAAGGGGAGGGGTTAGGGTCAAAGTTGGAGGAAGAATGGGAAGGTGAGGAGAGTGGTTAGATAGAAGAGAGGGGATAGAGACAGAGAGGGGACTTCCAATCTAACCCCGCTGAAAACCACACTCCTACCCACACACACACACTCTCCCACACACACACCCATACACACACACACACATACACACACACACACACACACATAAACACATACACACACACTCTCCCAGACACACACACGCACTGACCTGGTGTGCGTTGGAGTGGTCGTTCTGGCAGGCCAGTTCCTGCTCCACCTCAGACACCTCCATCAGCTGCCTGTCGCTCACCAGCCGGGACAGCTCCCCCACCACCGTCACGTGCTTCGACACCGTGCCCGACATCTTCTTAAACTGCGGGTAGTTATCCACAAACGCCTGCACACAGAGACAGAGAGTCAGAGAGAAAGAGCGAAAGAAGACGAGAGACGAGAAATGATTATCCTCAATATGTTTGGCCATAACGATGTAATTTCACTCAAACTTGTGATTTCATGATCTAATATTACATGTGGAAGTTTTCCTGTATGTTTTACATAATGGTAGACATGTTTGCTTGCCACTGATAGCCAATGGGTGCTGCCTCCAACAGTAGGTCCAAGTTACGGTCAATATTTCATGGTTGATTTTCGGTTAATTTCAGTTTGCAAATTAGGAAACGGAAAGTGATGGGACCTCCACCCCCATATCAGAAACCACACCCATAACTCAGAAACCACACCCCCATATCAGAAACCACACCCTTAACTCAGAAACCACACCCCCATATCAGAAACCACACCCTTAACTCAGAAACCACACCCCCTCTGCTCACCTTCATGTCAGAGATAGACTCCAGTTTCTGCTGACCCTTGGGTTTCTTCTTCTGGAAATCCTCCATCAGGTTCTTGATGTTTGTGCCGATCTCTCCGAAATTCAGGTAGAGGTTCTGCAGTAAAACGTATTTATTCCATTTATTCCTTTCATCTTTGTTTATGAGACAAACATTTTCAGTGCATTGCATCAGCACGGCAGGGGAATGGAGCAGAACTTGTGAAGAGAAGTCTGCCTGGTTCCTAAACACGCTATAAATACACACCCCTGGGGCTAGCATGGCTAAAAGTAGCTTGGGTTACTTCAAGTGAAAAGCGTACAAATGGTTGGTCATAAAAACCGAAACTCACGTTGGCGTAGAACTCGTCGTTCTCGGCGGACAGCACCACCTCCCGCAGGTCCTTGCTGATCCCCGGAACGCGGGATAAGTCGATGCGGTTGTTGTTGAGGCCGAGAAGCTCATGCACCATGGCCTGGTATGTCCACTGGAGGGCAGTAGTGAGCAAAAAAAAAAAAAAAAAAAAAAATTTAGTCAAACAAAGTTGTGGCCCTTTCAAAACACACACACATATATTATGCTGCTCAAAAGTCGATTCGGTTTCAAAACGTCAGGAGCAGTCCAGCATGGTATTAGGAAAAAGGGGCAGCACTGTAGTGTGGCAGTGAAACAACTGGGCTTGTAACTCAAGTTTCAGGTTCAGTTTTCAGGTGGGGTCCTGTTCAGCCACGCTCCTCACCTACATTTCCTCAGTAGATATCTAGCTGTATAAACTGACTGTGTGTGTAAGTCACTCTGGATAAGGACACGCATCTGCTAACTGCGATACTAGAACGTGAGAGAAAAATAAAAACTAGAAAGCTCCTGAGAAAAGACTGCACAGCCCACATCAAAGCAAACTGAACAAATTAAACTGCGGTTTCCATAACGACGAGTTCTGAGTGGGCTGAAAAAGGATTCACTTCCTCTTTTAACTCCAGACTCTTAGAGACTTCACCAGTGTGGAAGCAGACTCATGACAACTCTGACTTTTTCCTACAAAAGTTCCATTCGGTCTTTGAAGACTTTTTGATATGAACTGGCCTTAAGATCCAAACCTAATGCAGAGCTCTGCTCCCAGGTTCTGACCCCAGATCAGTTCCAACTTCTTTCAAATGCCCATCAGCGTTTAGGTGATGGATAAGTGAGCTGAGTTTGGATATGCACCATTTCTGGTTCACTCACCTTTTCTTTGGGAAAAAGTCTACTACGGCATCTGCAGTAGGCCAAAATACTGTCAGCCTGAGTAAGTACAGCTTGAGTAATACTGTATGCAATTGTAACCCCTCAGGATTCCCTCAGGCAGAGATGAACCACAGCAAAAGCCACTCATAGCTTATTAGGGAGAGGACTCTCAGAAAGGCGTTCGCTAGTGTGTGCAGAATCTATGGGCTCTCCTGCCCTCTAGTGGCCAGAAAGTGCATGTCACATGAGGCTGAACGTTTAAATCAGAAATAGCCTTTGCCTGTCTTTCATAAGATAATTACACACATGCTGATGAGTCAGTGTAATTATTGGGTGGAATAGAAGGGAAGGTAAAAAAGAGCTGGGTTAAAAATACTTACATGCCCTTCTGTCCACATATACATTCAAACAAAGGAAGAAATCTTAATAAATGTGCTTTTCTTGACAGAGACTGCAAGCCTACATAAGAGTGAAACACAACTGCAGAAATATGTCGGTCGATCATAAGAACATAGCTGGTCACTAGCATATTTACATAACTTTAGACCAAATGAAAAGCATGTGTCTGTGAACCACACAATGAAAGAGAAAGGCCCAGATGACAGGTTTGTAGTGAAAGCAGCTGGCCTGTGCGGTTACGGTCACGGTCGTGAGCTCTGACCTGGTTGAGCAGAGGTGTGATGGCGTCGTCGCTGCGGTCCAGGATAAGCAGCAGTGGGGGCACTTCGGTCTTCCGGAAGTCGAACAGCTCGTACTCCTTAGTGATGATTTGCTGAGAGGGAAGGGCAGTGGAAAACACTTATCGTCACGGCAACAGCCACACAGCCGCTGCAGCCTCTTTGTACCATTATGATGTCATAAACAACTCGGAAGTCAGTGAATGGCATTTGAGTAATTTTGATTGGGCTGACCCCTCTTCAAATCAAGCAATCACAGTTCACTTTGTAAGAGCAGCCCCCGCCCCCTAAGTCTCACAACCTATCAATGCCCTGTGTTTACTGAAGGGGGCATTGACAAATTCCTAAGCATCTCACCCACTTTATATGTTTTATCGGTGTACTAAGACAGTACAGGGCTCACTGTTTTAGTAGAGTATTTCTGTTTGAAGATCAGAGCACAGTTGGCATGGTATATCACCTGATCCTGATGGTTAACAGTCACAGGTAAGACAGGTGAGACTGGGCCCCTGTGGACAGGTGTGCCGGCCCAGGTGGGGACTCACCTTGACGCTCTCGGCCAGCCGCTTGGCCATGTCGGAGGAGAGCTGGTAGCGGATCATGGGGCATTTCTTCAATGCCAGCAGCACGGAGGTCAGGCCCTGTGTGGAGCGAGCCAGCAGGGTGGGCTCCCAGCTGCGGCCCTGCGGTCAGTACATCACAAATCGCAGTACATCACATTACAGTGCACTCCCACACACAGAATGTACTATATACACACACAATCAGATACTTTATAACATAATAACTATATATAATCACATACACATATATTAGATATGCACAACCACTGCAGTCAGCATTTTACAAACAGATAATATATACATATACACACACACTGAAGGATACACACACAGGCACACAAATACACAAGCATTCATGTGGACACAATAGTACAATAGTGCACATACAAACTCACTCTCACTCAGATACACATAGACAGACAGACAGACAGACAGACAGACACACACACACACACACACACACACACACATCTCAGACAAGCCTAGTCACGCTGCTTACCCTGGCCACTCCTGTGAGGTTGAGTGAGAAAAGATGGGGGTTCACGGCTATGAAATCTCCATAGAACTCCTACAGACACAGACATTACAGACAACATTAAAATGGCCGGCAAAAGTCCTATTTATAATACTATGACAACTACTACCAATAACAGTAATAATAATAAAAGTTGTTTTTACTGGTGTTATTATTACTATCAATTACTAATATCATCTCCACAGCTTGAACCAGACACATGGGGCTGGTGAAACAGGTGAGCTCACCTGAACTTCGGCCACCACTTCCTGTTCGTCCGCCTCGGCCAGGGCCTTCACCTCACTCTTACTGATGACGTTGCTGAAATCTGCAAAGCATCATGGGTAGGGCTCAGTTGTTCGTGCTTGTTGAAAAGCCCTTCTTAGCTACCCTAAGAAGCTACCCTTCTTGGGTAACGCCCCTAACGGAGCATGCAAACGTGTGTAACACAGCGTGTGAAAGTGTGCTAAAGTCCTATACTCACAGATGAAGTAGACGCTGTATTTTGGTCGCCGGAGTTCCTGAATCAAGCACTCCACGTTTTCCTGCCGGAGGGGAAGGAAAACCGAGCAGGTTCAATTTTGTGAAAATGAAGTCTGTTTTTTCATTTGCTGCGCCCCCCATTGCTTAAAGTGCCACAGCTTTCCAAGCTAATCTATGCCACCTTGACAGGGCATCAGTTATATTGTGGTCTTGTCCTGCTCCACAGTATGTTTCACATAGATTGAAACTAAATGAGAACAGTGGCTTTAGAGCCAAGCTTACAACCAGCAGACTGAAGGTTTGAGTCCTGTGCATGACACAGCACCATGCTGCACCAGATGACAATTCCTAATGCATTACTTTGTGCATCTGTGTTGACATAGATTTTGTCAGTAGAAAATCACAATTTCACTGATGACAGCTATATATGGAAACATACATACATTGCCTGTCTAGTATCTTCACTGAACAAATCCAAGAGTACACCTTTTATGACTGTGGTGATTATTCATATAAAGATGAATCGGTTATATTTAAAACTGTAACCTTTCAGTGTTGCTTTCAATACATATTCAAAACATAATGTTATGAACCTGATATAAAGACTGAAAAGTGATATTCCAGGTCACTTTTTTTCTTGACTGAGACGCTCCGTACCTTGGTTGGGCGAAGAAAACAGATAGCTTTCAGGTGCTTCATGGTATCCCTATTCTGCGAGTCGATTCGCTCGAATAGGTACACCTCTTTCTGCAGGATCTCCGACTGCGTGTACACCACACTGACAATGCTGGTCTACGATAGGGACACACAAGGAAATGTAACGTAAGCCCAAAGCAACCGGACCGAGAGACATCTGTGGGTCCCGCAAATTCTTATCAGACATTTTCTAGCTGGCTAGCTATGGCTAGTTCTTCACATTTAAAACCTAAGGTTTAAATAATTGAGAATCTGCCAACGTTAAGTAAGTAAGGGAGACACTGTATCACACGTAGACTATGTTGTGTCTGACACAGTAGATAACAGAGCGCCCTGACGACTGTACAGATAACAAGTAGCAAGCGTGCTAACAAGTTTGAAACGTTAAGAATTCATAAACAAACTTACAATACCCTGTGCCTATATTATCATTGCATTATGTCAGGTGATAGGGGGCTATGGTTCAAAACTAACACCAGTGAGGTTCTTCAGCCAGAGAACAGAATGGATAACCAGGCTGACAGGTAAGTAGACAGCCCTACCCTGCTCTCCTCTGGGCTCACTGTAATTAGAGACGGACCGATTGCGCTGTTTTTACATACAAACACAGTACAATTTAATGTCTGTACAGAGATCACTCACCGTTTCTTTATCCATCAGCAGGACCTTCATGCCAGGTCCGCTGTTCTCGATCATTTTAGAAACATACTGCTTCACAGCGAGGGTGACATTCATCTTGGACGCCACTGGTCGTTTCGCTCAATATAATCCGAAACGAAATGCTTAACCGATACCTTCAGAGCGCTGTTCTGCCACTGCTTTCGCTGTCAGTGGCTTGAGGGGTTTAATTGAAGAGCAAACGCGTCAGTTTGGCATTGTTGTTGTGATTCTCCTATGAAGCTACACTGCTGCGACTGCAGCCTCTGCTTCAGACCAACATCCGGTAAAATGACGGAGACATATCCCACAATGCACCTCGCCTGATAGGCGTACATGGATTCAGCACACTGACTCGTGATCAGCTGCAGGTTATTTTATGCTGCAGTTAGTGATTATTTAGAATGAGGACGCTCTGATTCTAGATCAGCGCACTGTGCTGGCCAAAGTCATACGATCAAATGCTGACCAACTATGTCATAATTTAAGCAACAGCAAGTGATTTTAAATAAATATGCTACTATGTTTTGGTTCTTTATAATTTGACTGGGCTACAAATTTGTGGAGGTGTCTGGCCATATTACCATTAGGACGTAGAGTAGTGTAATTAGTTAGTTCTTCTGTAGTCTTACACGCTTTATTTGAGTAGGTGGCAATGCACACCATTGTAATCCAAGGTCATTAAGATTCACCTTTCTTTATTTTTGGTAGATTTTGTGATAATGTTTGTACAATAAAAAGACACTGATGCGAACTAAACACAGTTTATATTCATGACAAATGCACTGAATGCAGTTCTATCCACTATGAAGACAAAGAAAGACATCATTTTTGTTTTATGCTTTTTTTTATTTTATTTTATTTCTTCTTCACCAGTAGATGTTAAGCCAGTGCTGGGCAATAAGATAGAGATGGATATCGATTATCAAAGGAAACCAAACATGCTGGACACAATTGTATACAGTCATCTCTGAAGAGAAAAGAAACTTCAATATGAAAAGAAATTTAAAATATGAAATCTAAAAAAGGGCATTATGGAATCTTAACCATAAATCTGAAAAAAAAAAAATACTAATTCATACAATGATGTGTAACTGCAGCTGATTAGGTCCTCCTTTCCTCCAAGTCAGTGCAACCTGCCTTAAACATTACATTTAGCTTTGTCTTTGAAAAGACACTTTAAGACAACTCACTGGCAGTTTGTGTCATTTCCTCCACTCGTTTCCTCCCTCCTTTCCTCCACAATCAGCCACAAGCAGAGCCTTTAAGACATCAAGAGTCATTTCTGGCCAATTATCACATCAAGAGCAATCCTTTGGGTTTACACTTCTTGATTCTGATACTGAACCATGAAAAACAAGTTCAACTCTCAACACTTCAGCCACTTAGTTCTGCAATGCAAAACAAGATGACATTTGATGAAAAGAGAGAATTCAGAACTAGCAGTGAGCAGTGATGTCAGAGGGCTCCAAGAGAAGTTGATGGTTGCCCCCTGCTGGAGAGGAGGCTGACTGATTTTGAAGGGTTTTAAATGGTCAGGAAGCAATTTTTCAGTTTCATCCCTAACTGGCTTAACTCGGTTAGAATTTTTCTTTCATTAATTCCATCGTAAAAGCATAGTCATTGTGAGGAAAACCTGTTTACAAATCGTACAATTTGACAATGAAGACTGTCTGTATTTTGGGAGAATTCAGTACCAAAGAGGAAATGTGACACTGTGGCTGTGGCTGTGAGAGGAGCTGATCAGCGCCCCCTGCAGGCGTGGAGGACTTTTTCTGGGAGAGGGGAAGCAGTCAGTTCTTCTCCTTGAACCCCACCATCTTGGAGCTGACCTCCCACAGCCTGAGAGCCGCCAGATCATCTCGACCCTCTGGGGACGGCTCCTTCACCGCACAGTCACTGGGGGGGGACAGGGAGAGAGAGGGTATACATCACAAACAGCACCCCAGAATGAGCCATTATAGTCTGTTACTCAGGCTAAAACTACAGTGCTCAGCTCATGGTGGTGGAAGTTCTTTAAGGGTATGTGTCTTTGTGTAAGCCATTTTTTTTAACTCACTCTGGATAAGAATGTCCACTAAATGCATAATACAAAAGCAACAGCCTCACTTGTTTGGTTCTTATATATGTATGAGCCAGCCAAACTACAGTCTCTACAGTGGTACAATACCACTCAACCTAAGGGACGTTCATCGCTAATAAGCCAAAGGTCAGTTGCTACTTATGACTGATTGTTCATGTGGGACAGTAATCCGAAGCGAGGTCAGGTCCAGCTATTTCCATTAGTGAAAACTAGCTAGGGCTAGCCACCAAAAGTCACTTGTGGCTGTTTCCTCCAGAGTTTGCAGAGGGAGGTGTGGAATGGGTGGGGGGGGGGTATCATATAGGTCAATTCAGGGGAGGAATAAAGGAGGGGAAAATCTTAAAGAAGCTGAACCTGAAGTAGCAGCCAGACTTTTCCTCCAGCCCCTCGGCCACGGCGCAGTGTATGGAGGTCTGGGCGCCCTCCCAGGGGGTCTTCATCAGCAAGATGGCGGGGATGGCCAGCAGTACCCTCAGGGTGGGATACCACGCCTCCACGTGGCGGCCCAGCTCCGTGCGAATTACGCCGGGGTGCAGGGCGAAGGACGTCACCCCCGTACCTGTGCGAGTGGGAGAGAGGTGGGGGGCTGGATTACGCCTCTGACCTCACTGTTCCTTAAAGGGCCGGTAACTCATTTTGACATTTTTCAGCCCATACATGAAATCCTCAAACATGTAGTTTACCCCCCAAAACGCCACATATTTGTGTAAAAAAAGTAATTTAGTTGAAAACCCAGGTTCACCCCGATTTTTATTTTTTTAATGCATCAAAAGACAATTTGTTTGTATGACATTGTTTGTATGAATCTTGTGCTGATACACACGACAAGATGTGATACAGTGTACAATGTCCTTAAAGGGTGGCTTCACTCATTTTGGCCCTTTTCAGCTGATATATCACTCCCTTAGAGGTAATCATTTTGTGAACACACACACACAAACACACATCTATTCACACCCACACACTTGCATGCAGACACAGATAAGCACATAAATAAATGCATTTGCGCCTACACTTAAATCTTTATGCAAACACACATACACACACACATACACACCTGCTTTCACACACCTTTCGTCCTGCGTGCCAGCTCCCGAGAGAACAGCACATTAGCCAGCTTGCTCTGCCTGTAGCTGACCATCGAGTCGTACGGCGTCTTTTCAAAGCACAGATCGTCAAAGTTGATTTTTCCTGCACAAAACGAGAGAAGAATGCAAAGCAAAACAAGTGTTTAGCACTAGGCTAATGTTTTGGATTAGCTTTTGACTGGAGCAGGGAGTAGTGGGCCTTAGAAAGCATGTCTGGCTAGGATTAGGGTCAGAGCTGGCCCAACACATAAGCAAACTAAGTGCCTGCTCAGGGCCCCCATGGCCACCAGAGGGCCCCCAAGAGCGCTTGAAATGTCCCATAAGAGAGCTTGAAATGTTTGTTTTTTTTGTGATATATTATATTATGTCAATGGTAATCATACAAAAATGCAATATAATGTTAACTGGCTGGCTAGTTAATACTACTGGTGGTTCAATTGATTCCCGCTGCCCCTGTAAGAACAGGGTTAGAGTTAGCTAACATGTTGGGAAGTGCTTTGAGAAAGTGGGTGGAGGGGGCACTGCATTGTGGGTGTGGCTAGTTTTCTGAGGTACGAAGGGGAGGGGCCCTTGGTGAGCGCTTGGGTAATGTTGGGAGGAGTTTGTGAGATTGAAGGGGAGGGGTCATTGCAATGTGGGTGTGGCTAATGTAGAAGTGTGGATTTGAGAAACAATCTTTTGCCTGATTTGTATCCTTTGTACTTTTGTACTTTTTTACCTTATGTATTCTGTGTTTTATATTGCTAATGCTTTCCAGACTCTCATGTAGACAAAGGCACACAGTCACACAGCAGAAAAAGAAGACCTTGCAGATAAGATGTTCTCACATTCCTGAGAACGTACAGGGCCTTCTCAGGGGGTTAGAATTGTAACCAGGCCTCTCCAGACCATGGTATCGGCCTGTAAGTGTAACAAAATCAGAAATGGAATGTGTCAGAAAATATAGGTTATTATTTATTTTCACTGCTTAGGGACCAGTTTGGAGCGGTACCATAAGATGTGCCGTCACATCGCTGTGGGAGGGACTTCACAATGTGGGCGTGTCAGTAGAGTGTCCTGAGGTGTAGGGGGTGTGGCCTTGTGAGGTTGTCAGACATACCCCCATCATGGGCGATGCTGGACACATTCACGACCCTGCTGGGGGCGGAGCTCTTGAGCTTGTCCAGGAGGAGATTGGTCAACAGGAAGTGGCCCAGGTGATTGACAGCCAGCTGAGTCTCATACCCATCCTCTGTGAGCCCTTTGGGGCACATCATCACTCCTGAGGGAAGAGACAGTGACATCAGACATTCCGGCACACATTTCACAGACCCGCCCATCTGCATCTTTTTCAGTACTTTATGATTGATTGATTGATTGATTGGTTGATTGATTGATTGGTTGATTGATTGATTAATTAGCTCATTTTTGCCCATGTTGTTCTGCATTCCCCCTATCCAGTCCTCTCCTTTCCCATCTTGACTAACTGTTTAATTGATTAATTGACTGATCACATAATTGATTAATTGATTGTTTCACAACGCTCTTGTCTACCTGCCCCACCCCCCTTTCCCAGACCCTCACCAGCATTGTTGATGAGTATGTCCAGCCGGTCCTCGCTGGCGGCGTAAGCCCTGACAAACTGCCGCACAGAGTAGAGCGAGCCCAAGTCCAGGTGCCTCACCACCACGTTGTTGTTCCCTGTCAATTGCCGGATCTCAGCCGCCGCCTTCTCTGCCCGGCTCAGGTCCCGGCAAGCCATCACTACCCGTGCCCCTGAAACACCCAACGTGACCAACAGAACATGGTCCATTTTCCAATAAGAAAAGTACTTGAGCCAGGCTGGCTCATTATAGCCCCATTCTCACTGTAGAGCTGGAACCAGGCTGGCTCATTTGAGTGTGTGTGTGTGTGTGTGTGTGTGTGTGTGTGTGTGTGTGTGTGTGTGTGTGTGTGTGTGTGTGTGTGTGTGTGAGTTTTTTGGGGTGGGTGGTAGACAGCAGTACCTCTGTGGGCCATGTCTTGGGCTGTCTCCTTGCCGATGCCAGTGTTCGAGCCTGTGATAACAACCGTTTTGCCATTCAGGCGGACTTGGCTTCTGCACACCCCACCAGCAATCCACTTCCGCAGCAGAACCAGGCCTGGGCCAGAACCAGCATGGTCAGAATTACACTCACACGCAAATGAACACACACATGCACAAACAAGTACGAAAATACACACACTCACGCAAATGAACACATGCACACACAAACAAACACACACTCAACAACATGAACAAACACACACACAACATAAACACACAGAAAAAACAGACACAGCAGAATACAGTAAACACAGGCATCTAAAATGCCTGGGGAATGTCACAGCTCATGCCTAGAGCCAAAGCGGAAAGGCTACTGCAGAACAACTTCCTGTTTACAGCTGCCATTAGCCATGCTACTGGCAACTCACCGTAGACGTTTTGGTGTAAAGCCTGATACAACCAAATAAGGTCATGGACGGTCATGAATATTCCATGATGTTTTACTCCATTATTCGTTAAAACAAGAATGTTAAAAAGGTCTTACATTTCTGTCACAAAAAATAAACAACATTTCCCATGGAATAATTGGGTTCCCAAACCTGTAGTAGAAACTACAAACAGCACCCTTTTCAAAAAAAAAATTGTTGTCTTCTTGATAACAGTGAGCTTACTTGTTAACACAGATAAAAAAGAAAACTTCTTGCTATGTTCCTAACTGCAACCACTATTGTGGAAAGGCAAAATGTTTTCTTTATCATTTGAATGATGAATTTGTTCCCTAAGAAATGAAGTTCTACCTGTATTCCCACACATTAAACAGTCTGTTTGACTCAGCCATATGTTTTTCAGCTCTAAATTAGATCCAGTTGTTTTTAAAAAGGTGTTTTTTTATGATCAAAGTCTGAAAACTGATGAAAGTGTGGGGCTGGGATTCAATCACCATTTGTCCTTAGTACGAGTCATGATGCTTTTTCTCCAGAAAAGCAGTGTGGTGGCTGATTTAACAAAGCTGTGTCAAGTTAAGACAAAATGAAAACTTGCATTTAATTGTGGGCCAAAGATAAAGACAAATGTTGATCTGATCCCAGCCAGACCATTTTGGTCATAATAGTTTTTCCCAACAATTTCCCACAAGCCGCTATATACATTCCTGCATGTGTATTGAGCGTTTGACGTAGTTATTCTGTTTGCGACATTAACCACTTTACGATCTTGATGTCCTTGACTCGAAACCCAATTGTTAACAGAGGAAGAATACACCCCTCACCTCTTAGCGACAGAGGTGAAAAGGTGGGAAGAAGGCACCTGAATATAAATATCATTTAGATATTCAGCCTTCGTCCTCTTTCTCTCTTTACGTGATGGGGTCATTTTATCAACCTGAACCTAAAGCTGCTGCTTCTCCCAAACTTTTCCTGACTGGCTCTTTTCTTAAATTGTCTTTTTAATTGAGACAATTGAAATGACCCCAACGTTGCTGCCCATGGCCCCTCTGGGGTGCCTGCCTCGGCCCTTGTTTAGGGTACTTTCGCACCCGGAACACCCCCACCTGTTCATACCAGTGCATCTCGTCATAGTCCGGAGAGTGCTTCGTCAGACATTGTTTGGGTGTGAATACAGTGACCTCAAAACTGTCCTGCAGTACCTTGCTAATATGCTAACATGTGTCACTGGCAAGGCAGCTTCCAGGAAGATTTGCTTGCCGATGCGTAGGAGGCGAGGTCAGTCACAAGTGTTCACCAAAGCCCCATAATTCCTTGCAAGCCACCAGACGCCAATGTGGTCTTGTTAATTTCAGATTAGTTTTTTTTTTTCTTTTCCATTTGCCCCTTCCAAAGGGATTCCAACTCCCAGGGTGCTGGAGGGACATTCTCAGCGTAAACATCCGGTGTTTGTTTGTTTGTTTGTTTTTTTTTCCAGGCTGATCATGATTTCAGTCAGAGAGGAGAGGATATAAGGTTCAAATAGGGTAACCCATATTCACTTGGTCTTGAAGAATCTGACGTCTTGTACGTGCAAGCACGCCATGTCATTCAGATAAATAAATAAATAAAATAAATAAATAAATAAAACACTGTAAATAATAAAATTAAAAAGTCGTGACTCAAATATGACACAACTAACTGCACCCTAGGAATTGATTGCCTAATCAGATTGCGCAAATTCAGTCACGGATTATTTACCAATTAAGAGCCCCTGGAATGTAGGTTACCCTCTGTGTATTATTTTTCTCATGCGTGAATGAGTAATTTGTCTTCAGATGTAAGGATTTTACAAAATGCACCACTCATCCACACTCATTACAAAAACTAAAGACCGGATTGATGTCAATGAACATTGCGCACTGTATGAGTGTTCCAAGGCACTGCATTGAATTAATTATCACAAGGAAAAGAGCTTATTTGTGGGGAAAACTTAAAACTAAAACTGTTACTACTGCTTAACTTCATGGCCTCGTGGAAAGTCGTTTTCAGGAACTCGAGGCATTGAATGTTCCCAATAAAACTTGAGGTTGAGCTCGTGGTACTGTCTAAATGTTGACAACCTTCCATTACAATGTGTACGATGATTAAGAGAAAAATCTTTTGATGTGAATAAAGCGATTGCCCAAAAGTAGATGTAAAAATATTGACAGTCTAACAATTACATAGCTTTCTGTCGATTACATAATGATGCCCTATCTCTTGAATGTGACATATATACCATATTGAAATTAAGCATAACAGCAGTAGGATGCAATATGCAATTAGTCTGAACTAAAATGCTTACTTGATTTATTTCACAAATATATGAGTGTACACTAGTATACTAACATTTAATTAACATGTTACACGCTATTATATTTACTCTAGTAGGTACTGCATGGCAAATTAAGAGCTGCTCGTTCTGTAGACAACATTAAAACTTACCGTGCAGCAAGCCAGCCAAAGCTCTAGACTAAAACTTATCGCTTGCTTCCATTCATCCAGAAGACAGTGGTGTCACAAAAGCTGAGAATACAACAAGATTGCCGTGACTTACTTATGGCGGACGCAGCTGTGACAGCACCGAACTTGGCGAGCCTGCTCGACCGAACTTCGTCCCACATCTCACCGACGAGGAGTGAGACGGCAGGCCGTCCGGACAACGGGTCCCTCTTTTCACCTCCCCGTTTTTCAACGCAACGTCGTCGGTCAGTAGAGTATGGCGACTGCGGTCTGCGGTCACAGGGGAATGACGCTTTGAATAAGCATTAGGATTTAAAAAGATTAAATCAGATTAAATCGAGGCGCGCCAGCCTACGAACTCAGTGGGCAGCGTGCGGAAAGATTGTAGAATGACTGAGTAAACCAGTTTCTCGGACTGGAAAGACGTTCTCTTGCCCGCTTCATAGGCTATAAATACTGCACAGCCAACATCCGACAGAAAGAATTAGAGACAATAAACGCACGGCTGTTTTCAAGTTAAACTTGAAAAGTTAAACGTAGGTTTCACTTGAGTGCTAATCGTCTGTATTCTCCATATTTAGCACAAATGTTCTGAACAAGTTTTTTTACTCTGGAGGTTGACTTGTATTAAACTCTTAAATCATACAGTGTTAACACTGCAAGAATACACGTACGAAGTATGCATCTTAAGTATCTCATCAGTCATGGCAAACGTGATATATATTGGATGGTCACCATAATCTCCCTATTTATATTTATCTTCAATAATAGAAGCAGATACACTAGCGACAGTTTGCCACCAGAGGGCGATTAGGCACACAAAATAGTCACAGTTATTTGGCGATCGGCAGAGCTCGGTAACTTGTTGACTCAGATCAGCTACTAATTAATATGGATAACTGGCCTTATTGCATTATTGTATGTGTCAGAACATGTTAAAATGTGTATCTTCTATAAGCTTTATAAATTAGAGTAGGCAATTATAACTATCCAGTCATACTATGAAGAAATATACCAGAGATCCCTCTGGCCATTTTAAAAATGTACTACAATTTCTGAATGCTAACTTACAACCATAAATCCATCCTCTGTAATGGGGATACATTAATAAGAGGAGATTGGCGGGCTCCCTCAAAGTAACCGCAATATCTTGTTTAGCCACTAGATGGTAACAAGGTGAGATATTGTAGTAATTGCACATACCTGGAGAATGGATCTCCAGTTCTTGTAAAAATTTGAATTCTGATTGCAGGTTTGATTCTTACACATAAACAGATAGCTTTATAACTTTTTTTCTTTGCTGGTGTAAAATATTACCATATTGCTGTGTTGTCTCTTGATAACTCTCTGTGGTAAATCACGATTTTGTACCCTCTTCAACTTCGAGGAGGATATTAACTGGCAATAACAACCGGAGGGTTAGGTCAGCTGACGAAGCCTCCCAAAAATATAAACTCACGCCCTCGCATTTAAACAGAGATGGCTAACTACATGAAAGCAAATCTACTTTGACAACGGAGCTAATTTCATTGTTTGAGCAATTGTCGAATAACCATGTGGACATACTGCAAAATGGCGTCCGCTTACATGGGCGTTTGATTGCAGGGCTGCAACACAACATATGATATGACATACAGTTAATAGCTAGTTTGACGGAATAGAGACTTATACAGTAACTACTGGGTTTAAGTTACCACAGAATATACAGTATTTATGTACTGCTTTTCCTGGTCGTTTTTGTCCCAGACAAGAAACAACAAAATTGCCATGTTGCAACAAGGCGAGAAACTGCAAATGACTGTGGGCTTACAATGAGAATGTTGAACGCAGAAATTAAAAACAATATTTCATTTTTTCCAGTAGCCTATGTGATTCAGTGTTGTAGTTTTGGTGAATTATCGAAGGGGTTGTAGCTTTCGATGTGGTAAAAAAGTTATCGATGAAGTTTATTTAGCAAAATTATGTCTGGCATATTTCATGAGGTCACTTAGAACCCCGCCCATTTCCAAAGATCGGTACCAATCAGTAAGTCGTTGGAAGAAACGGAAGTGACGTTGAAATGCGCTTCCACCAGTGCGAGCAGGGGAGAAGCAAAAACTTATTCCCCTCGTTTTTGTTGTTTGTTTTCTAGTGGGTAGTTAAGCCCGCGAAGAGTTTCGATGTTTTTCATTTGAGTATATATTGATGCTCTAACTGATTGCTTTATAAAAGTAACAAAAAGGTAAGTTTTATATTTAAGCGAGTCATTGGTTGGGGTAGTATGCGTGAGTTTTAGTGAAAGCAGCTCATATGAAATGTATCGCAGTGGGCGCGTTGCAACGAGGCACTTGGCTGCAAGACTGCGCGTGTACTTACAGGAAGGGGTTTGTGCGTGTTTCTTCTCGAATTGCATGCCCGGTAAAAATTAGACATAGTTTTGGTGGTAGATGTGAACGCGATATAACATTTTATCCGGAGTGTACATGCATGTAAATTCATTCATGCAAGATGACAACTTCCCCTTCGTGTTTATGTGGGTTAGACAGTGGTTTTTTTGGTTTGATCTGAAAGTGGTCTCGCTGACCTGTTACTGAGAGGCGCTGTTGCGGCGTTTGAAACAGTTGAGAATAACTTGACCACATTTAAACCATAGTCTGTTGCTCATATCGGCTCCAACACAGTATTTATGCGGCTGCAACACGAGAAACTGAAGTTGAAGGGGCATTTCTGAAATTAATATTTGTTTGTTTTGGCAATTGGTTGTAAACAAATGTCAAATGCACAATGTTCCTGCGATCGCTTGTTTATTCGTTTAACATAGTGAATGCACACACACTAATATTAGTAAGGCATGAAATCAATTTTAAATGTCATAATTAAAAATTAAGGAACACGGAACATGGTGCTTGGTGATCTCACGATCGTTTTGCTGACCATGTTACAGAGCTGACTTGGTGGTCACTCAACTTTCCTTCCTGTTGAACCGTATAAAGCATAATGACGGGTGTTAGAAAATTTGGAGAAATTTAGTGACCCACATCCGCTCTGACACACGGTCCAGTTTGCCTACACCTGTCAAAGTTGTCATTTTGAAGAAAAATATGCGTTCCCTCCCTCGCCTGCAGAATGTAGTCAACTGACGTCACGTGAGCTGCTGGTTTCTCGCTACTAACTGAACTTATGTTTAAAGGTGGGGCGCCTGTGTGAATTCTGAACCCAACACGTCACTTCCCCTTTGCCATTGTCCCATTGGCATTTTGTCCAAAAATGGAAAAGCAAGAGCTTAGCCACTGTAATTATATGAAGGAATAGTTGCAAAAACAGCCTCCATATTATCTTAATTCTGACCAACATAAAAAACATGTAGTGCACTTTATCGAAGTAAAATTATGAGGCTCAAAGGACAGCTTAATATCAGGACAGGTTGTGTTGAAATGGATTTTTTTGTGATTTCATGGATTTTTGGTCACATGTATGCAAAAGTAGATAAAGGCATACACAATTTATTGTGCTGATCCACGATAAACCTGATCCTAGATCAGTACATTGAGTGTCTGTCTTCGCAGCTGTCAACAATGATGTCTGACTCCGACCTGTTCATGGAGTGCGAGGAGGAGGACCTGGAGCCATGGCAACAGATCGATGACAAGGTCCAGGAAGAGGAAGTGGCTCTCGAGGAGAAAACCAAAGCCTCCACTGGCAAGTTTCCATTTCCAGCATCACACCCCATCTTCTGTTCTTGGCTGCCGACACTCAGGGCTGCATTACACTGGTTCACACTCATGGTAGAACAGCCAAAATGAAGCCTATTACCCTTATTACTTGTTGCCATGTTTTTTTTTTTTTTTTTTTTTTCGCAGTCTGTGTGGTGTCAGTTGGATACAAGTTAGAATGCGATGGTTGCATGGCAACGAAGGTTGCATTCCAAACCACTGTAAAACTAGCTTGACACAGATATCACACGGCATTGAGTTTTCAAATAAATCTTGCACCAGTTGTTTGGTGTAATATATGTATGTTTTTGTATCTTTGCGCCTTAAGTTTGGACCATCAGGAGCAAGGCTTCAGTCAGCATAGCGTCATTAACTTTATGGCCCTGAGGCTTCCTGCAATCTGATTGGTGCCAGCAGATTACTGAGGATGGATTTGATTGGTTTAAGTAAGGGGGCACAGCTGAAGTCCTGCAGGGCCAGTGTGTGTCTGGTATTTGTAGTTACATTTGAGTTGGCAACCAGTTAACAAACAGGGTCTGAAAGGAACTTTTGTGTCAATCAGCCAAAGTGACTTTAATGAAAAATCTACCAGCCAGTCAAGGTAAATAACCATAACTTATTCTTTTCCACAGCGCCCCCTGTAGGGAAAGCTGCTGCAGCAGATCGGCCTTCCCCTGATTCTGTGGCAATGGCGGACTCAAAGGCTAGCACCTCAAGCCACAGCGAAGGGGCCAAGGTCACAGGGCTCACCGATGGTGCAGGTGAGTGATGTCATGTCATTTACCTGTGGAACAGAAGTGTCTGCAGGGTTTTTATGGTGGAAACAATAATAATATATGTACTTGAAAAGAGATGTTGTCTTTAAATCATCATTGAGGCCTCAAAACACACTGAGGACCAGGTCATCACTTGGGTACTGTAGGACTTAAGCCCTGCCTTAAACCAAAGTCACAGATCTCCACAGTTATGAAAGGTGCCGTGGAATTTATTGTCCGATCAAACAAAGTAAATTGCACCTTCTTAATCTCTTCTGTAGTGTACCGAGTGCACAGAAATGAAGGCGTTAGACACTGTTGGTTTGTAAACAGACTGAAAGCACCCTTTTTTTCTAGCATATGGTTTTGTTTTTAAATACAAAAAATGTACAAATCGCTTCTTCTTCATAGTGGCCACGACCACTCCTACCTCCACCCCGGCGACCGCCCCTCCTGCTCCCACCCCACCCCCACCCCCTCCGGTCCTGACCCCCGTCATGCTGCCCTCACTGGCCCCTCAGCAGCAGCTGATCTTGGCTCAGAGTCCGGCCTCCCTGGGCTCAGTGCCTCATCTGCTGCATCATGTGCCTGTGGTCTCCACCGGACAGACTGGTGGCGTCGCTGGCCAGCCTGTTATATTCACCACACAGGTACAGCCCCGTGCCACTTTTTATTGATTTATTTTCTCATTTATTCTGTATGTGTTCATTTGTGGAACACAACCCCTTCAGGGTTATGATGTCATAAAGGAACAAGTCTTCAGAGTATGCCTTAGAATTCAGGCTTATGTTGTCATTAAGAATTCAGGTTTGTGATGTAACAAATCACCCTCATGGTATCATAAAGGAATTCAAGTTCCTTCAGAGTGTCAGCATGTCAATCACATGCTGGATGAAGTAGAACCAGCAGGCACCTGGGACACTGCAGGTCCTGGGGTGCCAGCTCAGAATTTATAGGAGTCAAGCTCTGAGTACCTGGTTCTGCAGCAGGGCAGCCTGGGGTCAACCCGGTCATGAAGTTGCTGCATGCATGAAGCAGTCTGTTTGTGAATGGGACAGCTATGCGGAAATAAAGATAGATTGATTGAATGGCAAAGACGAGAGACAGGAGGGTTGCACAGTTCCTAACCCCTCCTTTCTCCCCAAATTGTTTGATTTGGTTAATTATTCCCTCTCAGGACCCCACCCAAACTCAGACACCCCTCAGGCCTCTCACCCCGGACTCACTCGGCCTGGTAGGTGAACGTGTGCTGCCGCACGCGAGGTAATATGGTGATGGGACACACAGGAAGTGGAATGACATCCCCTTTGAATCTTGCTTAAATCCTCACCAGGGTGATGGGTTTTGAGATAACTGCCCAAGACCAGTCCTCCCTGATAGAGGGAGAGAGTCAGCAGCACCTCCTGGTGGAGTGTGAGAGCGATGCTCCGTAAAATGAAGCAGATATACTGACAATGAGGCCTTTCTGTCGACATACAAAAGGCCATAATGCACTAAGTGCTAGTTTTAGCACAGCCTTTCACGCATGCAATTTCAGGGACATGATTTGTGATTGGAGCAAACAACCTACCTCAGCCAATCACATGATCTCTTTTGCATCAGAAAAAAAACAGTTTTGGATGCACAGTGACTGGAAGTCTATGGGAAGTTCATGGGAAATCATCTGTCTTCAGTCAGAAGTGTGGTGACCTAATCTTAGAGCTGTGGTGTTGTACCTTTGCCCACAAACCTCATCTCATGTCTCATTTTATTACATAACATACTGTGTTTTCTTCCCCCAAAGGGGAAACCACCTTGGGCTGGTGCTTTGGCATTCAGCCTGGCAAGATTGCATGTGCACGTGTGTGTGTGTGAGTGAATGAGTGTGCGCCCAAGCTTTTGAATGTTTGCCAATGATGTGTGTGTGTGTGTGTGTGTGTGTGTGTGTGTGTGTGTTGTGTGTGTTCTTTCCAGCAAGGGTACCAGCTGCAGACCCCGGTCGCCGGACACAATACAATCAGTCCAGTGGGGTTCCTATTGAACGGTCAGACGGTCACCCTCCTGCCCGGTAAGCCGCCGCAACGCCCACACTCTGTCAGGAGTCACTCCAAGACTGCTGCACAGTCAGTCATACAGTAATCGTGATCACAGTTAAGACTTGTGCAGTGAACGAATGACGTGAGGAGCTGTGTAACTGCAGTGAGGACGCTCTCTGTGTAGTAAGTGAGTGACGCTGTTGTGATCATTAACACAGTCTCTGCACTGACAGGGTTACAGTCGTAATGCCATGATATGGTCATGTTAATAATTTTTGTTTTCCATGGTTGGGGGCTACCTCCCCATCGTCCCCCCTCCCTCCCATGGCGTCATAGCCCCTGGGAACCCGTTTTTCAAATCTGTGGTTGCCGAAGCCCTTTCCCAGAAGTCCATGGGGCAGACCACTGGCACCCCAGGGACAGCCGCCCCGGGAAAGCCCGCCCAGACAACAGCCACCCCGGAAACAGCCACCCCAGCAATGGCCACCTCGGCAACGGCCACCCAGGCAGCGGCCACCGAAGCAACAGCCAAAGGGACACATCAGACTAGCGTTAAGCCACAGCATCTCTTCTCCTCTTTCAAACTCAAAAGACCCGCCCCCAGTGCCACGCAGAGCACAAAGATCGCCCCCAGGCTGCTCAGCCCCGCCCCACCGGCAGTTGCCCAGTCCAAAACTGGTAAGACTGTTTCCGCCGTTGCCATGGAAACGCTTTGTCAGTGGCCTGTGGAAGGGCAGGGTTCATGTTAAGTCAAGGCAAGGCAAATTTATTTATAAAGCACATCAAAGAGTTGACCAAAGTGCTGTACAAAGTAAAGGAAAACAACTAAAGATTAAAAGAGTAAAAAAAAAAACTACCTAAATAAGTCAAGCAGGTTAACTACTTTTTCAAAGCTGATAAATCACAACCTGTAGTTTGATGATTGCGTTGCACGGTGGTTTCAAGTCCGAAAACGGACAGTTCAGTGAAAGTTTTTTGGCCCGGAAGTTCAGTTTTATCACTTCCTTCTGAAAACAATTGGCCACATTCTGTGTGGAATGTTCTGGAATGTTTTGCTCCTGCACTTGCCTCCCATGTGACCCTAAAAAAAGCGCTTCCTGTGTGACAGACATGCAGCCCTTTAACCCGAAAGTGAAGAAACTGATCAAGGCCGTAAACGTGGCCAGCTCACGTATGGAGACGCAGCTGAAGGCGAAGGCTAGCGCGTTTGACAGAAAACCAGCTACTGCCCACTCGCCAAGCATCAGAGGTGAGGAGACAAATAAAGCTTGTGGTTTTGAATAAGGAAAGGGAAGGCTCAACAAACTCACAGTGTTATAGATAACAATAACAATGTAATAAAATGTAGATTCATCCTAAAGGTTTATAGATGAAATGAAATAAGCAGCAACTGCATGATCATGGGTTTTTGTTGGGTGGGTGGATTGATCTTTTTAAAGTCCAACTCCATTAAAAGGACTCTGTAAGCCTTTTCATTGCAGAAAAGTTACATCATGTTAATTAATGTGTAATGGCATCAGGTTGTTTAAAAGTTTTATTTTCTCATAGATGGGGGTACTTTAAGTTATAGTTTGTGACACTGTGATGTGACTTCGCTTTGGTAAAATAGTGGTTGTAGTACAAAGTAGCCATGACTGTTGCTTTAAAAAAAATAAAGAGAAATCCTACATTCATCCTAAAGGGGAAAAATATAAATCCGATTTTAGGTGGACACCCTTGTTTGAGTCTTGCATTCTTCTCTTTGCCCCAGTTGGAGGTTATGTATCCATCATGCCTCTTTGTCTTGCAGCAGTGGGCCCTCCCAAGACTCTATGGTCTAATAAGATGTGCCCTCGCTGTGGTTCCCAGTACAGGGTGGTGGAAGCTCTTCGGGGGCACGTGTGTGTAAGTCCAGTTCAGGGGAACTGTGGTGTCTGTGTGTATGACCAATCTGTGAGCACCAATCAGATTGCAGTAAACTTGCAACCAATCAGATTGCAGGCCAAGCAAGATGGCAAAGTTATCCAAAGATGGAAGGTGTAAATGACACCTCTGCATGTGCCCTTTGAGAGACTAAGAGTGGTTTAGTGTTTCATTGTGTCTAATCCCTGTGGAATCGAGACTACCTCACCTAATGGTGCATGATATTAATTTTTTGTTTTGTTCCCCAATCCCCCCAGTACTGCTCCCCAGAGCTGACCAAGGGTCTGCAGGCTGTGGGTAAGGCTGGTGCCGCTAACGTCCGGCCCCCTCCCACCGTGACTGCCCCCTCCGCTGCCAGCAAAGCGGTTACTCCCAAAACAGCCACCGCCGCGGCCAGGCCAGGCCGCTCCTCCACCGGCATATCCCCGCCCCCTTCGTCCTTGCCCTCGCCACCCCCGTCCCAGACGGAGGAAGGGGAGCCCGAAATTCAGGGCAAGCTCATCATGCTGGTGGACGACTTCTACTACGGGCAGGATGACGGGCGGGGCGAGCTGGAGTCGTGGGACCCTGCTCAGCAGGGCCCCGTCCAGTTCCGCTGCATCACCTGCGACAAGAAGCTCAAGAACAACATCAGGTCAGGTGACCTCTCCTCACGCATGGGGACACTGCTCTGGCGGTGTGTTCCAGTACCTGAATTTGAAATGCATCCTTTTTTTCCCTCCACTATCGCCTCGCCCCCTCCCTCTGTCCGGTACTGGGACTTTGGAGGGTGGGTGTGGAGGAGAGGAGGATACAGTCTTTGAGTATTGGAACGCCCCCTGGGTTTGCATTTTGTATAAACATAATTTATGTGTAGATTTTGTGTTCATTGTGTGTGTGTGTGTGTGTACGTGTGTGTGTGTGTGTGTGTGTGTGTGTGTGTGTGTGTGTATTCCCGCCCCGCAGGCTGATGAACCACATGAAGCACCACATCGACCTGGAGCAGCAGAGCGGGGAGGTGGACACACACACCTCCTGCCAGCACTGTTACCGCAACTTCCCCACACCTTTCCGCCTGCAGTGCCACCTGGAGAACGTGCACAGCCAGTACGAGTCCACCAGTGAGTATCTATGGTCTTCTTATACATACAAATATATTCCACCAGTATCTATGGTCCTGTTGTACATTCACACATCTAACGGTGAGTGTCTATGCACATGTACACACACTCATTTTCCACATATTTCTACATATCCACAAACACTCACACCCTCACAAGTCCAAGTCTTTTCTGTTAATGTTTTTGTTGTGTTCCAATATGTCTGATTTGCGCTCTGCAGCTAAGTGTAAGATCTGTGAGTGGGCGTTTGAGAACGAGCCGGTGTTCCTGCAGCACATGAAGAGCACCCACAGTCCAGGAGAGATGCCTTACCTGTGCCAGGTGAGCTGGCTGGCGTAGTGCAGGTGGGAAATGGGGTTCAAAGGGAAGGAACTGAGGGTTCTAGTCCCAGCTTGGCTCATTTTTGGCGATGGCAGGAGGTCACTGGCAGTGAACCAATCAGCCCAGCCTTGCTGGAGAATGATCATGCTTAAACTGGTTGAGTTAATTAGTGTCATCGTTCACTAGCGCCCTCTCCTGGTCAGCTGGGTGCATATGAAATTAGAAACAGACTAGATGACTGACTTTTACATTCTCTGACAACATAGGCAGTAAGTGACTGCTGGTGGGGGAAAAAACGAGGGCTAATTGAAATGAGTGCGTACTGATTGCTGGCTGACTGTATCTCTGCCTCCCACCCATCCCCCCCACACACCCTCCCTGTCCGTCCCTTCTCAAGGTGTGTGAGTACCGCTCCTCTCTGTACTCTGACGTGTTCTCACACTTCCGAAATTCGCACAAGGACACCGTCAACCTGCTGTGCCCCTACTGCCTGAAGGTCTTCAGGAGCAACAGCAACTACCAGCATCACTACATCCGCCACCAGGTAAACCACTAGCACTGATACACCTGTGACCAGGTGGTAAACCCCAGCATCACTACATAAACAATCAGGTAAACTCCCAGCACCACAAAACCTATCACCAGGTGATGATGCACCATAATGCTCTGTGGTCAGGAAAAGAGGATTGTGGGTAAAAAGGATGCTGGGAAAGCAGTAAGGGCAGAATTAGGGCCTTAGTCAACAATCTCATTAAATTGTTTAAGCAGTCACTTCCACATTGAACACTCATTCTCTTGCTGATTCAGTGACTCATGCACTTATCGATTCAGTGACTTGTGCCCTTGTTGATTCAACCGCTTGCCTGCTCTTTGATTCAGTCATGTACTCACTTGTTGTTTCAGTCACTCACTTGTTGATTCAGTGATTCACGCACCTGCTGATTCAGTGACTCACTTGCTCACCTCCGTGTTTTTGCGGTCCTGCAGAAGAAGAGTGTGTTCCAGTGCGATAAGTGCCGACTGCAGTTCCTCAGCACCAGGGACAAGATGGAGCACAAGCTCCACCATCACAAGACCTTCCGCAAGCCCCACCAGCTGGAGGGCCTGAAGCCTGGCACCAAGGTGAGACCTTTGACCTTTCACCCCTGACCTTGGCGCTATCCAGAGGAACCCAGTAATGATATTTATCTGAAACTTAAATCTGATTGACCTTGTGTTCATGTGGTGTTTGGAGGCACAGAAATCATAGCCCTGCAACGCCATGTGTTCTGTCTGTGATCCTCCTGCAGGTCACGATCCGGGCCTACGCCATCCAGACCAAGCCTGTGGGAGTGATGTACAGCAGCCAGCTAGGGGGACGACGACGGTGGCGGCGGCGAACCATGAGGCCTCCGCCCCTGCCACGCCCTCCCGCGACTCCAAGGGCGAACCCAGAAAACAGCCCACGATGAAGAGGAAGCCGACCTGCAGCATGCAGGAACTGATGAACAGGTTCCAGGAGGATCGGTGTGTGTCGTTGTGGAGTAAATTATGGGATTGATTCTTTTTAAAGAATTTTGGTCCTGGTGTGAAGCATTGTGGGATTGATTGATTTTAAGAAATTGAATTGATATCAACTTCATTGTCCCCATAGGGAAACTTGTCTTGGACTCGAGTGTCACTGGTGTGAAGCATTGTGGGACTAAAGTGAAACACTGTAGGGGATTGATGTTAAGCATTCTGGGATTGTAGTGAAACACTGGGGGATTTATGCAAAGCATTTGATGACTGGTATTTGGGACATGGCAGCTTGAGTAGGTGCTTGATCTGAAGCTCCATTTCGTCTCCAGGGAGACGCTCGGCAAGCAGAGCTGCCTGGAGTGCAACTTCGACATCCCAGACTTCCCCAACCACTTCCCAACCTACGTCAACTGCTCCCTCTGCCAGTACTGCACCTGCTGTTCCAGGGCCTATGCCAACCACATGATCAAGTGAGTGTGATGTCATCGCCATCTCCACGGAAACTCTTCATAGAGATAGGAGGCTGTTGTCCATGTTCGGTAGTCCTTGAACATTTTTTGTTGGTTCTAACCTGAAATCTTGTGGTCATTTAAAGTAAAGCTGGGTTCGTGAGTGTTTGATTTGGTTATTTTTTTTCTGCTGCGCACAATTGTGCAGCCTGTCCTGGCATATTCAGCCATGTGTGATACGAATTCCTCAGATTTCTCCTGATTACATCAGTGTACCCATATATCAGTTCAGCTTTGAACACCCTCCTCTCTCTGTACTGGCTGGCATTGGCTTAATCAGATGCTCCTGTTCAGTTGAACCAGCATTTCGCTGAACTTATTTACAGCCTGTTGCATTCGTTGCTCCAAAGTCTCTGCTCAACTGACAAGTTGTACTCAAATCTATGAATTGCATGCTGGGTAGGTAAGACATTTGTTGTCATCTGTTCATGGTTTTTTGTCATTTCAATTGCAGCAACCACGTCTCCCGCAAAACCAGCACCAAATACCTGGCGTTGTACAAGGCAGGCCCAAGGTGACACAGATGCTTTCCTCTACCTGGTTAATTTGTCATCCATCTTTCTGTCTTTCCCTTTTGCTATTTGCCATCGAGGAAATTTTCATTAAAAAAAAAAAAATTCCACTGTCTCTTCAGGTGGGCGGAGCTTACCTGCACTTCCTGCAGCTTCACCACCCAGGTGGGGGACGAGATGGCCAGGCACCTGCTGAAGAACCCCAGCCACTCCTCCAGCATGTGCTCAGGTGAGGTGCACCTGAGAACCTGTGGTCTTGGGTCCCTGTCCCCATTCACCTAACAGCTGGTGCATTCTGTAGTCAAAATCTACACCCCACACCTGGAGGATTTCTGTTGTGATCATGGCTGTAGCGTCACATGCACGCGTGCAAACTATGTATACTTCACTTTCATTCTGTTGTTTACAAACATTTGTTTACAATGATGACGTTACAGTGCTGCATGTTTGTTAAACCAAATAAAAATGAAGGGAAACATATTTGCATATGATTTTCATATTTGTAAATGACAGTCTATTTTTCTTTTCTTTTTTTTTTTTTTTTACAGGACCACCAGGACTACCAAGAGGACAGACAGCTCAGAGGTGCTTCTTTTTGTAAAACTTGTGTACCAGTGCACTAGCTCTGCCCATTTCCTGTATTTGGTATTCAGAAGTGGGAACGGTCACCTTCTCTCAAAAACATAAATTGTGAAACCTTTTAAGAGTAATCAAAGTCTTTTCCCCCTTCCTGTGTGTTTCTACAGCCAAGCCACAACACAACCAAGCCAGGCCACAACGACATCAAGCCAAGCCACAACAAAACCAAGCCAGGCCACAACAAAACCAAGCCAAGCCACAACACAACCAAGCCAGGCCACAGCAAAACCAAGCCAGGCCACAACAAAACCAAGCCAGGCCACAGCAAAACCAAGCCAGGCCACAACAAAACCAAGCCAGGCCACAACAAAACCAAGCCAGGCCACAACAAAACCAAGCCAAGCCCCAGCAACACCAAGCCAAACCAACAAAGGAGCAGGAGGTGACACGAGTGAAGCCACAGAAGAGCAGGCGGTGGTGCTAACCGTGGGGCAGCTACAGGTCCTGCTGTTTGCCCTCTGCTGTGGAGTCCCCCGGGCGGCCGGTCATTTCTTTACCCAGCCACAGCTCATCTGGTCCTGGCTGCTGGAGCGCGAGAAGAGCCTGGGGCTGGAGGGTGGGGCTGACAGTGGGGGCAGACCCAAGGGAGGAGTTAGGGGTGCGGTAGAAAGGCCGGAGGCGGAGCGTCTGAGGGAATGGCTGCTGCTCCGTCGCGAGCAGCAGTTCCCCGTCACCGACAAGAGCCTCTTCACCGAGGCCCTGCGGCTGTTCGGCGACCGCGGCGCGGTCTCGTACAAGTGGGCCGTCGACTTCCTGCTGAGGCACCGGCTGGGGGTCCATGCCACAGGCACGGTGGGGCGACCGCTCTCCGCCCGCGCCGAGGAGAGCGCCCGTGTCTTTATCAGCTTCGTCCGCGAGCACACCCGTGGCCTCCCGCTGTCCGCCGTGGGCGTTGTGGATGAGCTCTCCGTCTTTGTTGACTTCAAGCAGCTGGTCAAGCAGGTGGCGGTCAGCCGGGAGGCTGCCTTCCAGCTGGCGGGATTCGGCGAGCCGCTGTGCAACATCTTCCTGTCTGCGCTGGCCGACGGCACCGTGCTCCCGGCCCTGGTCTTCTTTCGGGGCCAGGTGCCGGAAAGGCTAAGAGCCAACCTCCCAGGAACCGTTGTGCTGGAGGCAAGGCCGATGGGCATCCCTGAGGTGGAGCAGCTGAGGACCTGGGCCTCCCAGGTGTGGGGGAAGGGCGTGGGGCCCAAGGCCCTGCTGGTGATGGACTCCCATCGCGGACACTCGCTGGAGTCCTTCCAGGGGTCCCTCCGAGCTGCCGGGACCTACCCAGCGGTGGTGCCCCCGGGCTGCTCCTTCCGCCTGCAGCCACTGGAGGTGTGCGTGGGGCCGGCCCTCCGCGGGTTCCTGGAGGCCCGCTGGAGCCAGCTGGTGGCTGAACGTGGGACGGAGGGGGCCAAGCCGGCGGACCTGCTCCGGATGATTCTGGGCTGGTTGGCGGGGGCCCTGGAGGGTCTGGGTGGGATGCCGGACCTCCTGAGGCGGTCGTTCCGCATCGCCGGGACGATCCCTGCGGAGGAAGGTGACGGGGATCCCGCCGAGGTGCAGATGGAGCTGGTGCGCTCCTTGACGGAGGTCCTGATGAGGCAAAAATCGTCAGGCCCTGCAGGATTGGAGATGACGACGACGACCTTGATCCCTACACAATCTGTGATGACGACGGACAAAAGGGATGGCGGGAAACAGCAGGTCGGGGAGGAGGAGAGCGTTTTAGACACGTCGACAGAAAGTTCGGCCACCTCACCCCATTGGCCGCCCCTGACCGCCAACCCCCAGGCCTTGCGCCAAGTCTTTGAGAAGGACAGTGACGTAGAGTCCTTCCTGGGCTTTGAGGAGTCAGAGATCTCTGCTGTGATAGGCCAGTCGGTTTGAGGAGCCAGAGATCTCTGCTGTGATTGGCCAGACGTGAGTTCTGTCCTCCCCCTGAAAAACTGAAAACCTGAAACCACGAGAGTTTGGCCATAGATGTTCACACGAACCAGGATGGGCTGTGTTTTTGAGCAGTTAAGGCATGCTCAGCCTTCAGGACTGGATCCCAGACATCAGATCCCTGCTCTTTGGTTCCAGCATCATTAATAATCTTTTACAATGGCGGAGACCTGACTGCCTGTGAATACTAACACCGGAAATACTTGAAAAACCAAACAGCCGATTTTTCCATTCCTTCCATCCTCAGATTTTGTTTTGTAATGACTACATGAGGTTTCAGTAACTTAGAGGATCCTGTGCTTTCAAACATCCAGTGAAAGTGTATTTGATTGTACTTGTCCCTTGATGGGATTTCAGAACATGGAACAAAATTGGGACTGTATCTGGGAATAATAGATAGGAGACAAAACTTGAACACTAAGAGAACATTAAGAAGTGTGTCTGGTTAAAACATATGATTCTGTTGTAGATACAGAAATGACCATGTTTTTAGTTTAGGGAAACTCTGGGCGCCTGCCAGGGAACGGTTGTATGAATGTATGTGGAACAGTGGGGTTGGCCTCGTCAGATGCTCATTCTCATTTAAGGTAGTCCCCAAAATAACTGCAACCCTCTGAGCCTCTTTCTAGTGCTGTCAAACTCAAGTGCCACAGAGGGCTGTGTGTATGCTGGTTTTAATTCTGACCCATTAATGCTGCCTTAATTTGTTCAATTACACATACAGCAATATGAATGTAATTCTGTGTTAAAGCACAGAATATGACAGTTGATATTTAAGCAGCACAAATAACTTAAGCAGTCATGTTACATGAGTGATCTGCAAACCGGTAGGACTAGCTCAGTGAATGGTGGAACTAATTATCCAATCAGAGGCAGGTAGAAAACTGGGCATACACACAGCTTTCCTTCTCACCAGGTTTACACCACTTGTCTTACCTCACTGTTTTTGTAGCTCAGTAGGGAAGTGTTAGATTCTGTCCAGATTTGTGATTTGAACGTAAAGAGGATGGTTTACAAAATAACTGCTGTACTGAGTTTTTTTTTTTTTTTGGCTCCTGCAGAATTGTTTGTTTTCATGTTTGTAACTACCATGTGTAAAAAAAAAAAAAAAAAAAACATCTCACCTGCTGTTGTCCTGGTGGAGCTCATTTTGATAATAAACAGACTAACATAAACAAAACTGCTGGTCTCAGTCTTTACTTTCCATATTTCTATTTTCTAAAAGGCCTATGCCAGCCAAACTTTTCAGAATTTTCTCAAAGAAATATGCATAAAACAAAAGGGGACAGTAACTAGGTGAATGGAGCTGCTTATGAACTTGACAAAAACTTTCCCACCAGGATAAAGTTAATAGTGATCCTCATATTTGCTTTTTTTAAACCAGTTTCATTTTTAATAACCATTTTAACATCTTGAAACAATCTGGATGGCCTCTATTTACTGCGCTTCATATGCAGTCATGGACAATTAAGTAGCACAGCCAGATGCTCTTGAGTTTTACCGAACACTGGATGGAATATCATAATGAAACAAGTGCAAAGTTCATGTTTGCTCACAGGACCGATAAACAGATTACTTCATTTTACATTGCATTGTTATTAAGTGCAGTGATTACAACCGCTGTTTATTTCAGTTATGAAATATATAGCTGGGGTGTGGGGTGGGGGACTGGTGACTCAAAGTAAACCAGAACAAGCAGACCTTAATACCCTCAAAATAGCTGGCTGAATGATGTCACACCAGCTGGCAACCAATGAGATGCATTCTGATTTCTCTCGGCTTCATGGTGTGATATAGAAATGTGCACTTCAATTAAGTCATGACAAAGGCAGAATGGGATATTACCATTTATTTATCTTTCCTTTTACAAAAAAAACTAAATTGATTACAGTGTATTTCTATGAATGTAGAGGCAAAATGCAGAGGAACAGGTGTATATAATAAGAGGACGTAGACTGGAACAGCAAAATCACTCGAACCCGCTGTAAAACAAAGATGGATTTTTATTAAAAGGGTGAACAAAAGTACATTCTTAAGAGGTTATATATGAATGTAAAACTGGCACAGTAATAACAATGTCCATTTCAGGCTTTGATTTGTGAACAGTAACCTCACACCAGAAAAGCACTGTCAATGTTTCATGACTAGCAATATCCCATGCCAATAAAATAATAAAACTTTGATTCCATGAAAATGTCTTTTTGAAACGATAAATGTGCCGGAATATGTGTAATTGAAAAAGTGGTTCTTCGCCAGCTGTAATCAAATACCATATTTATAATTTCCCCAATTCCTCCCACTTTTAAAGATGTTTCACCCTTATATCCTTATTCCACAATTTTCAAAACAAGAATTTCATTGGTTGAACAGAAAAAGGCCTGGGCTTACCTGACCATGTTGGCGATCTCCCAGTTTGTCTCGGAAGACAGGGGCCCCAAAATCTCCACACCCTCTTCTGTAACTATGGCAATCTCGTGCTGAAATGAGCAACCAGTGCATTAACAACTGAATCTGCCAGAAAAAGTGACCAATGAAAATGCTCGGAAAGTTGATGACAGCTGTGATTGGCTGGGACTCACCCTGTTGTAGGATCGGGCGTCACGGTAGTACAGCACTTTCAGGCAGCGCTCCACCAGTGCCTGGGCCTCCGCCCTGGTGATCTCCACCTTGTTCTCCACCACCTCCCTCATCAGGGGCTGCAGAGAAACACCGGAGTTACCACACAGACACACACACACACACACACACACACACACACACACACACACACACACACACCTAAAAGTATGTGGGCTACAGCTTCACATGGACCAACACACAGACACCAGAATTACAACCTCAGCCAGAGCTACACCAGAATTAACATACAACATACAACCAGAGCGAAACCTGTTCTAGCATATAGCTAGCGAAGATAAAACTTCAACTGAACCAAAAACACGTAAAGCCAGAGCTACACCTTCAACTAACAGACACACAGGAAGCAAAGCTTGAGTTCCAACTGAACCGAAACAAGCATAATGTAACTTCATTGTGAGGCTATAATGCATTACCCTATAGCAACATTTTAGCTTAGAGTGAACCACTCTACTATGCAACCTGATCCAACATACAAATACCACTGTGTTACCAAACCATATCTAATCTATCATTAGTAACAGATTGACTGAACTTGTTTTGAGGCAGTATAATTCAATTTTGAAGAGAACAAAGAATATCACACTAACCCCTGACTATTAATGTGTGAAGGGAGCCCTCTCACCTGTGCCAGGTAGGCTCCAAAGCCCGTGGCCACTGTAGGAGCTTCATAGGCCACACCCAGCTTGTCCACGTAACCCAGGAAACTGGAGGGAAAGAAGGTGAATGTAATCCTCTGTTCAAACAGGGTATTCCAGCTGAATTTTGAGGCAGAGTGAAGCAGTGGCTCTCAGGAGAAATATCAAAGACAGAATTTTGGAGGCCTGCTCCAAAATCAAGATCATTAACACTGTCCCGTTCGGACAGCTGTCATGTTTGGCATCTCTAAAAAATGATCTCCAGTATGTTTTGAATTATGACACAAAATTCTCCCAGGATTCTTGTGAGTACAAAAAGCAGGCTGGTTTGACTTGGGGCACATTTCAGTTGCAGTAAAGGGAAGACCTCCTCAACCAAGCCAAGTAAGTTCTGGTTTAGGAGTCGCCAGGCCTTTGTGCTTTCACACTTGTCAAAATGAGCCCTAGTGGTAATCTAAGCAAGGTAATCTCCATAACTAGCCTCACATGGCTACTCTGAAAATGTCGTGAGCCACCCAACTTGGGGGCCTTTACCTCTCGCCGTTGTAGAAGCCACCAATGACGACTGTGTTCCATAGTGGGTTCATTCTGCTGCGGCGGTTGTACATCACCCGTGTGAGCCAAGAGTGGATGGCTTTGGGGCTGTAGCTGTGGCCATCTCCGAGCAGCTCCTCATCGATCCTGGACACAGAACAACATACTGTATACTCACTGGTCTGGGAATGGCGTTAGCAGTGGAGTACCGCAAGGTATTAACATGTATATGGAGTATAGCCACCAAAAATGTGGGGAGTTACAGCGTACCCACCAATTATTCTTATAACCATTAATACATGGCTTTGGGGTTAGAGTATAATCCCCACATTGGTTATGACTACACAACTGTATACTAGGTATGGCACAATTGCTAGAATTAAGCAGGTGAATGTAGTATGTTCTGCTTCATTGTAAATCATGCTGAATACATATATCCACAAAACAGCTTTAGTGTATTACAAAAGAGCTCTACTGATAATCTAAAGTCCTGTGACTTCATCTTAACATGACTGGTTGCTTTAGTCAAAACAAAAAAGAAATGCCAAATGTTACAAGTAATGACAACTAGTGTCACATCATTTATTTTACATTATTCACTCTTTAAGGCCATACTTACACCATTTGCTCAATGATCTGTTTGAGGTACTGGTAGTCTGCGTAGTCGCCAGAGGCACCCAGGATGGTGTTGCTGTTGACCTTCATGAGACGCGAGACGTTGCGGAAGCGAGCCAGGGAGCCGTAGGAGCCCAGCATGTCAGCTGCGATTACCACGCCTCCGGTAAACTTAACACCCAGGACCGAGGTACCCGTCACCATGGGGTTCCTAAGGGAGGAGGAAAATAAAATATATATATATTTATATACAAATCTTTTAAAGCCTAGTTCTACACAAATCAAATTTACAGGTCTTAGTGTATTGTATATATATAATCATTACACTAGCATAGTCGTCTATTCCATTTACATGTATATTATACAACGTCTTCTATGTTATTATTGAATATTGCGTTAACAGATTCACTGAACTCCACAGCTAGTTACACCACCATTTATAAATTAACTGTTGATCGGACCTGGCTCACTGACACCAAAGTTACTAGTGTTTTCCTCTAGGCGCAGATATGGGCCTTTGTTGAGTGATACACATCTCAATTTAGTGAGAACTACCCAACATACTAACATCTGAGCGGTCAAGTAACAAAAACAATTAACTAGTCATAGTAGTTAAGCCTATTTATGAATTTTATTTATTTGTCAGCTATCCGGAAAAGTGGATGGATAATTAGCCCGATAAACCTGCTAGCTAACATTAGCCGGGTTACCGAACTAAACAAAACAGGAAGCCCTGCTTAATGAAAAAGTATAAATCACATTAATTGTTAGAATTATAAGAATAGATTATAAAAATGTTCAGCTTCAATTATAAAGTTTAAAAAGATAACCTTTAACATAGCCGTTAACAAACATTTTTCATTTGCACCACCATGATGATACAGCACGGTTCAGAGAGAAAACGAAACTGCCATGTAACGATGCCTTGAAACTCCTTATCCACAAAAACGTTACACTGAAAAATAAAATATACTCACAGTGTGTGTCTTAGGTCCACATCCAGGAACTGTGGAGTTACTGTTACCGGGAAATGAATAAAATTGACCGGGTTTGGGTCCATTCTCCCAGAAACTCATCTTCATTCCACTAGGCTCCATTTTGAAAACTGGCGGAAACTACGTCATACCTCAGGTTAAGGGAATTTGATCGAGTCTGGCAGCCATATTTAATAATGGAAAAAATGGTACAATAGATATGTGGGATTGTGGAGGACTTCGGCGGTATACGGACTTGTCACCCCCAAAAAGACAGCTGAATGAAAAAGACATTTAAAGCTTATATTAACTGATTTTCCCCGCTTAACGATATGAGTTGTTAGTCTGGAAAGGCTTACAATCATCAAGTGACAAAACTTAGATTTAGTCGGGTGACCTGCAGCAAAAAAACATAATGGAATTTAAGGGTGTCTACTTATAAATTAATACATTAGCCTATGTAGTAAAGAGTTACTGATCGGATGGATCAACTTTGCTCGGGCTGTGCCAAACCATGATAGCTTTTTTTTTTTAACTGTCCATTTAACTTTGATCCAGTCTCACGTTAAGAAGTTTTAACCTCCTTGGTTGAACACAGTCATGTCTTATGGTGCTTTCTGGCCGAAACTGCCATTTAAAAAGTTAAAAGGTAAACTGTATCTTTGACTGTTGATATGGCATTCGGCGTTCATTGAGAAACTCTCCATGAGTAGCTAAAATTTGTGTTGAATTTTCTATACATACTTACTCCTGTCTACTTTATTGGCCTTAACATAGCAGGTGTTGTGTTCACAGGTATCAGTAAAGAAAAGGCTGCAAAGATACGCCAATCTTTATAGGATATGGTTACATCAACATATTAATTGGCCCCACGTTGTTGGACCATTTTGTTGATATAAAGATCAGGGTATATGCGCGGTGCCTGCTGTGAAATGATACCCGTGAATTTACAGACCCTCTTTTACCTCAGACGAGGAATCTTGCCATATAAACCACCCAATCACATCTCTGTTACTAGGCAGACAAGATAGGAATCTTCCTCTCTGTTACTGGGCAGATCTGCCGAGCATCTCCTATCACAATAAACCTTAGCAAGAAAATATAGGAATTTGGCCAATAGAATTAAACCCACACTCTGTATCCAAGCAGAACGAAAACGATTCGCCAATCAGAATTGACGTTTACTTTGTAGTCAGGCAGATATGACATAGTTGTCCAATCATAAAAAAAATCTGAAAGGGGAATTTTGCTGTATCTTTGAGTCAGGTACTTTCTTTTTCTTTTATAAAATAAATACTGCAACAACATTGTTGAAAATAGTTATAAATATCCTACATTTATGTCGTTTTGTTTTGTGCATATAGAAAAGTTTATTGTTATTCGGAATTTAGCTAATATAAGGACGTAGCTAATTCGCTTGCTAGCTGGCTAGCTAGCCATACTAAGATGAAATATTCAGCTGTAATGTGCTAGCTACATGTGTTAACCAGCTAGGGAGCTATACTGTTTTAAGTACAGTTTGATTTCATAATGTAGTGATAACATACTTTGGAAGCTATCTCAATGTAAACGTGCTTTTAGGAATTTTGCTTGTTAGCTTGGCAGCTAACTGGCCAACTACAGTCTGCGTCTGGCACCCGCAAGTGCGCTGTCGAGAACCCAAGAAAGCGGGAAGTATGCAAATTGTAAGCGCATGACCATAGCATGCTGTACGCCAATAAGGACAACATGAAAAAGTTAAGCACGTACAAGCGAACGCTGTCATGATTAAATGACTTGGTTAGCTACATATCCGCACTTGAAATAGTAAAAGTAGACTTGTTTGAATTGAGGGTACTCCTGTGTTCCGAATTTGTGGAGATGGCTGGTTGAGCTACGGGCATGCTTACTAGCGTGCCAGCTACATTCTCCTAGTTACCGTAGTACGGCTAGGCTGTCAAACGATACACAACCGAGCTATGTCAACAGCTCCCCGTTACAGCATTCGCCTAGTTAATTAACAGTAGCAAAAACTTTAATGTCGGTAACCGTGGTCTTATCACCGATGTGTATGGAAACAGCAAACACGAGTCGGTTTCCTTCTCTTTTTTTGTACGTTCAGACATTGGAAGTGCCGTGCCGTAGTGGGAGTGTCCGCAGTCAGTCGTGTTTCATTGAAGAGAATGGGGGGAAGGTTTGGGAATTTGCGCCACGCTGTGCCATAGTAGCACACCGACCTTGACAGTTCGTGACAGGATTTGAAAATCATTGAATTAATTAGTGAAAATAAGCAAACAAAGGAATGTTGTTGACAGAATGTGTAACCTCTGAATATACACACTGTAGCTTTTAAAACGAGCAGCGGGGTCAAAAGTGAAAACCAGATTTTCTACTGGAAAAGAATAGCATAGCCGATAACCTCTCCTTTAAACGGATTGAGGACAATGGGATCAGGATCAAACAGGAACAAAACAATAACATCTGAATGAAAACTTTTGAAGAATCCAGCACACAGTCAGAGTCACAGAAAAGCGCTCTTTCTCGTGTGGTGGCAGTAGTGCTTACTCGTAGTTTGAAAATGATCAGTTAAGCAGGGTTTAGTTGTACTGAATGCTGGAAGGCTTGCGAGTGTAATGTGCTCAGTTTAAAGTTCAGTCCTTAAGTGAGTTTTGTACTTAGAATTTTCTAAACGGTCACATGTAATTGCAAAGATTCTGGGTTATATTCAAGATAAGAAGAGTATTAGCGCTTTTAATCTGTTGTTATGTTCGTTTTGTTGTTATGGTATGTTTTCCATGGTTTTATGACATACATCATGACATTCTATTGTGCCAATGAGCACATACACGGACGGTATGGAGTAGCATGTATGGTTTGTGGAGTTATTCAATCAGTTGGTTGCATTTCATTAAGCCATTTTATTTTAAATTGTGTGCTGGCCTCAGTTTACAAATGATTTGGGTTTTTTTCAGTATTGAAAAGATCAGTAAATCTTTATACAAGAGCATACCACAACATCAAGCTGCAGTTCAACTGTGTTAGGCCAGTGTTTGAGTGATATGGAATTTGATGAAACTTGATCTTTACACAGTGTTATGCTAGTACATGCAAACAACTGACAGGAAAGCTTCAAGCCAGTGTAGTTTGTACTTCTTACACTGCTGCAATGGTGTATGATGATACAGTAAAACTACTTGCAGAATTCAAAAGCTGTGTCCCAGAAGCTGTCAGGTCTCCCTTTATCCTGCAGTAGTCAATATTATTTCTCATGTTTATCTTTGCATCATCAGGAATACTAATACTGACAAGAGAGGCTTCTGATTCCAACTGATTTCAAATCCTCTCTCAGTTCTGTCCTTTTACCCAGTGCTGAGCTGAACCGGTCGTCTAGAGTCCATACACCAGTTGAATACACAGAAGGCCTTTGGTGTTACAGGTTTTCTTTGTTTCTCAGAGTGCTTAATCGATAAGTTGAAGCAGTTGATTGGGTCTGAATTGAGCCAATTGCTGATTTTTAGGATGAAAACAAAAATCGGCACAGCCTATAGCTTCCCAAGACCACGGTTAGCAACTCCTTTTATGTATTTCCAGTAGATAAATGCCCTTAAGCCAGATAGAAAAACATTTCTAGATGAAATGGAAAAAAAGATGTTACCCTGTCTTTTTTTTGTGCTCCCAGCCTTAGATCCCCAGGTGGTACCCGGATGCGGGTTTCCACGGCGACGAGCGGAAAGCCATGGCGGAAGACGGCCCTCAGGCAGCCGCGCCCAGCCGGGACGGAGGTGGCCTGGACCCGGGGGAGACAGGGTCAGAGCCCAGCATGCTGCTCCAGAAGCTGAAAAGCAACATCCCGTAAGATTGCGTTACATTCACATTTCAAGTGTGTTTACACTACATTTGCTTTACATTACATTTTCATTTATGTTCAATTAACACTGCATTTACATTTCTGTGACATTTATGTTACATTCACATTACATTTTAGGCATACAGCAGACATTTTATGGATTTAGCGGAGACTTACATCTTGTCACAGTTCTTGCCTCCTCACATTTTTTCCTTTTTTGCAGTAAGAACATACAGAGCAAAGTGGATTTCATCCTGGTGAGTTCCTTTACTCAGATGAGGAGATGATTGGTGTGCATCAAATGTCAGTTAAAATGCTTTTCTCCATTGCTGAACCTGAACTTGATGTGTGGCTGTAGATTTTGGCCGGTATTTAATCAACATCTGTCCTTAACTTTGGCTCCCAATTCACGGCAAGTGTTCCTTTATTATTTTCACTGGCACAGTTTGCCAAGTTCAACAATCAAGAAAATTGTTCATGAAAATTGTTCTCGACAATCATGAAAACTGTGAAGAAAAAGCATTACACTTTCATTCATTTGTGAGTAAAAGTTAAGGACAAATGTTGATTGAATTTCAAACCTTGTCTTTTTCTTTCATAATGTTCGGAATCGGCACGAGGGTACAGCTAGGTCGTTATCACCCTGCATTTTGCCCTTGTGTTTCAACAGCAAGAGGTTCAGCGATTCTCCGACAGTGACAAGCTCTACCTGTACCTACAGCTGCCCTCGGGCCCTGGGACGGGTGAGAAAAGGTGGGGCAGAAAGCAGCGTGACATCACAGAGTGCACAACCTGACCTCCTCTGACCTCTAGTGGTAGAGCATGGCTACTGCACCCTTGGCGTGGATTGGGGGCGTCATGTCATATCTGAGAAGTTCTAGCCCAACACAAAACAACCTTAAACAATTGTAGGTGCAGGCTTTTGTTCTAGCACAGCACTGAAACACCTAAATTCATTTAGTCTGTTTATACCTTGGTAGAAAATACAACTTAATTTATCCTGCTGGGGCTATAAACTGAGGGCCACAGGGAATTACATACGGAACACTGACATACAAACTCCAGCATCCACACACCAAGGAAGTTGGAAAATCTCAGCTTTAAAAGTAGAAGCGCTACCATCTATTTTTTTCACCCGTGCGCTAAACCTCCCAATTCTGATTAGCACACACCCCTTCAGGCAGGCAGGGGAGCTAAGCAGTGACATCATTTGGTTTTATTGCACGAGCATATGTAATACATGGCAGCACTTTTTGAAGCTGCAGATTTCAGTTCCTGCATGCCACACAGATATGGTAGTGGTCATCTGACTTGCAGGTGCAGCAAATGTGATGTAATGTTGAGAGTCAAACAGCGTGTGAAAATGGAGATTCAGGGATCGTGTTTCCCTTTCATGTAGTGGTGGTGACTCGAGCTCGTTCAACACCTCTGACCAGCTGCACGCCTGCAACTGGATCCGGAGTCACCTGGAGGAGCACGCAGACACCTGCCTGCCCAAACAGGATGTGTATGAGGCCTACAGGTAAGGGAACACCTGCATGACCGCACAGGACGTGTAGAACACCTAACTAACACGCAACGTTTCAAGAAGGTCGTACCATTGCAATGGGATCTGGGATAAGCCATTTTGAACTCAGGTGAAAATTACAGGACTTCTAAATGAAAACTGCAAATAAAAAAAATCATGAGAAATAGTGTAAATGTTTAAGTAGAATGTATAAAAGTAACAGTAAATGTTTTTCTCTGGTGTGTATGATGTTTTAACCTGCTTCTCTTTGGTCCCGTTTCCCAAGGAGGTACTGTGACAACCTGCAGTACCGGCCCCTGAGCGCCGCCAACTTCGGCAAGATCATCCGCGACATCTTCCCCAACATCAAGGCCCGCAGGCTGGGCGGGAGGGGCCAGTCCAAATATCCTTTCACCCGCACACAGGTGCATTCAGTCATAGTACACACTCCTCCAGGGCAGCTTTTAAAGTTTAGATTTTAGTTTTATGACAAAAAGAAGGAAGACAGTCACCCTGTATTGAATGAGATGCTGGCATTGGAAAATGTGTTTAAGACAGAGAGGAGGAAATGATGGCATACTCTCTATGCTCCTAAATATTAATTTTTAAGGAAATTACAAGATCAAGTTTCCCCTGTCAATATCCTAACAGCATCCTTTTAAAAGGGGAAAACAGATCCTGCATCTGTTGTAGTGTTACTGTCGAGCTCCTTGACTCTGCCGTCGTCACGTACTGTTACAGCGGAATACGCCGGAAAAGTGTGCTGAGCATGCCCCTGCTGCCCAGCCTGGACCTCAAAAATGACCCGGTAAGGCTCCCCATGCTCATTGGTGCTCACCTTCTTTTATTCCTCAGTCTGATTGGCTGTTCTTTGCACATGCCAACCAGATAGTTCCACTGAGTTTTTCCTCATGGAATCAAACAATCGAGGTACCATATAAACAACCAAGCAACTATAAACCTGGAAATTGAAAATATTTATATAAATGTTTATATAAACAAGTATAGGAAAACAACCTAGATTCAAACAAATGTGTAACCTCAAAAATACGAGTTTTCTCTGGCAGTCTAATTCATTTTTACAACTGCTGTTGTGTGGCTTGATGTGCTGTAATTGATTAAAGACCGACCAATGGGAGTGCTTTGACGCAGAGGTTGTCCCGCCCCTTTCTTTCCCCTGTCCAGTCGGAGCTGACGGAGCTGGTGCAGACGTACAAGCAGGAAGTGACGGAGGCGGCGTGCGAGCTGATCTGTGACTGGGCGCAGAAGATCCTGAAGCGCTCGTTCGACACGGTGGTGGAGATCGCTCGCTTCCTGGTGCAGGAGCACATTGTCAATCCACGCTGCAGCCAGGCCGAGCTGGTCACCTCCGCCGCGCTGGCCGGTACATCTACGTCTGCCCAAAACATTTATGTCTGAGGCCTAAACTGGAGGCCAGTTGAAAGGAAACGTAGACCCTGTGACCCAGAGTCCTGCATCGGGTCGGGTTCTCGGGAGAACCGCTAAATTCAATGTGATTGGTGAAAAAATATTAACATTGTCATTTACGGGTGCAGGTGCAGTCGGGAATTTGTAGTGCACGGCTGGGCTGTGGTTTAAATAGATTTAAATAGATCAGGCTGTTTTTATTTGAAAAAACGATGGACATTCTTTTTACTTCTGATTGTCCCCAACAATGTGCTAAAAATGCAGGCTACTCAGGGAAGACCAGTCCCAGTATTTATGTCAGTTAATAAACATTGCTTGAGTGAGTAAATAAAGTTTTTTTTGGTGAACCTTATGTAGTTGCTTTGTTTAGCAGTGTGTTTGTGTTGCTGTAATGTATCACTCTGTGTCCCCCCTGTTTAAATTTAGGAGGCCCCCCGAAACCGCACAAAGTGATCAAGAGGAGCATGGTCCCACCCAAGGGGGGCGGAGCAGAAGGAGAGGGAGGCGGGACTGACAACAGCGTAAGACCTCACCTGTATCACACTTTACCTGACTAACTTGTTAGGAGGTGCTGGGTTACTCGTTTAAATCCTGCTTGTGCATCAAAATAACAGTGTGTGTGTGTGTGTGTGTGTGTTTCTTCAGAAGGACAGAGACCGAGGTGACCAGGCGTCACCAGGGAAAACTGCACATGGAGAAGGGAAGCCCCAGGCGAGGGGTGCGGAAGGCGGGGTGCGGGCCAGTGGGGCGTCTCTGGGTGGGGGTGCCAGCGGGGGTCGCGACCTGCAGGCAGTTGAGGCAGTGATGAAGCGCTACCCACAGCTCCTCCCCCGCGGCACCCTCCCTGAAAAGGCCACGCCTCCGACCGCCATCACCGCTGCCACAGTCACCGTGGCTGCGGTTACCAGCTCATCGCCCCCGACGACAGCCACTCTGGCGCCCAGGGGGGACACCCCGGCCACACCGCTCAAGGTCACCTTGCCAATCGCCATGGCGACGCTTCCTGCCCACCAGCATCACCACCCTGCTGCCGCCGCCACCGTTTTCAACATGATCTTGCCGTCAGGCGTTAGCCTGGCCTACCCAGAGAGGGAGAAGGCCCCGGCGGTCACCATGGCAACACCCAACCCCACCACACCCACCCCAGCACCCGTCATCACGGTACAGAAACCCCGGGGCTGCCCCAAAGCGGGCCCCGGAGGCCCCGCCCACAGGTGAGGCAGGAGCCACGCCCCCTAAGAGGAAGAGGGGCCGGCCCAGGAAGCCACGCCCCAGGAGCTTGGGGCGGGGCAGCCCCCTCCTCCACCTCCGCCTCCCCCACCTCCAACCGCCACTACAAGCCACGCCCTGGCACCCCTCACCGGCGGGGTGATCCAGAAGGCCCTGCCAGCCCCCTCCACATCCTCCTCCACACAACCCCCGCAGACCCCCCAACCCGAAATCATGGAGATCGTAATCCAGGACCAGCACATCCGCCTCCTGAGCGCCCTCCCTGGCCCCGCCTCCTCGCTGGAGGCCCCACCCCTGCCTGGCCCTGGGGGCGTGGTCACAGGCACAGACGGCTCCCAGGTGGGGCAGCAGAAGAGTGTGGTGGTGCAGTGCTTCCGTCCGGGCCCCAGTGGGACCGACATCCGGACCCCGCAGGAGGGGTCCGCCGCAAACCCACACCCCCACGCCCAGCCCGTCCTGGTTCTTCAGGGGCCCCCAAAAGCAGGGGGCCTGGGTTGGGATGTGGGCGGGGCCACTACGGTGGAGGTCATCAGGCGAGCCCCCGTTTCCAGGGAGACAAAGGCACCCGACACCTCGGCCCCACCCACCACCACCACCACCGCCACCACCCTCTCCACCCTCATAGAGGAGAAGGAGGAAGAGGATGACGAGGAAGAGGTGGAAATTATCCTGACCCCCGTCGAGCCACTCTCCGAATCCACACTCACCGCCGCCCAGGGTGACGCCCCATAGTTCCACCCCCTTTCTCCTCTGTAGTTGCCATAGAAACAGCGGGGGGCAGCCCAGGAAGCATTGTCAGTGGGGAGTCGTGCATGAAGACTCTACAAAGTCATATTCTTCCCTCCTTCCTTCGTTGTATCTATACAGAATAAACTGCATTTAGTCGTTTCATCCGGAGAAACTTGGCAGAAATCTCTATACAGAAAAGTTTACCCAAGCAGCAGAAACAATGCCAAGTCAACAGTGTCATAACAGTGACTGTTGTAGACATCACAACAACACAGCCCGTGCAACACAACATGAAGTGCCATAGTGTATTCGAGGAGGACATGTGACCACAGACTATAGTAGCACTAAGTAGGAAGTGGATTTGAGGGCCATAACAATAAATATGTTTGACTCTGGTCGAAAGCAATATGGCCGAATCATCTACTAGTCGATCATTGGTCATGTCAGATCAGTAAATTGGATGAAGGAGGAAGGGGGAGATTGCTAGTTCAGGGTATTTGGACTGGGCCTTAGTCTCTCTGCTTCCAGGACTTGGTTACTCTCTCATACTTTTCCCCTTCGTTCTGTCCTCCCACTTCCCTCTCGTCTGCCTGTGGTATTGGTGGAAGTCTGTGATTGGCACTGGCGGCAGCCAACCAGATCGATGAAGCCGATTCACTTGTAACCTCAGCTAGGGGAAGGCCTCACCCCACCCCATCCCCTTCCCGCCCCTCCCTCAGCTCTCTACCTGCATGTTCTCCCTGAGTAAGTGTTCAGTGAGGGAGGTTGGCAGCTTTTAGCATATGCTGTTAGCATATCTTCAGTCCTCCAGATGGCTTGGACTATTACGGGTGCAGATTTCATGTGTGTTTCTTGTGTGCCATTGTGGAGCTGGAACCAGGCTGGCTCATTATACCCCCTTTTCCACTGTAGAGCTGGAACCAGGCTGGCTCATTATACCCCCTTTGCCACTGTAGAGCTGGAACCAGGCTGGCTCATTATACGCCCTTTCCCATTGTAGAGCTGGAACCAGGCTGGCTCATTATACCCCCTTTCCCATTGTAGAGCTGGAACCAGGCTGGCTCATTATACCCCCTTTGCCACTGTAGAGCTGAACCAGGCTGGCTCATTATACCCCCTTTCCCACTGTAGAGCTGGAACCAGGCTGGCTCATTATACCCCTTTCCCACTGTAGAGCTGGAACCAGGCTGGCTCATTATACCCCCTTTCCCACTGTAGAGCTGGAACCAGGCTGGCTCATTATACCCCCTTTCCCACTGTAGAGCTGGAACCAAGCTGGCTCATTATACCCCCTTTCCCACTGTAGAGCTGGAACCAGGCTGGCTCATTATACCTCCTTTACCACAGTAGAGTTTGGAACCAGGCTGGCTCATTATACCTCCTTTACCACAGTAGAGTTTGGAACCAGGCTGGCAAACTAACCATGAGAAAGGTTTAAAGAAGCAAGCTGGTTCCAGCCCTGAAGTGGGACAAAGGTATAATTAACCAGTTTAGTTCTATCTCTACAGTGCCAAAGGGGTGGAATGTTTTGTGAATTACCATTAGCGGCTTGTGGGCTAAGGCCTCTATTCAATCACACACTGCAATGCACTTCTTCCCTAGCGTTTGGATTAAGCTAACTCTAAGGGCGGAGGACATTGTGGTTTACATTGAGACCTGGGAGTCAGGTGGGTTAACTCCACTGAATGCTGTCATTAAAAGCCACGACAGCGGGGCTTTTAAAAAGGGAACGCATTTTTGTTTTAAGTGTTTTGTTTTCTGAGTTTGGTGTGTACATGACTGATAACATCTATGATACCTTTCTCTGTGTTTGTGACAGACCTGGGTCAAATACTTCATTTGAAATACTTTAATAACCCTTAATAACTTCAACTTGCTAAAAAAAAACACTGATTTTTACAAATCTTCAAAACAAAAGATTATCATATGATTACAAAATATGAATACAAAATTCAGCAGTATTCTTCTAAAATCTCAAGGATCTGCAGAATTTCTTTTGTCATAGTGTACTGGCATTTAAATAGTTAAGGTGTTTTACATTAATTATTTGACAGGTCTAAAGTGTAAAGGATTGTTGAACAGCAGTACATGTCTGTATATGGTAAATATATGATCCTCACCATAAAAGGACTGTATTTGTAGTACTGTTGTTAGCACTAATATTTGTGGACATTATTTATTATGTCTGGCATAATTTCATACATTTTCTCATTGTCACTGTTATGGATAAAATAATTTTATACATCCAGTATGTTGTAAAACATATTTTATGATACATGATATTTTGGGCAATATGTTCGCATAAACTCACATGCACAGCATTGGCCATAATTGATTTACATTCAGTGATATGCAGGACATTTTGTCATGTGCTGTAAATCTGTTCTGTAATGAGTTTTTAATTTTAAGAGTCTGTATCTTTTGGTAATGGCACAAAAGCACAGTTTAACCTGGCTATTTTTGGATATATGCAAATTGAAGCACTTAACCAAAACTGATATTTAAAAAAAAAACATAGCTTTTAAATGCTTTAAAATGAGCTATTACAGAAATAACCTCTGTGTTGTTGTGGACAGAAGATGTTTGCTTTTTATTTGTGTCATTTTTATTTTGCAAATCTAACTTTGATTGAAGTCCATCAATCAGAAACTAGAGAATGAGCTACACGCTACAAAAGAGCAGGCTTTGCAAGGTCATATTTCCCACAATTCACAGCAATTGTCCTGTTGTTTAAAAGTAACATTGACATTATATTGTGTTATAATTAAGAGTGCGTTTTAAGTCAAATAAATTTTGCTCTGCCATCTTGTCTATCGGTAAAGCCGTCACATCCTCCAGAGTGAAGTTTGTGAGTGAGGTTTTTGAGCATGAAGCTGAGTCCGTGCCAGTGAAACAACACGGTCGAAAGAGGCAGTGGAGGTTGGGTGCGTTTGTGATTTTAGCGCCATCTACTGGAAGGTTTCCACAATGTGCCAAAAATGGGCTAGAAAATGTCAGGTTTTGCTGATGTATATTTCGGGTGCATACACTAATTTTGTTCCGTTGGTCTTCACACCACACACACTGAGAATTACCGACGAATTTGCAATTGGGTATATCGGCCCAGAAATGTAAGATTTGAAAAACTGTCCTGTTCCTACATGAACTGACCCAACCAGCCCTGCTAGTTGTATTCAGGCAGGGCAAATGAATGTTCTTCATGTTTATTTTTGCTTGTTTATCTCCAAATTCTTAATATATAAGCTATTTATGAATAAGTAAAATGTCTTTTTAATGCATTGCATTGGTAACTTAAGTTCAATTTACAGGAAAGCAGAAATGTATTAAGAATAATTTGGATGACTCAAATGACTTAAATCAAATACAAACGCCACCTGTCAAAATGTTTATAAGAGCCATTGATGTTTTTCATTGAGTCCTGCACTTTTATTATTTTTTTATACCTGAAGATAACATTTTGTTTTATAATGGTGGGTGTGCATATGTGAAATAAACAAAAAAAAATGTGAGTGATTTGTTTAAAGAGCACCTTATGTCCTGGTGGGTTTGTGTTATTCTGAAAGCGCTTTTTTTCCAGTTCTTGTTTCTTTGTTATGACATTTGTATGTGACACTGATTTCAGCGCTTCCTTTTTAAAAATGAGCCCAAACACAAAAAAAAAAAAATGCCGTCTAATGTGAATATATTTTTCCTAACTGGACTGTAATAAATGTTGTGTATATACTTTTGTGGTGAAAGGCCATGTTTTCTGTTCAGATTTGGTTTCCCTGCTTACCCTGGTCTTCACTGAAAAGATCATTGAGTTCTCAGTCGACCTGCCTGGTTTAAAATATAAAGAAATTATAAAGTAAATGTGTATAGTCAATCCTAAACTCCAGTCATGCCAGCTTTGTTCGTATTATAATATAAATTGTAGTGTACATTGTCTTTATATTTATTTTAAATGAAACAGTACTATTTCAGTCTCTGGTTACGACTATATCGTACCTTTTTTGAGGCGACCTCTTAAGCACAGATTTGTGCATTTTTATGACCCTACACATCATGGGTTGGTAATTTTTTTGTTTTGTTTTTACATTTCCTCTATTCCTTTTGCTCGTGTTCACCCCGTGACTTAGGATTTCGCTTTTTAAGTACCTACACATTAATTTCTGCGTTGACGTTCAGTTTTCCTATTTGACCACATGGAGGCGCTCGAGGATTAGTCTCCCTGAACGTGAATTGTGCCGCAAGCAGAAGGGAGGCAGGTGTAACTCGCGTTTAGTTATTTAGGGTTTTTCCAACCAGGGACTTCCCAGCATGTAGGGACCATAGGGACTACCCTGCAAGTAGCGTGGAGAGAGACTGTTACACAAATAAACACAATTTAAGACGTTTTACACGTTAGGCCTATGTACAATTTTGACAATGGGGGATAAATCCTGTCAATGTTTTACACAATTTTGAGTTTTAACAATAAATAAATCCTGTATTTTCACACCACCCCATTTTAAGAGGGGTAATGGCTTTGTGCCAGTGTAGTCATTGTTATTAAATCTTAAACAGCAGTCATAATACAATGTTAGGTGCATTACTTCAGTGTCTCAACTTTAGGTTTTAATTCGCCAAATGGCCTCCGCCTCTATGTGAATTATGTGTGTACTCCATTAAGTGGGTTGACAAGTTCTTTGGAGTTCATGACACTCAACATTTACTGCGTGACATTTGAGGGTGTGAAATTAGATGTTAATCGGTGCCGTTATGCTGCTTTATACAAATCTAAATTTCAATCTGAGACGTCTTTATTAAGTCTCAGGTACCTGAAAAAAAAGATGACCTTGAACTGGAGACTCGATCAAGTTCTTTTTGGCTCAAAATTGAATGGCGGAATGTATATATCAAATTACAGTGGGCGGCAGTGCGGATTAGGAAAGATGATATCAGTAAGTGAAACTTCAATATCAAATTCATGGCATTATTGTCGATACATCTGGGTATATTGGATTTCATTAAATAAATATTGTTGCAAAACGCAAAGCTCACTCTACAAAGGATGGGTAAATGCTGGGAGGCTGACTGAGTGAAATTGATTGCTGAAACAAACTCATGTCATTTTCCTCTCTGCATTAAACCATGAGCTCTGCTATCATGCGGACTAATTATTGAATGAGTCACTTAATTTAAGTTCAATCCGCAGGAAATAATTTCATATAAAATTAGCGACAGGTTGCTTGAGATTAATCAATGGTATTCATGCGCTATTTGTGTTTTTAACAGCCTGCAGCGCTGAAGAGCTCCGCACAGTTAACTGCGCAATCATCACTGCCCATTTGTTTTCAGCACGATGAAGGTTGGAGACAAATCAAATGTCTTTGAAAGTAAACAAACCGTTTTTTTTCGTAATCTTATTTAACAACCTTACATCAGTGTGGAGTTAATTCCTGTACTGGGAGGCCAGTGAAGACAGACACCGTGATTGGGAGATGGGGCAACACAGGGAGGGAAGAGTTAGTCGTCCATTGTTTGTAAACTGGAGAAATCTGATTTTTTAAACAGTTTGAAAATTGACTGGATGTATGGAGCTGTTTCATCTTTGCTTTGATGGCCAACACTATGTAGGACCATTAGTATGAAATTCTAACTGTGGCATGCAGGGTTTGGGTTTTGCCAGACATACTGGCACACATTGGCCAAAAAGTGAAACTTTGACTCTTCCGACGCACAACTTTGGAAGAGCATCCAGTTTGGCAGACCTGAGACAAGCATACATGTTATGTTTGAATGTGCAATTGTTGTATCGCTCTGATGGTGGTGTCATGAACAATGACTGTAGCTGGGTTGAGAGTCCTTCCTGGTCAATTGTTGTCTTTCTCTTGGAGAGATTTTGGCAGAACAGCCAATCTTGGGAAGACTCACCACTGTCTTTAGTTTTTCCCTCTGTAAAACAAATTGGACTCAGGATATAGTTCAGTGGAGCATAAGAACCTTAGAAATAACCCATTACGGATTGACAGGCATCACCAAACCAACGGAAGAAGCCCTAAACGTCGGTTTCTTTTTTCTTTCAGACTTCCTCAAAACACAACTACATCCAATAGAAAAATGTGAAAAGTGTGTCAGAATAAGTAAAAGCAAATCATAAAAATCTAGTTAAGTCCTTTTCACCGTATTGTTGTGTTATTTTAAAGTGTCAAGTGTAAAGTGTCACTTTAGCTGCAGTTTCATTATGGCATTTAAGCTCGGCTTTGATGTTAGTCAATACTTATTTTTTCTGTTTATTTTTCAGGCACAAATTGGGCACCTATTACACAATACGTTCGTGACGTCGAGGTCCTCGAACAAAAACACAAACTTGTATGCTTTGTGCAGTTAGCTTAGCAACCAATAACGTGAATTTCCAGTAGCGTAGAGCATATCGCTAATAAACGGTCTTGAATGTGAAGCTTTGATTGTGTGGGCTATCAGACAACACTAAAGCCAAAAACTGCAACCAATGGACTGTGGCTTCGTCAGGTTCGCCCACTCATTCCTGTGACATCGCCGGTTAAATTCAAAATTTTCAGGACCTGCAGGCCAGAGACAGACAGACCCGGGCCTCTGGAAGTTGCCGAAACTAGTCGGGATCCGAGCGAGAAGAGGAAAGAGGAAGCGTTTCCCCATGGAGCGGATAAATTGGAGATAAAAAGAAAAATACTAAATTCTTCTCGAGTGTGACATCTTACCAGGTAAGAACCTGTATGCCTCGCCACATATCGTGTTTTCAGCGAACAGGCAAGTTTTTTAATAAACCGTCAGGGTTTGGAGTTTAGCTGCGATGTGTTTTGTTAGCCTAACGTTAGCTTGTCAATCCATGATAAACCTGTGACTGTATCTTCTTGGTTACTGTGGCCACAACGTTACGTTTACAATAGCTGTCAAATATTAGGCAGCAATCGAGCTAGCCAACACAGGCACAGAATAAGAAGTGCTAAGTTACCAGAACTGAGTGATAATTCCTTTATAGCAAATGGTTTGTGTGATGACCAACGCTATTTATCTGTAAGCTAGTGATGGCTAACATGGCTTTATGGCAGAGATTCGAGATTGTATTTATTCTGATTTTAACATTATATTAAACTGTTCCCATGATATTATACATATTGAATGACAGTCAGTGGTAATTCAGTGTTCCCGTAGTTAGTCTGTTTGAGCTGGAGTAACATTTATCAGTATGTACACCCTATCTGGCTAACATATTAGGGAGGACCTGCAATTGTGTATACGGGGTTCAAAATCCAAACCTTGTGCTATCACTATAGCTATGCCAACCAAGCAGCAAGTGACTTCGTTGTCGGCATTCCCTGCAGTTGACGGCCCTGCTGTTTTTGAAAATATACACGAATAACGTCAGTTTCTCCATGGAGCACATCTTTCCAGTCAGTTAACGTTAGCTAGGTAACAGCGTTGTTACTTGGAAGACGATAGACCATAAGCTAACGTTGGTGCAGATTGCTTGGCAAATATACATAGTGAAGATTGCTTGCCACTCAGAGTAGTTAGTTGCCTGGCTAGCTGGCTACGAAGCACTGGAAGACTGCTCTCTTAACTTTAAGGTATGATGTTCAGTACCTACACAAGTGTTCTCATGTGGCATCTAGGTATCTTAACTAAATCAAATAGTGACAAGGTATACTAGCACTTTCTCCTTGTTTTGTTTGGTCTGTCCGTTGAGTGTATAGTTTTGATTTTGTTGTCAAACTGATCGTGTTATCAGCTGCGGTTTGGCTTTGTCTGTATTTGGAGAACAGTTTAGGTTTAACAGCTAGCTGTAGTTCGGACCGCTTGGAAAATAAACGAATAGGGTAGTATAACTACATCAGTTGTAAACTGCAGTAGAGCAACACGCCCTGTCTAATCTTTGGTCTTGATGTTTTCGGGGGTGAGTGGGAGAAACAGTGTGTCAGATGAATTCTCGGTCTCTGGCTTTGATGAGCGGGATCCTCCGCATTCTTGATTATCTAAATTGTGTGGCTTTTGTGTGATTGATGTGGGGGGCGATTAGAGAATGCCGACTGCGTACGTGGGAAGCGGGGGGTTTTCCGGTGTGTAGATGCAGTAACGTTACGCGTGTCACGACTAACCGCGACTCACTTTCTGAAGCCCACACGCTGCCCTCGACAAACAGTTGGCTGGTGAAGTGGCACGGCGGTGCCAGTATGTAATTGGTAGTGTGTTGGCGGATCAATGAGTCAGTCATGCTTCATGTTACATTCCGGAAACGCTGTTCTTTTATAGCCTAAATCGAAATACATCTTCATTACTCGGGCTCCACTGTTCTCGCAATTTAGACAGTATTTGGTCACATGGCTGTCACGGTGTTTGGACTGCCTTTTGTTACAGGATAATCAAAACTGTGCGAGAAGAATCAACGGGGAAAAAAGCAAGCAGCGGTGTTTGTTGCGGAGTTTGTGACCTTTTTTCTGGGTCACAGTGACTCGTGGTACGGGACCGGTTAATTGTCACAGAAGATGGGAAAACGAGACCCGCTCCTCTGAGGCGCAACCTTAAACCAGCTGCGCCTCTGCTCTGTTTCTGCTGCACGCAGGGAGTTTCTCTAGTTTGCCCTTGTGGGAATAAAACCACATGGGAAATATTTCATTTTACATTCTGCATTTAGTTAGCAGACACACCTATTTAGAGGAGCTCTACAGCATACCCTTTCACTTTTGCTGAATTTTTTTGTACACTATCCATCCATACAGTTGGAGATTAATAGTCTTGCCCAAGGTTGCAACCACCGCAGTTGCAATGAATTCCATTTTAGTTCTTTTGATTCAGAAAATTGTTTAAAATTCCGTTCATGTCACTTCATTCCCATTTTTCATGTCATGATTTTAAATTTCTGTGAACTCCCTAATTGACTGAACTGAAAGAGTTGACCTCAGCTGTGGCAACAGCAGTAAGTGGCTGCACTTGTGATTTTAGATTGCAGCAATAGAGCTGCACAAGCCCAGGCCCTTGGATGTTCTATCGCCCTGCTGGGAAAAATGTGGCGTGTGCCCTCATGGAGCTCTTTAACCGAGTGGTGAGGTCATCCAGAGGGGTGTAAGTAACTCCCACAGTGTGGCTGTCAGGCATTCCAGATCTCACCAGCTGTAGGCCCCTGGTATCTGTGCATAACCGCCTCCTCCAGCTTCTGCTTTTCAACGCCATGTACGGCTCGTCGACTCGAAATGCCACATCGGGCCCTGGGCTGTAAGCACCAGCTCAGGCTCCCAGCCGTCAGCCTCCAGTCCTGCATGGCCGCTGTCAGCTGATGGTCACGGAGTATTTCAGCCCTTCTCTCATTCATGTAGGCCACTGTTTGGCTAAAGAGTTCGGCCACCTTAGCTGTGTTACAAATTGCACACTGTGTGTACTCTTTGCTTTTGCTTTCGCCAAGTTTTAGCATGTGCTCAAGAGTAGCATGCGCATATTGCACTGTATGGAAAATTGTATACTTAAAAGATCCAGATGTGCTGACAAGATTGACAGAAAGTGTGGAATCATAATCCTATTGTTGACACTTGACCGGAAATTTGCCTCACTGGTAGAGCAGAGTCTGAACTTACAGAAGAACTCGCATAACTCATGTGCGCAAAAGTCTGTGTACAAGTAGAATGGTACACAGTATGTACTGGTCAGGCTGATAGGTGTAGGGAGTTGGTGTCCTGGCAGCTAACTGAAGGAAGCCCCAAAGACATGCATCTGTTGTTTGCAGCCATTCTGGACCTGAGTTTTGACACCCCTTAGCTTAATTCGCCAGTGTTTGCGTTGGTTTGTAGTGGAATGTGAATCAGGCCACACACGGTTACCCTCCTCCCTCCCCATGCCGCCAGGTCATTGTGACAGCCCACCCAACCTTATCATGAGAAGAAGTGTTTTCAGAGGAAAAAACGTAGGGCTCTCTGCAACCTTTGCCTGAGTTTCTCCAGTTTTTTCCCCCTCTTTTTGCCTATGCTGTTGACGTGTCTTATCAGGAGTGAAGCTTGGCCTGCATGTGAATACAGGGTGGGCCTGTGCACTGTGCTGGATGGGGAACTTGGCTGTGAGAAAGGGTCTCTGCTTTGGTTTAACACCGCCCCCAAACCAGAGGTCCCCCATGCCAGCTTGTTTACTGTGTGACAGGCTCTTCAGATTGTGTGTTGACGCCTGAATTTAGTGACCTGTTTTTCACTAAGTATGTATTTGGCTGTTCTTAATTCAATCAGGAAATACTTATTTTTATTTTTTTTTTTTTTTCCCCCAGACCCCAAATGTGTGTGAGGATTTTATTGCTGAACACCTTCCCCTGTTATCAGCTGTCAAGGAATGCAAAAATGCAAAAGCCCTTAATGGGTGTTCTAGTTATGGCAGAGTCCCCGACGTCGTGTTGAGATTATTTCCCTATTAATCAGTGAAGCATCAGATCTCTGGCGTGGATCGGCCTTTGAGTCCTGGGCGGAGCTCGCCAGGCTTGATGGCGGAAATGTAGCAGCTCTGTGGAGCAGCACAGCAGAGAGTGGAGCACAGGTGTGTTTGCCTGTGTGTGAATGTGTGGAACCCCATTTTGTGTTGGATTCCTAATGTCCCTCGTGGTCGGACAGGCGTGTAAGGCTGGGGCCTGGGGAGCCCTAGAGAAAGCGTGTATCGTCTCTCTGCACGTGGTAAACAGCCACCTGGTGGACCTCACTCCACAGCGTCTCCAAATGGCCCTGATGAAAAGGTGTGGAGCTGTTCCCCCTTTCTCTCTCCCGCTCCCTCCTGCCTCTCTCCCCCTATTTCCCATCTCTCTTTCACTCTCCTCCCTCCATCCTTTCTCTCCTCCCCTCTCCCTCTCTCTCTCCTCCCTCTTTCTCTCCCTCTCCCTCCCTCTTCTTCCTCTCTCCCCTATTCTCTGTCTCCTTCTCTCCCTTCCTTTCCCCTTGCTCTCTCCTCCTCTCTCCCCCCATCCCTCTGAGTGCTGGCTCTAGTGTAAGCCAGGCAGGCTGTTCTGTCTCCACATTCCTGCTGCTGAAGCTTCTGCTTTTATTCCGCTCCCAGAGAGCGGCTCCTCTCCAAGTCCGGGGTGAGGGAAGAGGTAAACAGGCCGAAGTTAAAAATAATAACAAACAAAGCAACGCCCTTCCCACCCTTGGTTTTCCTTCTGCCATCTTGGCTCTGGCGGTTATACCAAGCTCTAGTGTTACCGCAATGCCACCCGCACCCGTGAGGGCCAGTGACTGTTTTACACCCTACAGGCGAAACGGTGTACTGCAGGAGAGAGCCAGTGACCGTGTGTGAGTCACACAGCACTGCAGGACTTTCACAATGGAACCACCCCATACGTGACCTCTCTGACATACGTGGTGACTAGCCTTCTCTGTCTTCTCTGCTGAAAGAGGAACCGCTGGAGTCAGTACACAAGTATGCAGGCTCCTGATTGGCCAGCGGAACTTGCAACAGAGCAATGAGACTGAGTTTTATTGGCTTCTGTCTCTCTCTCATTGTCACCTCACTGTGTTTCACATGTGGGGAACAAGCACATTGCAGTACAGATGGACAAGTTTGTTGGTGAGAGGAAGGGGAAGTGTGTTTTCCACCCCCTTTCTCTGTTACACCTGAATGCCTACCAGCTGCACCATATCCCCCCCCGCCCACCAGTGGTGATGGCATGAAGGGGGGCGGGTAGAGTCAGGCGGAACTTTAATCTCTTTCGGTAATCGAGTTCTGCATGGGGATGACGGGACAGGAAGGTGGAGAGGCAGATGTAGCCGTGTGTGTGTGCGTGTGTGCGTCTGTGCGTGCACGCACGCTTTGTCACCGGTAGGACACCAGATTAACTGTGCTTGCTACCATGGTCTCGCTCCCAGCAGCTGTGGAGGCAGAGTTTAGACTCACCCAGACTCTCAGCCTCTCCTCGGGCATGTGAACTTTTCTGGCTCAGCCGATCTGCAGTCTGACTGGTGCAGGATTTAATTAGGTCATCTTACCTATTTAACCTATTTAATCTCTAATCTCACACATGCACTCTACTGTGGAGTTCATCAGAAATTGTAGTGAAAGTTTGTCTCTGGAAGTTGACTTTGCTGCTTGGACCCCTAATGAATGAAGTTTGAAAATAAAATATTTTTTTTTTTTTTTTTAAATGTAACCAAGGATGACAGAATGGTAGAGGGGTATGTGGTGTGGCCGTGTGTTTTTGGGGGTCCAGGGAAACCCTGTTTTATCATGCCCCTGTCTTGTGTTGAGAGTTATGCTACTGACTGACCTGGTGAAAATGAGAAGTCCAAACGCTCCTCGTTCCCGAGCGATGGAATTTCCTCCTCTGCTGTTGCAACAGCCCCCGCATCTGGAACAGATATCTGCTGAGGAATGCTGATCTGGGGTCAGTTTTGCCCTTCAGATCATAATGCAGAAGGCTTGGATCTAGACAGGGGAAACGTGATCCTAGATCAGTGCCCCTGTTGTGATATGAATTTATGAACACAACTCCTGATCTAGGATCACTTTTGCCTTTTGGCTTGAATAAGTGAGAATAGGACAAGGACAGTGGAAACTGACCTGAGATCAGCACTCCCACGTTAAGGTGCTTTGTGAATGCTACTCCTATCACAATTTCAGGGGAGTCGAGGTTGGTGTCAGTATTAGAGCAAAAACCCCAGGGAAAGTGTTTGTTTGGCCACACCCAGCATTCATAGGTTACCCCCCAAGGGCTGTTTACTACTCATGCTTTGTGCATCCCAGCTAAACCTTTTACCAGAGTTCAGTTTCAAAATGACCTCGTTTTACCAGGGCTGGGATCCTGAAAAGGGAATTCCAAATAGATGCAGGTTATGATAAATCAGTGAAACTGCCCCGAAGTGCCTTTTAACTTGCTGGTCCCTCTTCCCCTCTTTCAATGTCAATAAAAACAAGTTTTTACAATATAAATTGTAAGTGATGGTGTGTTTTCAGCTTCAAAGGGCAGGTCATTGTGATGTAGAACGTCATTATGTAAACGAGGGCTTTTGTGGGGCCTATGTTTTAAACTGCGGACAGGTGTCTGCTGTTTCACAGTTCTGCAGGTTGCTGTTGTCAGTGTAAACACTTGTAATCGGCCCTTTGCTTTTGATCTCTGCCTGCAGTGTACATCCTCTTCTGATTGGTGTAGAATGTCCCACATGACTCGGGCTTGGCCAGTCACATCTTTGATTTGTGTTATTGTGTATGTGAACAGCAATAGAGAGTACACAATCCCTGATACTTGCGTGGGCGAAAGCTGAGTTGGCTTAGATGGACTTATGTGTCGTCTTTTTTTTTTTTTTTTTTTTTTTTAATTTTTGTTTTCTTTCTAATCAGCGTTGGCTCGTCCCTGTTCAACGGTGACGTTTCTTTCTGTTTTGCATCCAAAGCGTGTCTCATATTTGCAGCGGAGGCCGGAATAATTCAGTCATCGGTTGTACATCTTTGGCATACCCTTGTTTTGACACAGGGGGCTGAGCCTGTGTGTTGAAATACGCCACCTCAGCTGTGTCATACATAACATACCGTTGCTCACATTCGCATGTACCCCGGGAAAGAAATGGGGAGCATGAGAGCATTAAATTCCTCTGCAAGAGAAAAGTTGAGTTTTCAGTTCTTTAAATAAACAGCAAGTTGTGTCACAAGCCGTGACCGTATGCACTTGACAGAGTAAACAGCCGTAACGTGGTTGTGTCGCAGTAAGCATTGCCTCGCAAAACAGAAAGATGAGTACCGCTGTGTATGTGATTGCCGTAAATCACAAAATTGTTGAGTCAAGATATTGGCCTGTAGCTCTAGGCCGGCCATAATGGAGTCAGTAAATTAAGCATATGTTGCCTGCATATGAAAACTATGGCCTGGATTCATTTGTTAAACCATTGAAAACCACTGATATCTTTAGTCATTAGGGCCACAGTGGTTCAGGGCCAAATCAGTTTGATAGCATGAATATATTTATGGTTTCGCTAAGTTTTGGTCAATCAAGCTAACTTTAAAAAACTCTTTCTCTTACTTTGTATTAGTTGATAAAGAACACTAGGCAAGATTTAAAAAGTTAAAGCTTGTTAAAGTTGTAGTTCATTTGATGACATGATTTACGTTTCCCGAGCAGTCCAGGGGAGTTTAAGCAAACATGCTCTTTTCTCATCACTAATCCGCTAATCACCCACACCCCTCGCGCAGCCATGCGACAGCAGAAAGGCACGACAAACAAACATGACACCATGAGAATGACAGCATACAGTTTTTTGGTGCCACATCACTGTCGCCTTTCGACGAGTGGAGCCACAAGCAATCTGTCTCCTCCACAGAGCAGCAGTCTGTCTGCATCTTGTGCGAAACCAATACATTTATTCTCTTTTCTTTAAAAAAAAAAAAAAATAAAAATAACTAGAAAAAAAGGCAGTGAGAGAGAGAGCATCTGCACACTTTAACAAGGAGGTGACTCATAGGGAGGGGAGGAGCAAGCCCAGTTTTCACACCTTTGCCACCAGCCACCCCCCCCCACCACCACCTCCAAATCGCAGGCAAATGATTGGATGAGCCACATGTGAAGGGCATACACGTGGGACTGTAGACAGCAGGGCCCTCTTCGGGGGGGTTGGGGGGGACAGTGCACATGTGCAAACAGCACGCAGGCCTCCGATTGGGTACAGAACCTGCTGGGCTGCTTTCACACATTCCTGATAAGAGTCACCGTGCCAGTGTGGGCAGAGCAGGGAGAGAGACTGAGAGGAAAAGGGAGAGAGTTCGCTCTTGTTAGCATTGTTAGCATGTTAGCATTCACAAGAAGGAATTCAGCTGACACTGTCATCCAGAGTGACATAAATAGCTTGCTTGAGTGTTTATTTATTGTTTTAAATGCACAGGGCTTATGTACCACTGGACATTGACTGAAGCATTTCAGGTTATGATCCCCTGGTCAGGGGTACAGTGGCATAGTGTCCGAGCATGGAATAGAACTGGCAGCCTCTGAGTCATGAGCCCAGTTCCACAAACTATCGTCTTGCATTGCTGCTTTAGCTGTAGTGGAGACGATGGGAATCTGGGGTGAGCCTACCTGCACCGAGGTGTTGATGCGCACCTCGTCAGCGTGCATGTGAATCAGGAAGAGGAAGGCTTGTTTGCCCAAGAAGAGGAAGCGTATTTCCCAATGCTTCCTCCGTGCATGGGGGCACACTGACTTACTCTCTTTCAACTGTAGACCACAGTAGAAAATACAGAATAATCAGGCTTACCTTTTGCGCTGCACACTACTGCCATGTGTCAGTCAGACAGTCATGCATTATAGAATAGCAACATTTGCAAACACATTGTCCCATATTTCTGCACAGTGGGCATGTTCCAGGAAGAATCCAAGTACTGAAAGGGGGAAGAACAGGAAAATTTCAACCCAAACCCTTCAGGCGATCTGCCTTTCAACCTGGTAATGAAACACGAGGAGACACTGAAAACTGAGGAGTGTCAGTGGAGATGTTGAGAGAGCGAGGGGGACAGAGAGAAAGTGCTGCTTCCTGGAACAGACTCAGACTCAGCGAGCCGGGGTCGTGCTCTGTGCGCAGTTCAAACACACGTTCAGTTTTTTCCCTGTAAATCACACACCCAGAGGCCGCTTTATCCACCCACCAATCTGAAGAGTCAATATTGAGCTTCGCTTTGATAATAAAATTCTCTGCCGCATTTTGCCTTTTGTGCACACACACACGTACACACACGGCAGTATGCATGCATGAGTACACACACACACACGGCAGTATGCATGCATGCACACACACACACACACGGCAGTATGCATGCATGCACACACACACACACGGCAGTATGCATGCATGCATACACACACACACGCCAGTATGCATGCATGTGTACACACACACGCCAGTATGCATGCATGCATACACACGGCAGTATGCATGCACACACACACACAGTATGCATGCATGCATACACACACACACACACACGGCAGTATGCATGCATGCATACACACACACATATGGCAGTATGCATGCATGCGTACACACACACACGCCAGTATGCATGCATACCTACACACACACACACACACACCAGTATGCATGCATGCACACTCACATGCACACACACATACTCTCACACACAGGTGTGCACACTCACACACACACACACACACACACACACACCAGTATGCATGCATGCACACTCACATGCACACACACATACTCTCACACACAGGTGTGCACACTCTCACACACACACACACACACACACACTCTCACACACTCATGCTGGCATGCTCACCTGCACACTCGCTCACTAACTCACTCTCAGGGATGTAGTGTGTGTTAAGTGTTCTTTCATGGTCGTCACATTCGTTTCTTTCCTGCCCATTTTAACAGTATCTGCCATAGATTGTCCAGATGTCACAGTTGTCTCTGAAACATGTTTGTTTAGGAGGGGTTCAGCATCTTCAGCTTCGAGGCAAACCACACTGGTTTCTTTGGTCATAAACCAGCAGACCCTGGGGCTCAGAAACACTGAACTCTGGCTTTAGAGTGTGGTGCCGGAACTTAACATGCATGTTGTTCCATGTAAACTCTGCAGGCCATTGTGCAAATCAGTCAGTTTGATTACATTTCTGCAAGGTAGTGTTACAGGAATGCTTATCAATGTCTGACTATGGAAACAATTTTCGAACAATCAGAGACTTTGGGTGTCGAAATCCACTTTTGTGTGCACTTGAACATGCAGTGACTAGTATATCATGACTAATCTGCACTTTGAGCAGATAGTGCCCTGCTTTTTAAAAACGGGGTCGAAACTGGGCCGCTTGTGAGATCACATGACCCAGTTTCTGTGGACAGACGGCGGGTTTAACGGTCTCAGACAGCGGCGGCAACGGCACTGTCTGACCCAGGGTAGGGAGTCTGAGGGGTCAGTAGAATTCGCCTCAGCACAGGGGAGAGCAGCCTGGAGTACCCCGGGTCTGAACATACACACACCCATATGACTGCGTACACTCACATGCACACACAGGCAAACGTGGATACACACACACAAGTGCATGTGCATGCATACACGCACATACATACATACACTCACATAAGTACATACAATTTCACACTCCACGTACGCTCTTACACGCAGACACACACACACACACAGCGTGCGTGCACACACACACTCAGACTGTGGTCCCAGTGAAGGTCAGGATGAGGTGAAAGGCTGTTTTGGGGTGAGAGTCCCAAAGACACATTCGCCCCTCTGGAAGGCCCGGCAGAGAGGCCTAAATCCACTCAAGTAGATTAACATCTGCAAGAGATAGCCATTGACCCACAAATACACATACGCACACAGTCTCACCCTCTCGCATTCTCACCCGTTCACTGTCTCACCCTCTCTCTCTCTGTTTCTCTCCCTCTCTGGTCCACTTTGGCCCAGAGCAGAGCTGCAGCCCAGATGGTTTCAGGCCATTTTCAGAGGAAATAATGTTCGGCGTGAAATACTGAGCTCGTAAAACATCTGTGTAGTGCTGACATCTGTTGTATTCTCCAAGATGCAGAGCGCCAGATCTTAAGACTGGAGTTTGACAGAACCAATCAGAAGCCAGCATGGTAGGGGTAAAAACAGCTTGATAATGGTGGAACTTTGGACAGCCAAAAGACGCAAAGAGCTTTTGCAGATGCTTTCCACAGCCTTCAACTCTCGTTTTCTTTTTTTTTTTTTTCCCTTTAGCAAAATGTTTGACGTCACCTACAAATACGCCATCGATCAAGGCTGAAAGTGTCTGTGTCAGGGGCTGTTGCTGATATCGGACCACAAAAACAACATGTTTGACAGAGCTTGTACTAACCGCACTGACCACATGGTAACTCACTGTTATGGATACGGAGGGATTTGTTGGTGTCATTTTTAATGTGGGTCACAGGGTCATGCAGAACACAGTCACGTCCATGAAAACCTCACCAGTGTCATCTTGGTCACCCTTCGCACTCGAGAACTAGGTCCTGTTGCCCATGACTCAACCCCAGCATTCAGCAGGCGAACCTGGTGAAACATCGAGCCATTTTAGTCCTTTAATTGGGGATATTTTTATCTTATCCTGACTCATTTGGATCACAAGCACTTGTTTTTAGCCCCCCTGCTGACAGAATCCTCCACCGATACTTGCAGAAGTGAATGTCATCAAGCCCGATAACAGGCCTAATACGTGAGTCAGTCTGTCCAAGGATTTGGTGATAAATATAAAAAAATGACACTTTGACATTAAGCAGTGGAGGGTGCTCAATAAATGAAATTATGTTATTATAGATACTATTTAATTTTTTAGCAGGATCATTAGTGTTTGTATAAATAATTGTTGTGGAAGCCCCTGCAGTAAATATTAGTTTTACTAATATTCATTAATTATAAAATTTTTATGGGTTGTTAGTTGAGTTAAAGATTTGGTATGGGTGCAGTATGGACGTTTGTCTGAGATTCAGCAAATCTCAGTGTGCTTGGGAAGCAAAGTAGTGGGAACGTTGTGAGTGCTGGAAGGCCACTCTCTGTCCGAGTGGAAATGGATTTAGGCTGTCCTCCACAGAGCTGAACATCAACACCAAACCCGTTTGCGATTCAGAGCCGGGAGTTGTGATATCGGTTTTATCGCTGTGTGTCGCCCTTGTCCCCTGAATGGTCTCTGAATGAGGCAATTCAGGAAAGCAGACCTGCCTGCTCCCATCAGGTGACAGCCCACAGGTGCTCTGTGTTGGTTCACCGCCTGTGTGATATGCCGACAGCCTGGAACATTGTTCCAGCCGGCCATGTAATGGGGGCCGTTCGTCCATCAGTTACCTAACACTCCGATGTGTTCTGTCTGACATCAGTGAGGGAGTATTGTGTTTTTTTTTTTTTTTTTTTTTTTTTCACACCTTGCAATATGTTCAACAGCAATGAGAGAAGGAACTGCAGGCCACCCTGTGTGAGCTTGGTGGTGAGAAACAATGAAATTACGCAGTAAATTAGGAACACCAGTGAGCTGTTAATTGTGTTGGTTAAGTGTGTCAGCTGAATGTGTTAAAATGTTCATGTAATCTGTATGGGAGCAGCCAGATTGGGGGGAGCATACGAAGATTTGTCAAGTTATTTATTATTTTTTTTATTTGCAATTTATTGATTTAAAGCTCCAGCACTTCTTTATGTAACACACATGAAAACTGCTTCGAATGAAGAGGCCTTGTTGCTAATAAATGTATTAGACTGGATAAATACAACTGTGAAGAAATTCTTAGCACTCATTTTGATTAGTATCTTGAATAAAGCAGTAACTAATTAATTGTGAATGTGTTTGTGGGACTGAAGTCGTGTTCCTGTCTGTTCCTCCTGCAGCAGAGGCTCATGGGAGACACGGACGTAGCGCTGCCGCCGGCGGTGATGGAGGAACTCCAGCACAGCCCCTCCTCCTCCACCTCCTCCACCACCTCCTCTTCCTCCTCCTGCCCCTCCTCACCCTCTAGCTCCTCCTCCTGCTCCATCCACCTCCACCACCACCACCACCCGCGCCAGCCCGGCAGCCCCAGTACGAGCAGCAGGAGCAGTAGGAGCAGCGTGAGCAGCGAGGGTCTCCGGGGGAGCAGCCCGCCCCTGGGCGTGATTTCGGAGGGCGTGGTCGACGAGCTGGGCCTGGTGATCGACCCCGAGGTGGCCAAGGCGGCCTGCAGGGAGGTTCTGCAGCAGGTCAAGCTCCGCGAGGGGGCGGAGCCTGAAACTGTGCATGAGGAGGGGTCTGACAGGGAGGCGGGGTCTGAGCTGGACCAGGGGGATGTGCCTGAGCAGGAGGCGGAGCCTGGGAAGGGGGTTGAACTTGATTTGGAGGTGGAGCCTTGCCGCCCACAGGTTCTGCCCAATGGAACCGCCCACCAGGAGCAGAGCAGGACTGGGGGTGGGGCCAAGTGCGTCGTCGGGGGCGGGCCCAGGAAGCCCCCCAGGATACGGGAGGAGGAGGACGGTGAAGAGGAGACTCCAGCTTTGTCCCGGGATGTGAGGCGGACGCAGAGCGAGAGCGAGGCCAACGGTCGCTCCAAGCAGTCGTGGCTCCTGCGCCTGTTCGAGTCCAAGCTCTTCGACGTCTCCATGGCGATCTCCTACCTGTACAAGTCCAAGGAGCCGGGCGTGCAGGCCTACATCGGCAACCGCCTCTTCAGCTTCGGCGACGAGGAGGTGGACGTGTACCTGCCGCAGCTGCTCAACATGTACGTGCACATGGACGAGGACGTGGGCGACGCCATCCGGCCGTACGTGGTGCACCGCTGCCGGCAGAGCGTGGGCTTCTCGCTGCAGTGCGCCTGGCTGCTGGGGGCCTACTCCTCCGACATGCACATTTCCACGCAGCGCCACTCCCGCGGCACCAAGCTGCGCCGCCTCATCCTGTCCGAGGAGCTGAAGCCGGCCGGGCCAGGGTCGGGGCCGGGCGCGCGGCCCGAGGCGGAGTCCCCGCCCCCGGAGCCCGGCCTGTCCCCCTCCAAACGCACGCACCAGCGCTCCAAGTCGGACGCCGCCGCCAGCGTCAGCGTGGGGAGCAGCCTGAAGAGGACGGGGAGCAACCCCAAAGTGGAGAGCAGCCCGGATGAGGTGAGGACCAGAGAGAGAGCCTGGCGCCCCCTGCTGGAGCTGCCATACTCTGCGCGACTGACACTGTATAGGAATATGTGGGAAATTTCATATCAATACACAATATACAGGCTTCTGTGTGTCTGCATATGACACATTGAACCAGTGCAATAGGTATTCTGTATACCAGTACACTGACCATTGTGTGTCTCTATACAACACATTGCGTAGCAGTACAGTGAACGTTGTGTGTCTGTATACCAGAGAGCTGGTTACTGTGTGACAGTGAGTGGGCCTGCTGGTTTCATTACTCTTTATATTGTGTAGCAGGACATGGCCCTGGTGTGCAACAGTAAACTGTAGTGTAGCAATACATGTGTAGTTGTGTGGCAGTTCAAAGTTAAGCGATAGTTTTCCCAATATAGCAGGAGATTTTTCCTGCTCTTGTCCGTTGTGTAGCAGTATGCTGTTTTTGTTGTTGTTTAGTAGGTGTGGTTTTATTGTATAGCAATACGTAGCTTGTTGTGGAGCAGAAATTCAGTCGTTGTGTAACTGTGCTCTGCCTGGACGAGGTGAAAGTTGCCCCCGCTAACGCCCCCCTCCAGGGGGGTAATTTCACAGAGGAGGATTAAGGACTTAGCCGGCTAACTGGGGTAAATATTTTGAAACGGGTGAAATTCAGCTGGGTGAGTTTCCAAAAATATTTACATAAGTTATCTGGCTAACTCCATAATCCTGTGAGGTGGAAAGCCCTGCTGGGTGGGTGGTAGTCTAAACAGTCTGCGATAGCAGCACTTTAGCCGTCGTGCTGTTTGATGTCGAGTTGGATGGGGCTCAGTGCGGAGCCTTGCATTGGCTTGCCATGGTTTTTGCCTCCCCCATCAATTTGAGTGTTCTGGGATCGCCCCTAATTGCTGACCTGACTTCACCCAGAATCATAGACTATGTAGAGTTTGGTAAACCTAGAAACTGGATGTACTTGTTGGCGCTGGACCTTCCACAGAAACACATCGAAAAATGGCGATTTGCGGGAAATAAATAAATACATGAATAAACTTCCTCCGAAGCAATTGAGAGCTCATATGAAGGAGATGATTTCATAACCGAAATAGAAGAGCTTATTGCGTAAGTCTGTGTGTTATTAGAGGAAAGGTATCTCACTTTTCTTTAGTGCTAAGCCAAAAAACAACTGGCATTAAATGCCAAAACTGTCGTTAACGTAGTGCATTACATTAGACCACTTCTGTTCACGATTTGTGTTGAATAAAATGCATTAGCTTCAGGGCAAATCAAACATTACAAGCATGGTGATGCAAGCTTTTGTTCCTGTCACACTCAGAAATGGGGGAAAAATTGGGAGATGGATGTTTTCATTTTTACTGCACAGACACCACGGCAGTGGTACATTATATTAGACAAGTTTTATTCGCATTGGGTGTTGAATAAAATTCATTAGCCACAAGGCAATTCAAACATTGCCATTACGCTACTGAAGCAGCAAGTTTTTTATTCCTGTGTCGCACTCAAAAATGGGGAAAAATGGAGACAGGAGTTATTAATGTAATTTTTATTATTAGTTTATTAGTATTTTAACAGTCCTGCTCCAGCCCTTCCATAGTTCTCTCCCCGGCCGGCAGAGGCAGGCCTGCAGATGTTGTTTACGGTCGCTGTAGCCGGGCGTGGCGCGCACGTGAGGAGTTGGCGCGGCGACGGCAAGCGGTCCCGGGAGAGGTTGATGGATAACGGAGACTAATCACATCTGGTTCTGTGATATGGGCCCGAGGCCTGCTTGCCTGCCTGCGTGCGTTTGTCTTCCCTGGCTGTAAAAACAGCAGTTTACGAGCCGCGGAATCTGAGGAGTGGGGGCGCCTCGTTCACAGAACTCTACAGCTGCTTCAGCCCCCCACACCTTCGAATCTTTTGAGTCCCCGATGAGGGGAGGGGTGTGGGGGCAGTTGGGGTTTATGGGGTTTAGGGCTTTTGGGGCTTTTGGGGGGTGACTGTGGGGTTTCTCACTTCCCCCTTTTGTCAGATAGATGAGGTCACAGCCTCGCTGGCTGTTTTTGCGGGAGTGGCTTTGGCAGATTTTTGTGCAGAGGGTGGGGGGGGAATGTGTGTGTGTGTGTGTGTGTGTGTGTGTGTGTGTGTGTGTGTGTGTGTGTGTGTGTGTGTGTGTGTGTGTGTGTGTGTGTGTGTGTGTGTGATGGGGAATGTCAAGATGAGGTCATCACCTGTCAGGGAAGCAGGAGGACTGTGTGTGTGTGTGTGCGTGCGTGCGTGTGTGTGTGTGTGTGTGTGTGCGCGTGCGTGTATGTGTGTGTGGGATGGGGGATGTCAAGATGAGGTCATCACCTGTCAGGGAAGCAGGAGGACTGTGTGTGTGTGTGTGTGTGTGTGTGTGTGTGTGTGTGTGTGTGCGTGTGTGTGCGTGTGTGTGTGTGTGTGTGTGCGTGCGTGTGTGTGTGTGTGTGTGTCTGTGTGCGCGCACACTCCCTGTCCCTGGGGACTCAGATTAAGGGCAGGTGGTCAGTGCACTCTCTCTCTCTCTCTCTCTCTCTCTCCGTCCTTCTGTCTGTCTCCATTTCTGCTCTGTCACTCTTTCTGTTCTGCTGTCGTTCCTCCCTCTGTCTCTCGTTCCACTCTCTCTTCCTCCCTCCTCCGTCTCCTCTTGGTTACTTTCCCTGTTCTTCCCAGCTGTGTGTTTAATGTCCCTGCTGTGCCCCTCCCCACTGTTCAGTGCACCTGCGTCTCTCTCCCAGATGTGTGCGTGTGTGTGTGTGTGTGTGTGTGTGTGTGTGTGTGTGTGTGTGTGTGTGTGTGTGTGTGTGTACATCGGTGTGGTTTTGTGTATGTATTAGTATGTGCATGTGTGGCTGTGTAAGTGTGTGCTTGTGTGTATGATATCCCGTCACTGTAATCTCTTCCCTTACTACTAAACCCTGTGCCTTGCCTTTACGTGCTGTCTCCCAGGGTCACTGTTACCGTGGAGCTGACCGCTGTCAGCAGTGGCAGATGCTGGCTGTCAGCATGTCAGTGTGGGGCTGGGGTGGGGTGGGGGAGGGGGGGTGTCAGGAGGGCACCCTGGACAACCGCATACAGGAGGGTTGCGGCACGCTGTTCCCAGGAAAGCGCTTAGCCGCGAATGTTAGCGCTGTGCGAACACTCTTCCCAGGCCAGGCCTACACAGCACTGCACAACCTGCTTCTATTTCAGCTCCCCTGTTCTCACAGTCGTCCTCCCCCACCATCCCCTATCCCCTTCCCTGATGACTAATGTTAACCTCCCCCTCCCCCCTTACATCCATCCATTTGTTTCACTTGTGCTGGCCTGTCACCATGGCAACAGGTTCACCACCACTACCCCCCCCACCTCCTCCTCCCCCTCCCCCACACCACCACCAACCCCCCTCCTCCAGGGGTGTAGGTGGGGGGGATGGGGGTGTTATGTACATAAGTCTATAGGAGCCTAGTGTTTGCCAAAGGAGAGTGTCTCCACCAGTCAATTCCATTCCACATGTACACATGGATTTATTTATACATACTTATCCAGGGCAGGTCCCAAGGTCTTTGCAGCTATATATATATATATGTACACATACATACATATATACATGTGATGTACATGGTAATCGTATCACAGGAGGGCCAGGAATGCGTGCAGACGGCCAGCTGCAATCCGTAAAAGAGCAGCACGCAGAAGAACTGAGCTGAGAGCGCAAGCTTCGTACACAGAGTTTCAGCTCAGACGGGCATAAGCGTAAAAACGTAATTATTTCCGCACAAACATCTGCGGCATGCATGCATGTCATGTGACTGGTCTTGTCTGGAACGTACAGGCTGTACGTGTGTTTTGTGAGCGTGCTGATGTAAATGTTTCAGTAGAAAACATTGGGCACAAACAGCTGTGAATGAGTAGTGGAGCTAACGACTGGGGTGTGGCGCCCCACCTGGTGCGCAAGTGTGTGCAAGGGATGATGGGAGTTTTTTGTCTTCGTGCCCTGATAGGAAGCTGTAGCAGCATGCGGCTGAAATGAAGAGGGCCCTTTAGATGAAAGTGCAGGGAAGTATTCTCTTCAGCGTGACTCTGTACATAACCTAACGGCTGAGGAGATACGTAGGCCGAGGATTTGTCTGTGAAAAGCCCCTGATTCACAGTGTCAGGGAGTACTGTCGCGCTCCTGATTTGTTTCCTGATTTTACTGTTGCGTTCTAACGATCTGGTTTTGTGAATTGGTATATAATTGATCCCTGGGACTGATACACCATTGTCTATGGCAAAGATGGGGAACCCTGCTCCTAGAGGGACTAAGGGTGTGCAGGTCTTTGCTCCAACCTGATTCAGATTTGTTTATGTATCGTTTCATTCTTCCCGGAAGACCATTTTGAGATTTTTTTTTTTTTTTATTATTCAAGGGGAGCCTGACCCATATAATGAAAAATTTCAAGGACAAAAGCCAGTCAACAGCATTAAAGAATTCAAAAATGCAGCGTGGAGTAGAAGAGGCAGTTCTGGAGACAGGAAGTAAAGCTGGGATAAAGACAGCACTAATGAGACCTTGATCAGTTGAAATATCAGGTATGTTTGTGCTGTGCTGAGATTAAAGCCTGTGGCTCTGTAAGAGCAGGTTATTCTCCTGGAGTGAGTAAATGCTGTTTTGCATGCAGGCCCTGTGGCATGCTGGACAGGTGGGGTCAGAGGTCAGGTGCATTGCATTATGGGGGAATTGAGGTGCTGGCCCTGCTGATGGGAGCCTGTCTGTGGTGGGTCTTTAAAACGAGACCAACACAGCGCTGTGTTAACTGTGTGTGTATGTGTGTATGTGTGTATGTGTATGTGTATGTGTATGTGTGTGTGTGTGTGTGTGTGTGTGTGTGTGTGTGTGTGTGTGTGTGTGTGTGTGTGTGTGTGTGTTTTTTTCTTTGCTCCAGAGCTGGTTGTATGGTCCAGGGCTCTACTGCAGGCTCTCATCTCATTTATCACCTCTGTCAGGACAGACCTTTTAAATAACTGTAGATCGAGTCTGGTTTTTAACTGCTTCCACTGTTGCTGTTTGTAAAGGCCTTTGTGGCCAGCCCAGCTGTTGTGCTGTTTTCATCAGTCCCCAGTCCTTCAGCAGTGCTGACCGGGTCGGTGTTGTGATGCTGCTCTGTTATCTTCCCCCTTTGCTGCTGGTGGTTTTGATGCCCTGCCAGCCCATATTAGCCTCCGCACAGAGGGAGTCAGCAGAAGGTGCTTACTACTTAAGCCCCGAACTGGAGCCTCTCGGCTTCCAGACGATCAGAGAATGATGGAGCAGCTGGACAGCTTCCGTATTGTTTTGTGCCTTGGCTCCCTGCAATCTGATTGGTGCCAGTGGATTTCTGACGGTGGATTTTTATTGGCTGGGGAGGCCACATTGGTTTATTGGCAGTGTGCTTACCTGGAAGCTGTGAGCTAGCCTAGTTATAAATATAGTATTCTCGTTGGTTGTTCCTTTGCCTCTGTACAAGTGTTTCAAGTGTCTTGGGGCTGGTTTTGTAACGTTCAAGCTGCTAATTGCTTTATTCTGAGTGGCCTTCGGCTTTGTGCTTCGTGGTGAGGCTAGAGGAAAATAGGGTGTGAGATATCCCCATTGATACTGTGTTGAGTCATGTGAAGGGTACTGAGACATGATTTTGCTCAGGTAGCAGGTAGTGTTCTTTGGGAAAGCTCAGGCAGCGGTGCATCTGGAGGTCATGTGACCGTGGCATAAGCTCCGCCCACATATTGGCATGTGTGTGTCAATATGAGAGGGGGCGGAGCATTCGCTGTTGGCTCTCTTAACGATTTTGTTTCAGTGCCCTGTGACCTCTTCTGTTAGATCAGGACAAAACAGAAGTGAAAGACGTCTTAAGGAGGAGTAGCCACCCCATACGAGAATGGGTGAATCCAACATGGATTAGAATGTCTGTGCTGGTAGAGGAGAGACACTAGCATAATCTGCACTTCTCCAGACCAGTCCATTTGTCTTGGCATGGTGGGGGTGTTTTGGAAAGTGCTTAAATAGGTGGAATATACCCCCAGGTTTAACACCGGGCTGGCTTCCCGTAACAGCCACCCTGTTGTTTACGATGCTGGGTGACAGATGGTCGGCTCACAACTACGCTTTGTCCTGGCCAATGCAAGGGCGTGTTGGACGTGAAGAAATAAAAATCACAGTTGTCCCGTTTCTGTTCTCTCCTTACTCCCTCTCACTCCTGCTCTTTAACCCTCTCCTTTCCCAGGAGCTCAGCGACTGTGCAGAGAGCCCAGACCCAGAGGCTGGTGGTACAGTAAGTTTCCCCATCCTCCCTGCTGGCCTGCCGCCGTGCATTGTGGGATATGTGGTTCAGACGATCCACTGAACGCTCCCTCTTGCAAATCAAGTGGTGTTTTTGCTTGCCTTGTCCCGAATCCAAACTCTGGCTCGTCCTGAACGTTTAACACCCCTGGCAGGCGGCTGCCTCTCAGAGAGAGAGATTAGGAAAAAGAGAAGGCAAACAAATACAGCTGCCAAGATAAAGTGGGGGGGATGATCTTGTTTGGAGAGGGCCAGAGTTTTGATTTAGTCCAGACATTTGATCTCCCATTGATCATGTGCAGAAATAACTCAACGGCGTAGGGTTCAAGTTTGCAGCAAAGGTGCGAGTTCCAGTTTACATTCATGGCGAAGTGTCCTGCATGATTCACAATCAAACAATGCATGTGTCTCGATTGTCGTATTTGTCCAGCAAAGTTGTCAGCAGGGGGATCATGGGATTTGTAGTTCTTTGCTGCAAGCTTGACACTGGTGGCGGGCACAGCCCTGCACATGTTTTTCACACGTTGGTCCATGGTTAGCCCAACCAACTATAAGTCGCTCTGGATAAAAGTGCCAGCTAAATGACTATAATGTAATACTGAATGAGTGTAAGTAGGCTACTGGCTTCTGTCAGGAGGGAGAAAGTCCACCTATGCGGGCGTGTCTTGGCAGTGGTTTAGATAAACACACGGGCATTTCAGACGAGTGTATCTGCGGAGGAAGAGATTGTTTATCGGGTCTCCGATAAGATTATTGCTGTGTGCTCAGAGTGCGGCAGATAAAATGTAGGCACGTTTTCAGCTGGCCATCCCAAACAACTACATTGTACACATAATACACCCGGATTTCCTCCATAAAATGAAAAGCACTACACAAACAAATTATAAATAATAATATTACATATTCATGCTAAATCATTCCTGTAAATTTTGATAGTCACGTGGACTGAACCATTTACAATCTGATGGGGGGTGTTCAGTTATTGGTGTGTGTTCAGAGTGCGGCAGATAAAATATCGCCTACGCTGGGAAAGCCTTGACTCCGTAAGCATAGACACGCGACGGACCGAGCTAACGGGCTCCCACGCTAACGGGCTCCCACGCTAACGGGTGGCGGCTCTGGCTCAGCGCCGTATCTCAGCGCCTCTCGGCGCTGCATATCATGTTTTATTACAGCGATGACACGGGAAACAGGCTGTACGCTTGTTCAGGCGTGGAAATGGAGCGGCATGCCCTGTTAAAAGGCCCTCTTCGCTCGTCTTGATGTTTGTCGGCTGATTGGCCTGTATCGCAGCTCGAGGTTTGACAGAGGTGTTGCGCAATGATCTGAGTTTGAAAGCTGACCTTTCAGCCAAAGTACTTGCAGGCCGATGAATTCCGGTTTTCTTACTTCCTCCTAGCAGGATTCCACACGTTCCTTAATGCGTATTCTTGAATATTTCAACAGATGCAACGTAGCTATCCTGATCCATGAAGTCACTGGGAAAATGAGCGGGTGTTACCTTCCCAAATAGTTCCATCAACTACTGTGTCACTAATCTCTGCTTCAGTTTCTTAGACAATTTTTTATTGTCTGGTGGCTGGTGGGGGCCTGTAGGACCAACACTGCTGATGTCATATGACATATCGGTTACACCCCCATTAGTCCTCAGCACTGGTCCTAGAGAGCCGCAAGGCATGGTGGAATTTGTAGTTACTCGATCGTCAAAAAGTCAATTGCTCAGTTAAACTCGCCTTGTCTAGTTTCTGGGGTCTGAACTGTAATGATGGGTAGGGATTGTCAGGTGTCATGGCTCAGAAAAGTGGGTGGCAATCCCACAAAGCACCACTAATCAGTCACCACGTTCTTTTTTAAGGAGCTGCTCTGTATTGAGTCTGCACAAGAGTCGCCCGACGCCTTTTTGTTTAAACGGAGAGCTCTTTGTAGCACAAGTTACTCAAGCACCATACTTCACTCGAAAGCATAATATTGTGTAGAGTTGAAATGTTGGCCGCTGTGTTCTAGCGATAGCCCCCCAGAATCCGTGTTTTTGTTTTTACGGTTGTCTTGCCGACATCATCTTGTGTGGTATGAGTTTTTATTGCCGTGTTTATGGCCCTTATTAGTCTTCCAGGCTTCAGAAGTGCCATTTAAAAAAGTCGATTATCTTTATTGCAGATACAGGATAAAATTCCAGAGCACAGGTGGGCTGGACATCTCTTTCTCATCATCGTAATGTTTTCCGTTTCCTCACGACTGAACATTATGATCAGGTACAGACGCGCTGTAGCCAAAGTCATAATTTTGCTTTCCTCGTGTGCGTGGGGCTGCATTTATCACGGAGCATTCAGGAGTCCGGAAGACTGAGTACAGTTAAAGTTCTTGTTGCCTGGACAACCTGCTGTTGCAGCAGTGCCACCTGGTGTTCTTCTGCGGTACAGCAGGCCGTTGACCTTTTAAAAATGACTTTCTGCCCAAGTGACGGATGTAATATTGTGTACTCGTCCCAGAAGTAAATCGCCTTTATTCTACAGTGAAAGCAGTACATTCTCGGCTGATAAGGTTTTCCTTCGTAGCAGAGTGCTGAAATGGTTGTAGCCTCTGTTATAAGGGGAGGTTTCCATTGATTGGCTTTCTCTGGTTGGGCCGGGCCCACAGTGCTCTCTGTCTGTCCGGGTGGTGGGAAATGATCAGAAGGTGGTGATTTACCTTCGATTCCCTCCTGTGGTGATAATGAAGCGTTCTCTTCCTCTCGCAGTCGATTCCAGAGCCGGTTCTGTATGCTGTGGGAAGTTGAGGCTGACGTTTTTCTGTGGTTCCTGCTTTCTGACTTCATTTTCTTTCTCTCTCCTCCTCTTCCCCTCCCCTGTCCCTTACTCTGCCCCGTGTCCTCTCTGGTTACCCATGCCTTTCTCCCCCTTTACTCTTCCCCCTCCCCTCTCCGGTCCCCCTCGCCTCACCTGTTCTCCCTTACCCCTCCGCTCTCCGGTACTCTTCCCCCTCTCCTCCTCCCCCTCCTCTGTCTGGTGCTCTTCCCCCTCTCCTCTTCCCCCTCCCCTCTCCCTGCTCCCTCCCCCTCCCGTCCGTAGCCGGTGCGTCTGACCCCGCAGCGGGAGTTTATGAAGTCCCTGATGGGCATTGGGAAGCGGCTGGCCACGCTGCCCACCAAGGAGCAGAAGACCCAGCGGCTGATCTCCGAGCTGTCGCTGCTCAACCACAAGCTGCCCGCGCGCGTCTGGCTGCCCACCGCCGCCTTCGACCACCACGTGGTGCGAGTGCCCCACACCCAGGCCGTGGTGCTCAACTCCAAGGATAAGGTGAGGGATGGGGGAGTGGGGAGGAAGGTCCCTTACATGCTCAGGGCTCTTCAGTCGGATGAATAATTGTGTGTGTGTGTGTGTGTGTGTGTGTGTGTAGAAGGTTGGGTGGAGATGTGTATGTGTGTGTTAATGTATGCAAATTGTGTGTGTTGTTTCTTTTACATGGCGTAGTGCACAATATAGATTTGCATTTTTTCTCACACATACACACACTAGCACCCTGCCCAAAGCGGCCTCTCACCAGCTCTGTGTGTCCCCTCCCAGGCCCCGTACCTGATCTACGTGGAGGTGCTGGAGTGCGAGAGCTTTGAGACGTCCAGCGTGCCGGCGCGCATCCCCGAGACACGGATTCGCTGCACGCGCTCCGCAGAGAACCTTCCAGACTGCGGGGTGACGGCTGAGCAGCGGGCCGGCGGCTTCTCCACTGTGCCCAACTACGACAACGACGATGAGGCCTGGTCCGTGGATGATATCGGCGAACTGCAGGTGGAGGTGTGCACGGACTCAGTACTCAGATTCAAACTCAGTGCTCAGATTCAAATTCATTTTTCTTTCATTTAAATTATTTATATTTTTATTTAACCTGTATTTAGCCAGGTACGTCAGCTGAAAACTCAGCTCTCTTTTTGCAGTGGCAATGTGGTGGTGCATTTAAATTTAGGATTCAGCATTCAAATTTGAGGTTTTTTATTGTCAGGCAATAGTTTTTATTTTTTTTTATTTTACATTCATTTTAATGATCAAATGGTCACAAATTTCAAATCTCTAAAACCATCCTTCTCCACCTTCCTTCCGCTGCCACCTCGTCTCCCTTGTTACATGACAGTCGATGTTTGTGATGTCACAATAGCGTGTGTTCCACTGGTGTGGGAGAGGGGAGGAGCTGCTGGGAAGGTTCTTGTGCTGCCCTGGTTTGCATATACGGGAACCATAGCGATATCGCACTTCCCTGCCAGCCCCAAAAAAAACAAAACCCACGTTCAGCTCCTCTGCCAGAGAGGCCGCCGGCTGTCCAAAAAACCTCACCGCCCACCACGGAGCACGCACGTCCCCTCTCACACAGCCTCCCACACTCGCACAAGCGTCGCATCGTCTCCCGCAGTGACACGTGGGCGCACATTGACTCCTCATTGGACACTGCCCCTACCCCAGGCTGCGGAGCCCCGCCCCCCTCTGCTAGAGTGGCCTGTATTCCTTCCACATGCTTCCTCTTCCACCTCGATCACACCCCCCAACAGACCCACCGGCTGGCTTTCACTGCATGTCCCAAATAATGAAAAAAATAGTTATAATGCAGTTATAATGTGTTTTTTTTTTTTTCATACCAGGGTTTTTCAGCTCCAGGTCCTGGATGGCTGCTGTGTCTGCAGTTCTCTTTCCCCAGCCATGCGCTACACCACCTGTTCTCAGTAATTAATTTACCTCCCAGGCCTCGGAGGTAAGAGTGAGATCAGGCAGTGTAGCGCAGCGGAGTGTGGCTGAAGGAGACACCTGCCAACACTGCGGCCGGCCCTCCAGGCCTGGAGCTGAACTGTGCGGTGTTCTGCCTCTCCCCATTTTTACCCTTCTGTCTTTGGAAGACCACCTGTATTTAGTAGCTGTGGTTCTGCTGCAGCTGCTGCTATTGACACAGCAGAGTGTGGACAAGCACGTAATCAATCAGTCAATCACCTTTCAATCAGTCGAGATCACTCGGCACATAATCGCCTGTGAAACTGGAGCAGTGCATAACAGAATGACCCAGCACCCCATCCTGTCATGTTATTACCATTGTAAAGTGTAGCCCATTGTAAAATGAGAAGTGCATCTCAGATAACAGTCACAATAATTAAACACTAATTCACAGAGCATAAACACGCAAGCAGCATTTAAAACTGTAAGAAAACTGGACATTTCAAGCATTAAGTTGTGTGTAGTAACATGTTTCTTGATTTTAATTTAGAAGCAAAATTTCTTTGTAAATTCTCCTTAGCTAAGCATAGTCTGGAAGGATTGTGTATTGTGTGTGACGAGCACCCCCTGGTGGCAGTGCAGTGAATTGACAATGCCTTTTTCTTTCTCTCTCTTCCTGTATCTGTCTGCTGTCACAGTTCCCGGAAGTCCACACAAACAGCTGTGATAACATCTCCCAGTTTTCTGTGGACAGTGTCACCAGCCAGGAGAGCAAAGAACCCGTCTTCATCGCCGCCGGTGACATCAGGTACTGTGACATCATAGTTTGACATGTCACATGACATGGGCAGTTGCCTTTACCAGTAGAAAAGAAGAGCTCCACTTATCGTGTGTTGGTAACAACCCACAGAGCACTGCCGACAGTGATTGGTGGATACTACTGACTGGATACTCAAAGGTTGAGGCCAGAGATGTAACTACCCAGGGCTAACCAATCACCTTTGACGATGTTGGACAGTTGGTCCCAACCAAATTAGTTATTGGTGGAGCTTCTCTCAGTTTCCTCTGTGTGAGGTTTTGCTAAGACTGTTGTTGTTGTATTAGACAGTCGGATGATTGTGTGGCTAAACCTCTCCTCTTCTGTTCTCTGTGTCTCTTTGTGTTTGTGTGTGTGTGTGTGTGCGTGCATGTGTGCGTGTGTCTGTGTGATCGTTTAGGCGGCGTCTGTCGGAGCAGCTGGCTCACACCCCCACCACATTTCGGAGGGACCCAGAGGACCCCTCTGCGGTGGCCCTGAAGGAGCCATGGGAGGAGAAGGTCCGGTGAGTGTCCCCACGGCAGGCCCCCAGAGTCGGCCTGGCAGTGCCGATCACCAGGGGAACCGGAGCTCCACCGGGGAAACCCGTCTCTACTGGGATATGAGTCTCTGGGTCTCTGCTGTGCTTTGAGTCCGTTAGACTCTCATGCAGAGAGAAGCTCCACAGCCCTTATATTTATGCACTGGCCCAATGGGAGCACCCCCCTGCCCCCACACCACCAACCAGCACACACACACGTGTAAAAGGGGGACGGCAGGTTAACAAGGGGGGTGCATTTTGGTCATTTTGCTAACAAGGGGAATGGCATCCCCCCTCAAACTGCCTGCTGAGTACAATTATCTGCCAAAATCCACTGGAGAAAATGAGTCAATTGAATGTGCAAAGAAACACATTTTTCATTAAATTCATGAGGAATTTGAAGTGGCATTAAGGAGTGAAAAGCATGGGCCCGTTTGTCCCCTCTCGCTCACCACCCCCTCCACCCCTCTGTACTGCAGGAGGATAAGGGAGGGCTCTCCGTACGGTCACCTGCCCAACTGGCACCTGCTCTCCGTCATCGTCAAGTGCGGGGACGACCTGCGGCAGGAGCTGCTGGCCTTCCAGGTGCTGAGCCAGCTGCAGGTACGATCACCACAGCGACCCACCCACCTCCCTCCCTCCCTCCCTCTCTCTTCTTCCTGCACCTTCTGTCACAGTGCCGCTGTGTTCACAGCGTGTATGTGTGTATGTTTAAACACACATTAGTGTCTTTACCTACACACACTTTGATTTGTAAAGTTCTCATATGTATCATACATAATTTGGCATAGAGATGATGGTGTGTATAGGTTGTTGTAGCATGTGTTATGTGCATGTGTTATGTGTCTGATTTAGGATTGCTCATCTGTATTTGCATTGGTTTTTATGTATATACATCATATAAAATTTGCCATACATTTTATGGTAAATTTTTGTGTGTTATGTGCATGTATAATGGAACATACATGGAATAGTTCATTTGTATTGGTAATTATTTAACAAGTTACAAAATTCTAGTAAAAAGATTTTTTTTTGTTAGTTGTAACTTTATTTGTAACAGTGCACATGACGCCAATAAATCACCCTTAATTTAAAGCAGATTAGGATTAAATTAAGGCTGTTATTCCGGTCCTCCTCCCCGTGTCCCTGCAGTCGATCTGGCAGCAGGAGCGCGTGCCACTCTGGATTAAGCCCTATAAGATCCTGGTGATCTCGTCGGACAGCGGGATGATCGAGCCGGTGGTGAACGCCGTGTCCATCCACCAGGTGAAGAAGCAGAGCCAGCTCCCCCTGCTGGACTACTTCCTGCAGGAGCACGGCAGCCCCACCACCGAAGAGTTCCTCACCGCGCAGCGCAACTTCGTCCAGAGCTGCGCCGGCTACTCCCTCATCTGCTACCTGCTGCAGGTGAAGGACAGGTGAGACCACGACACTGTCAGTCATCACACTGCTGCAGCATTCGCTTTATTAGCAAGACAACCTCTCCCTCTTTTGTCTGGGTTCTGTCCTTGCCACCCCCCCCACCCCCGATTCTCCCTCTGCTCTTTTTCTCTGGTCACTCTGTCAACTTGTCATCCTCTCTTTCTCACTCTCTCAGATGTTTCTCCTTCAGTTGCTCCCTCCCTCCCTCTCTCCCCCCTCTCTCCCTCCCTCTCTCTCTCTCTCTCTCTCTCTCTCTCTCTCTCCCTCCCTCTCTCTCTGTAACCATGTTTATCACTCCCTCTGATATTCTCCTTTAGTTGCTCTCCCTCCCTCTCTCTCCCTCTCTCCCCTCTCCCTCCCCCTCTCTCCCCCTCTCCGTCTCTCTCTCTGACGGTGTCTCTCCTCCCGTCTCTCTCCAGGCATAACGGTAACATCCTGCTGGACTCAGAGGGTCACATCCTGCACATTGACTTCGGCTTCATCCTGTCCAGCTCCCCCCGTAACCTGGGCTTTGAGACCTCCGCCTTCAAGCTCACCAGCGAGTTCGTGGACGTGAGTGCCGCCACTTTCACCCAAAGCACTGCCACCTTACAGAAATCTGTTCTTTCATTCGAATTGGCTTCTCTCTCTTTCATTCCCTCTTCATTCAGTCTCTCTTGTCTGTTGGCCTTTCTTACTCTCACTTCCTCTCTCTCTCTCTCTCTCCCTCCCTCACTCTGCCTCTTTTTCTCTCTCAGTGGTACACGCAAAACATGCCAGTATACGCAAAACATGCCAAGTTTTCTAACAAGAATGAAAACTGCAAAAATTGCTATAATAATCATAAATCCCCTTTCTCTTCTCCTCTCTCTCTCCCACCCTCCCTCACTCTTTCTCCCCTTCTCTCTCTCTCTCTCTCCCTCTCTCTCTCAGGTGATGGGAGGTCTGGACGGGGACATGTTTAACTACTATAAGATGCTGATGCTGCAGGGTCTGATCGCGGCGCGGAAGCACATGGAGAAAGTGGTGCAGATCGTGGAGATCATGCAGCAAGGTACCCACCCCAAGAGTGACATCACAATGGGGCTGTGACATCACACCCAGCAAGTGTTAGAGAGGGGCAGGGGTCAAAGGTCACATCGCAGCTGGCTTTGAAACAGGGAGAGGGTTCAGTGGAGACTCAGTGGAGGTTGCAGGTTCAGTGCCCAGGCAGGGCACTGCTATAGCGCCCTTGACAGAAGTATGTCTCTGAACCTGTATTGCTTCTGTAAAACTTTCAACTGTTGGGAGTGGTGAGTGTGTAGAAATGTAAGCTGTAAAAGTCTCTCTGGGTCTGCTAAATGACTTTTTGACTTAACTGCTAAGAAGACTTCTTACCTCCTTTCAAAATGAACCTCACTTGGTGAGAAGTAATTGGGCCATTTTGCCATGCAGTGAAAATACATTCAGCTTAGTATCTCTGGCTAAAATGATGGGGCGTTCAACATCCTGGCTACAGTAAAAATGGAGATTGACTTATTGTACCGCTAGCTGAAATGAAGTGTCTGTGTGTGTGTCTGCATGTCTGTGTGCGTCTGCGTGTGTGTGTGCGTGTGAATGTGCGTGTGTGTTCCTGTCGTCTCTCTCTCCCTCTCCAGGGTCGCACCTGCCCTGTTTCCATGGCTCCAGCACTATCCGGAACCTGAAGGAGCGCTTCCACATGAGCCTGACGGAGGAGCAGCTGCAGGTTCTGGTGGAGCAGATGGTGGACGGGTCCATGCGCTCCATCACCACCAAGCTGTACGACGGGTACCAGTACATCACCAACGGGATCCTGTGAACACATGCACACTCGGACTACACACACACACACACACCTGTACATTATCAATAGTACCCTGTGAACACACTAACTCACACACTCATACATGCTGCAAAGACATACTCGGTCACATGCTTAAGTTACACGGCATACAAACACACCTTCACTACACTACCTGCACACCCTAAATTCACACATTCACGCACACTACACGTGCTCAACACTGCTGACACTTATGGTTCAACACACATGCGCACCACTACTCAACATTACACTCAACACAAACGCACAAGCACATACATACACACACACACAGAACGACACTCTTCCTCAGACTCAAAGACTCGAGCAACTTGCAGAGGCCACGCCTCCCCACTTCACCGCCCAGCACTGTGCGTGAAGCCCCTCCCACTCAGAATGATGACATCACCCCCTCCTCCGGGGTTCGTCGGTCTCTCAGACTGTCTGCCATTCCCTCTGCCCGGTGCCTGTCGAGGAATGCAAACGAGGTGATTGGCTGAGCCGTTCCGCTCCCCTCCCCACCCTCTACAGCACAGAGTTCGCCCTTTTTCTGCCTTCAATCACGCACCACTACAAAAAAAACCTTTTTATTAGTTTTTTTTTATTATTATTTTTGGTCGTTGAACACACCTCATTTGCCATTTGCTTTCCCTGTCAGTGGGCTGTCGGTGCTTCTTTTGGAGGGGGGGGCACAGTGAACCTCACCCACTAGACAGTTTAAGGTGAAGAAACTACTGCTGTAGTGGGGGAGTGGAGAGGAAATTAGAATGAGCCCCCCATGAAACCTCATTCGCCCATCATTAATTGACATCCTAATGTATCTCCACCCATTGTGGGGTTCACGAAACCTCACTCTACCCATCCCCTCTGGCCCTTTGCGCTCCGTTGACTGTAAAAGTCGCAGGCCTTTCTTTTTAGAGGAGGTGAAATCATAGCGGGAAGCTCGGCCAACTGGTCACCTGATCACACTGCACCTCCCTTTGGCTGGACTGGGTGGAGACGCCATGGAGATCAATAGGAGGCTACAGTCCCCTTTCAGTGAACAGGGGGAGGAACTCCTTATATATTAACACTTGTACCTTATTTTGTTATTTTAATGCCATGCCAGAACACCCTTCCCGCTCCATTTGGTATACTTACTGCATGTGACAGAGGGGTACGAAAGCACACACGCAATTTACACTAGCCATTTCACGCAAAAGCACCATCCTCAAGAGGGCGCTAGAGAGGTTTCAGCAGATGGGCGCACACCTGCCGGACTGGATTACCATTGTGTTTACGTTATGGCACCAAACTGCACATCGATACATATTTTTGTTTTTGAACGAGCTTAAGCCTTTATTTCCCCCAAACTCTACTCCTCTGAGATACAAACACTCTGACGTGGAACGCATTTTACGTTCATCATTCGGCAGAAACTCTGTGGAACTTTTGAATCTTTTGAAGCCACTAAAAAAAAAATGAGGACTGTTATGAAGGGCAGAAAATCTACATGAACACTCACAGCTTTCCTGTGAGAACTCCAGAAGTTCCCTAGTACTTGAAAAAAACTGGTTATGTAGCTGTGGTTTTTGTTTTTTTTTTTAAGGAGACAGACCGGAGAGCAACAGCTATAACAAAACAAAGACTGATCCTGAAATCTGTATGCACCCTGTTTTTTTTTTTTTTTTTTTTTTTTTTTTTACTGCCTATTTTAAGCTGTGGACTAAGAGTCTTTTCTCTATTGGTTCAGTGTTTTTTTGTGGGTGGAGAATGGGGAAATAACGACACCTTGTCGGGTCGAGTGTTTTACGATTCGGAAAAAGGTTTTTTTTTTTTTTTTTTTTTTTTTTTTTTTATGTGCTCCAGGAGCCAAATGTTTTCCCGTGCTCTGGGACTGACCCGCGCATGAACGTTATGTCTGTCTGTCTGTCTGTCTGCCTGTTTTTTGGTTCCTCGAATGGGACTTCTCATCCGAATATCCCTTCTTTTGTATAGTTTCTCTGAGTATTTGTTTTCTCTCTGCCTCACCACAGTCCTCCAGGGTTGCATTCCAAGCGTAGTCCTTGTTTCTGTGAGGGGTTTGCACGGGCATTGTGACATGGCCCGCTGAAAGCCTGAACGGACCATCTCCATGTGTCTTATCAAAAAAAAACAAAGGCAACACTCTGTGTACGCCTTTATAATGTCTTTATTTTACGCACCTGCAAACCACTACAACTGAGAAAGTATTTTGATAAGGAAACTGGTAAAAAGCAGCAGTCTTCTGATGATGTTCATATTTTTATTTTCCCCATCCATTGTGATGGGTTTCTTTGAAAATAAACTGTAAGCCATTTTGCAAAAGAGGTGTCTTAAAATTTCCCTGTATTTGAAGTCAAAGTGCATTTTTTTGTTATGGTCTTTTACATTTCTGTTCTTTTGTTTTTAATGCGTGACATGTAAAATGACTTAATGACTTATGACTTAATTTGTAAGATATAAAATGTATTGAGCCCATTTTTGAAGCAGTTGGCAGTTTCACTGTTCTGCCTGAAGGGGGCGATTTCAGGTGTTTCTGTCCTTGGTCTCCCGCATGGCAAGCCGGGGGGAAACCCATAATGGCTGGACATATCAAGCCTGCATCCAAAATGAGAAAGAAAGAAAATCGTTGTAAATGGCATTATAAGCTGAAACTGTGCTGGACTGATTGTCGATTTGACAGTGGCCGCTGTACGGTGTGTCATCGTTTCTTCAGTGTGTCGATCGCTTGGTCTGGCTAGGGTTCAGTGACCCTGTTATTCCAGAGCTTCTGATGTTTCTGGTGTGTGCGCTGTTAAAACTAGTGATGGTGGAGTGAGGTTCCATTGAAACAAAAAAGGGAGGAACTACTATGTAGTGACTATGACTCAGTGACTTGGACCAATGACCACATTGCCAGTAAGAGAGGAAAACATTTTTGATTGGTTCAAACAAGGCAATGCAATGATTGACAGATTAGTGTAGCTCCACCCTAATGGGCTCATGAAAATTCATTTCAACTATCGCTAGTTCAAAGCCCTAGCCATATAATCTCATTGGTTATGAAGCTTGATGAATGCAGGTGACTGTGCTGAAGTGTGAGGAGGAGCTTTCTCCACTCTAAACATTCAGACTCAGGCACTCAGTGGTTGCCCTGACTATAAACAGACTCAGATGGAGCAGAAACCAGAAACATTTCCAGCAGTCCAGGACCAGTGTACCTCACACTACCCCTCCAACTCTCCCATAAAAAATGAAGTGAACTCTCCATAAACTTCTCAAGACACAAAGTGTTCTAAACCTGAACAGAACGTTCTTTTTTTTTTTTTTTTTTTTTTTTGTTCGGAACAAAACGGTCATGTGACCTTGGAATGCAACCACTGAACAGAGGATCTTTCTTCCCTTTCATGGATTGCTGAAAGCATCATTTGATCTGATTGGCTCAGAAAGCCACATGTGACCAACAGACCAATCTGACAGTTGATTTATTTAAATATACATATAAAACAGGCTTCCTTACTCACTTACCTCAAGGGTGAATACTGTTAATGGTATGAAAAAATGCCCATTTCTTTTTTTTTTTTATTCCTTCATTCTTTTATCTTTCTTTTCTATGTCTCCCTTTTTTAACTGCTATGTAAAAAGGACCAGCTCTCATTACCCTGTAAAAAAAAGAAAAAGACATCTCTACTTGTGAATGTTCCTTTGTATAATAAATTTAACTTACTCGTCTGTTGACTGGCTGCATGTGTTTGAACTCAAAACGCATTGCACTCATCTCTCCCAGCATGCGTTAAAGTTCCCGGATAAAACTGTGTTTTAGAAATGGCCCACTAACATAGTCATGTGGAATATCCCAGCTGTGAAGCAAACACTGGGTTGGGTAGGACTCACTGAGAACACACAGGGCCTGAATAGTGCCCTGTGCCTTCTCAGTGACTTTTCAGTTGACTTTACTGTGATTTTGATCTTGGTAATACTGTAAAGATCTCATTTTCCTGGTCTGCATTGTAATTGATGCTCACAAATTTTTGGTTGGCTTAGGGCAAGCTTTGAAATCAATTTTTTTGTCAACTGGGAAAAGTGACTTTAAATTATTGAAAAAAATATCCCTGGTCAGCAAATGTGTTCAGGTCAAACAAAACTTTGTTTAAAAAAAAAAAAGTCTTATCATCCTTTCAAAATAATGTCTTCAAAAAAGTCCTTGGTACTTTTTAATTATAAATTCTGCAGGATCTGTAATTTTACACTATTAGGACTGTGGAATTGTTAACCCTTTTGGCCAGCAGATGGCGCCAGTGTTACACTTGTTACAGATCAGACATACATATTGTTTGGTGACAGTAGCTTTTTGACTTGCGCCTAGACAGCTACAGGGCTGTGCTGGTGCATGTATCAAAGACAAAAAAAAAAAAACAACTGCTTGGCAACCAGGGCTGCATGGCCATGTTGTTAAATGCTGGGTAAACACAAAAACCAGCACAGCCCTGTAGCTGTAAAATTGCAAAACGGCTTTCCACAGAAAAATACACAAGCCTTACTGGCTCCAAACATGAGTGTCCACACATACACAAGGGGAGGACAGGACATGGCTCAAATAGACAAAATACAGATACACTCATCCTTTTCACCACTTAGATTTCCTTTATTGAAATGACATCACAAATTAAATACAAAGCAATGTGTCGATGGTGGTTAAAACAAGATGTGGCAAAAGAAAAACCCTCCCCAGTCTACAGCTACCGATAAAATGCATGGGACATTGGATTGGCTGCTTTTCTTCATTTGGGGAAAGAAAAAAAAAACTATTTGGATTTCTTTCTTTTGCCCCACTTAATTTAAGGTAAAATAACACCGAGTTGTCTGAACCCAGGGGCTCAGTTACAAAGTTCCTTCTGCTGTTTAATAGCTCCCTTGCTACATTTTGTGCTTTCTGCTCCACCGACCCCCGACCCCACCACCATCGTTAATTAAGCTGTTTCATTTTTCCGCCACACTCCGCTGAAGCCTTGCATGCCTAAGTAACCGTACCTCTAAAGGGGTAAACCTTTCCCTAAGACCGTGGGCAGCTCCTTCTCCTTGCCCCACAGACTGCTTCATTGTGTACACTGAACCGAACTGAATAAGACAGGAATGCGCGGGTCTTGACTTTCTGCTCTTATTTTATAAACTCATCATTTTTTTCCTTTTCCAGAGAGACTTTTCTAAAAATGGGTCAGAAATAACAACAAAAAAGGTGAAGGAGGAAACACTTGTGCCGGACTTCAAAATTAATTTAAAAATGAACGTCCAATCAGTTTTTGCATAATCCTTTACGTTGCGTCTCAGGATGGTCTCTCTATTGGGACCAGTCGACTTTGATTCAACTGCTTTGGTAGAGGTTGAATTGTACTACTTGGTGGACTGCCCCCCCCCCCAAACCAGTAACAACCAAGCCTTTATTTACATGTATACATGTCACCTCTGAACCGGCCAACTGGATCGCTTGTACTACACCTGTCACATCTGAACCAGCCAATCGGATCGCTCGTACCTTAGAAGGGCCCTAGTATTTCCATGGAAACCTGCACTGTGAAATTTCACTGACCATCCATCAGCAAAAAGGATAGGGAAAAAAGAAAGGAAAAAAACGAGGAGGGGAAAAAAACATGTAAATGGACTGAATTGAAAGGATGGATGTTTTTAAAAATATAAGCAGATGACAGGTTACCACAGAATGCACTTTGAGTGGATTAGTTCCGCTTTGTCTCTTGCCTGGCTGTACATCGACCCCAAAAAAGACAGACATCTCCCCAACACCAGAACTCACCAGCTGTCCAGATCAACACCCCCACACACACACACCTGACAAAGATGCCGAGATCGTGCATCACCCGGTCGAGGTTACTGCTGTCAGCTGAACAGTTTATTAGCGTCTGCTTTTAAGAATTGGCAGTGAGGAGTGGTGCGTTGCTGTATAAAAGTGCCCCCACCCTCCACCCTCCTGCTCCCCCACCCTCCTCATGTTCATCTGCCGGGGCAAACTCTAGGGTTAAGAGGCAGGGTGTCTAGTTGGGTTTGGTTGTGAAGGCTGCTTTGGGCATTTGGGACAGTGTAAGGGGGTTAAGTACAGAGGATGGGGGGGGGGGGCACTGAGCTCCAAAAGGACCCAAGCTTCTGGAGGAAGAGGAGGTGAGGGGCGTGGTTTTTTTTGGGGGGCTTGCTATAGTATGGCACAATCAGAGTCGTCCTTCTTGTCGCCGCGTCTCCTCTGTCCTCCCTGCTGGCTGGAGGAGGCCTGACCTCTGACCTGGTGGGATAAGATGCCACAAGGTACAGACAGGAAGTGAGTCACGCTAGACAGGAAGTGAGTCATGAGCATGTGTGTGTGACCAGTGCCTGACTGATGAGGTCACACAATATAACTGCTGACTAAGAGAATGACCTTATGAGCACTTATGTGCTCCCTTAAACTGTTGCCCTGAGTAGCAGTGTCTGCTAAGCTAAACAAACTGTGGTTTAATGTATCGGGGGTCTCTGGTGCCCCCTGGTGGTGGCTGTGTGCTGTACCTGCTGTGTGGATGGTTGGCCAGCAGGGGGCAGCTGTTGCTGCTGCTGGTACTCCTCCTGCTGAAGCTGCCGGGCCAGCTCCAAATCACTGAGGGGCCCCGGGGCCACACCCTGCTGCTGCTGGAGGGACATTGCCACCAAGTAGTCCTGCAGCGCACAGGAAAACATAACTAAAGATGCACACACACACACACACACGCACAAAGATAGTCCTGCAGCACACAAATGCAAATACGAACTATATGCACATATACATGCAGTCATGTTAAAATATACAGACATACATTTGCGCAACAAAACACTCTACACACAGGTAGCATGTACACATACATTCACAAAAATCCAAGACACATAAACACACACGTGTATTCGAGCAAATGTAATTCACATGTGCATACACACACTCGAACACATACATACCGTTTGTGTGTATGTGCGTGTGTGTTTATAAAGAAAAATCCATGACAGGCTGTGCAGTTACATTAACATCCACTGTGACAGGGTCATGTGATGTGGCTCAGAGAAAAAAAACCATTAACCACCTTTAAGTGGTTTATTTTTACACCAGACCAGTCAGAATCAAAGATTTCACACTGGTGTACCCGCAGGCCCAGAGCGGTGGGGTTTTCCTCCCCCGACAGAGACCATTTTAGCCGCTCCGCTGGTCAGTGACTCACTGTCCCTCCTTCATGTGGCTGGAGGGCTCCTTTCACCCCCGGCACACGTGTGGCCTGTATTTCACACTGTCTCCCTTCATCAGTCTGTACAGCTCTGCACGCACTGAGCATGCTCAAGGGGGTACAGCCAAGTGTTCCAGGCCTGCCATTATTTTTTTTAGGTATACTCCTAGTGGTTCAAGCCTAAGGAAACAACACACTGAACGACTATCCAGTCAGCCCTGTCACTTGCCCTGTCCAATCAGCTGTCACTCAGTGACTTGCTTTGACCAATCAAAACATGTTGATTGATTCTCTACACATCATGGTAGGCTCAATTCACTCAGTCATTGAAACCACATCATAGCTCCGAACATTAGCTTAAAAGACCTCATTCCACTTATTAGAACCCCTCCCTCGAATTTTGGTGGGTGCTCATTACCCACCTGGTCGATCTGCTGCTGCTGCTGCTGTGGAGTGGGCGCAGCAGTGGGTGGGGCCAGAGGGGCGCTCCTCTGGGGGGGGTGGCACAGTCGGAACTCCGAGTCACAGAAGTTTCCGTCGCCCTCCACGTTGTGCAGGCTCTCCCACACCACCGACTCCTCCTGCAGAAAGCCCTGGTCTGTCACCAGCAGGTACAGGTGGTCCTGGGGGCAGAGCAAGGTGGGGGGGGGGTCAAAGGTAAGCCACACACCTTCATTTGTGTCAAACAGGGCGTCTCCAATTCTACTACTTTGAACATTTTTTAAAATGTAATTATGCACAGCATGCAAATGTGTATCTATGCTAATATGCTAACTTGCCTGAATATGATGCCAATACCTGCTAACATGCTACCTTGTGCTTGATGATGGCACTGGCTTATGCTAACATGTGGTTGAATAGATACTGGCTTATGCTAATGTGCTACCTTGTGCTTGATCATGGTACTGAAGTGGTTGTTCCTGAAGAAAACGGACAGCTCGCCCTCCTTGGCCGTGGTGTTGAGCTCACACAGGCCGTGATACGACAGCTGGGTTGCCGTGGACTCCAGAAACTGCTCGGCAACCAGGCCTGGGGAGAGAGACACAGTTATACGAGTACATACTTGCACTTGATTGGTGGAGAGTCACCTGCACTCAAATGAAGTTTGCAAGTGAAGTTTTTAAAGGCAGAAGATTTACAGGATTGGTCCACAGCCAGGGAGCGACTGAGGGACCAAAGGAAGGAGGAAAGGGGGAGCAAGGGAGAACAAATGGATAAGAGGGGGAGATCAGCAAGGTAGAATTAGCGTGAAAAGGAGGTAGAGGGTGGAAGAACTGCCAGGAAAGGCTGAGCCAATCAGAGGCCAGAGTGACAGGGAAGGGCGGGCTCAAACCTTCGCTGACGCGGCTGCTGTCGGCCGAGTGCTTGTAGTCGATGATCTTCTCCACCAGCTGGTTGTAGCTCAACTTCCCAACGGCCGTCACCATCTCTACGCTCTGAGTGGGGGGAAGGGGAGGACAAAATACAGCTCATCAGGGCGGCCTCACAGGCACTGAGTCATATCCTTTATGTGCCTGAGTAAAAGAAGCCACTTCCTGCCCTCTGACAGGGGAAAGGAGATGAAAAGAGTAAGACAGTCACTGATCCCATCTATAGCAAACAGAGACGAGTTCCACCAATCACAGTGCACCTTGTGGAGTACCAACTCAGCAACACAGATGCTGATTGGTGCATACTGCTTCCTGGTTATCTACCAATCACCATCAGTGTTTTGCTATTGGTTGTTACAGGTGTATTCCATGATCAGCAGAGGTCTTCTCAGTCTGTTTTCTACCAGTATGGTTACCTCAAGCCTGATTTATCCCTACTTTATGATGGTTTATAAAGTTATCTTTGAGAATCACCAAAAAAATAAATAAATAAATAAAGTGAAACAGAGAGAGTCACCAGCTGTATTTACCTGGGGGTCCACCAGCCAGCCATGGTAGAGTGGGATGTCCAATAAGTCAAATACAATGCACTCTGGGGTATACTCGAAATCTGACACCCCCGTGAAGCGCACATTGACGTCCAGGCCAGTGGACAGCTTGGGCAAAACTGCCATGGCGTCACTCATGTTCTGGAGGGAGACAGAGAGAGACACGCATACTAGAGCGTTAGCGAGCAGTTAGCTTCCTGTGCTAGGCTTCTGCCAGAGGATTGGTGAAAACAGCTGTTCAGAGGGATAACCTAAGTTTGGAACATATGCAATGTTTGTCTAAACAATCACAAAAACTCAACAAAGGCCGGTGTAATGTGAAGGCAGGTCAAGTGATTAAAATCGGCGGATCAAAACGTAAACAATGCCCAGAGGAAGATACACATCAGACACATCACGCTTCTGCAAACCACCCTGTGAGAACCTGGCCAGTGTCTAAGCCGCCATGTACCTGGCATGGTGATAACTGCTACAGTAACTGTGCTTTTCGCAGACGTTGCGTTTCAGATTTCTCAAATTCTAGTCTACTGAGATTCCCACATCTCAGACTGCGGCTACTGGCCCTTTAAGAACCTGTCATGGTTGGAACTGTGATGCATTATGTATGATGTTTCTTTTTCCTTCATCTTCAGTTAAAAACAGCTGCACTTCACCTGCAAGCACCTGTGTATTTATTTACTTTGGGCACTGACACGGTGCAAAGTGCTGGTGCAGGACGGTAAGACAAAAGCGTCCTCTATGATCAAACAAAACTAAGGCCGCCAACAGTAACCTGTTGAGCAAATAAAGAGCCAACAACAACAATCCTAGCAAAATACGATAATCATTACAAGCAATGATAGAAGAAGTATGGCCAGGTAGAGGAGCAAGGGAGGAACTGGGAGGGGTTCATCCATAGGTGAAGTACTTTGCTTTAGGATAAGACAGCCTTGGGACTCAAACCTATGATGTTTGAGTGACGAGGCCAGACTCCTGGCCATGGCCTTCGTTACCGCTCCCCATCCTGATCTTGGTTTGCTCGGGCTCTCTGGCAGTCAGCAGCAGATCACTAGCTTTGCTATGCCAACACGGCTTTGGCTGGCCTCTGATGATGTCACTCCCAATGAGGGCGCAACACAATATCGTCTGGGGACCGAGGGTGTGTCGCCGAGACGTACGCACGGGACTGTAATTTACTGTAATTCCGTCTGCTCTGCACCGACGTAATTACTGCTCTCATGATGTGCTCAATGTCTCTGGCCTTGTTAGCATGTGTAAGCAAGCGCACAAAAAGAATCACGGCACTGTGTGTGTGTGTGTCTGTGTGTTCTTACCTGCTGAAAGTTGAGCTCCATTCCTTGCACCTTATCCCTTGGTTTAATGGATAACACACACTCTCCTGTGATGGGAAAAACAAGATAAAGCTTAAGCAGGCTGGAATTAATGGCAGCCATTTTGGCAGAGGTCCATTTCTCTGTATCCCTAAGAGACCCCAAAGAGGCACTAGGGTCACCAGGCCAGCTTCTTCTGCAGTAGAGCCCTGCTGCATTGTGGGAAATTGCAGCAGGAGACTGGCAGGCAAAACTCACTCTGCAACCTGCAGTGAGAGGAATAACTAAGATTTTGGGTGCTGAAAAGCAGCACTGTCTAGCTTTTGCGCCCCTCCTCTCCACCCCCCCCGTTCACTTACCGAGGTGTGCCATCAGGTCTTCCGTGGTGATCACTTCTGTCTGAGGAGGTAACTTGGCCTGGGGAAGGAAATCATTCAGGATCACTCTCCAAGACAAAACTACCAGCTCCTGTCAGATGTCTGTAACTGCAGATCATCATTCTTGCATTTCTGTACATTCCCAGCCCTGTATGTGACCGTGTACACACATGTGCGTGTGAATGTCAGTTGCCTCCCCTGTAATGAGCTATAGTGATCAGCGCATACCTCCAAATGTCATATCAATTGCTCTGCGTGTGTGAAAAGGTACCTGTGATGAATGTGGAACGCACCCATTAACAGAAAGGTTAGGCTGTCGCACCTAAAAACATGCAGTGTTTCGCTACACTGTCTGGCAGATGTTTGCTCCAGTTCGGCTGGGGGGTGTCAAGGCCATGCTCAGGGGGGTGTGATAAACTGACTGTCAATGTCACAACATTCGGCAACAAAACAGGCATTTGACCCACTGGTTTCCTGCATGCATCTTCACACGGCACTAGTTCCTGCTGTGAAACATGTTTTTCCATATTTTTTTTTACTTTTTTTTTTTTTTTTTTTTTTTTACATGACCTAAGTGAGCAACAGGTGCAGGTCCAGTTATAATAAATAAATTACACGATATTGACCAGAAGAATGAAGCGGCAGTTTGAGGCATGAACGTTCTTGGATGGTGCTTTCAGATTTCAATATAAATCACACCCCAGGGCCAGTAAGAGGAGAATAGCCCCTCCCTCCCCCAAGCCTGCCACGTTCTCAAAATTGGGTCATTTTGCTCACTGGAGTCACCTTGCTCGTCATTAATACTGCCCTAAAAACGTACACAGCACTTAATGGACCCCCTCCGTGCCTCCCCACCCCTCAAAACACACAAAGGTCTTGGGCAGCCGACGTCTAGCAGTCAAGCAGACTGACCGTTTCCTTCAGTTTATCACGCTTTGGCTGTTCGTAACGGTGTCTGACCGTCTGCAGACAGATTTCACATTCCCTCATGCTCTCGCCGCAGCTCGATAAACTACTCATCTTCTGCCTCGGTCAAGCATGAATTCACAGCTTGTCTGTTTCTTTCTCTTTATTTTTATTTATTTATTTATATTTATTTTTTACAAAGTAAATGATTCTTATTCAGCAACTCCCTTTCCCTGCCTGTGTGTTTTTTTTTTTTTTTGTTGCTGCGGTTCTGCAGGAAATAAAAAAAAAAACACTATGTGGTGTATTCAATGTTACTGAACGGTCATTTGTCATTGGCTCCCTGCCGTCCCTCACGGCTCCTATAACCTGACACCACGCAGGAATCTGCAAAAATGTTCAAGGCTGCTGAATGGAGGCTTACAGACGTACAGCACGTTTAAACACAAGGTTAAAACTGTAATGCGAGTATGAGGCACTGGCAGGAAAGGGAAAAAAAATCACCCTGAGTGGTGAGCGAGGCAAACTAACCACAAAAAAAAAAAAAAATTAGCTTGTCCAGGACGAAAGGTCAGATTATTGGCAGGGTGCTTTTTGTAACAGCAGCACATGTGCGATGACTAAATGCAAGTCTGAGATGGGTGTGTGACAGATTCTACAGAAACCACCCCTTGCCCTCCCCCCGCAAACACACACACACACACACACACAAAATACTCAAGGACTGGTATTCACTCTCGCTTTCTAAGAGCTGCAGGGTGTGAAAGTTTTTGCTGTTACTCAGCATTGATCAGTTAAGGCAGGTGACTGCACAGCTATTCCGTCTTACCAGGTGTCTGTCTTTGGGTTGGGGTTTGCTGCTGATTTTAGGGTGATGGCAAAAAGAAAAAGTCAATCTGCGGTTGCCCAAGGGTTAAGAGGTCATAAACCCTTACTCACAGATTCATAACCCCGCCCCCAATCCAAATCAAACCAAATCCACTATCGGTAATCTGTTGTCACCAATCAAATTGTAGGAAACCTAGGTCTGGAAAGTTTTCCGGACATTTTATTGGGTGTGTGGGGTCACGGCCGCCGCCCCTTACCTTCCAGCGTAGGAACAGGATGTTCATGATGGCCAGCAGTGGACAGGGCCCATTTTCGCTCTGCGTGATGATGGGCGTCTTCTTCTCCTTCCACGTGATCCACTTCACGAAGTAATACGCCGGGAGGACGGGGTCCGAATTCGGAGCTGCAGCGGCTGCGGCCGAGGAGCCCCCCGCGATGGCCGTTGCCGCGGCGGCAGCCCCCAGGGCCTCCTCCTCAAGACAGGGCATGTCGACGTCGACGGTAGGGGACTGGCCCTCAGCTCCCAGGGCTGAGTAAGAGGAAGACAGGGCCTCATCCAGGGAGTTGCTGTTGTTTCCTTCAGACAGCTCCAGGCTGGGTACGGAGTAGGAGGCCGAGTCGGCCGACTGGCTCCTCTCCTCCGACTTGCTGGCTCCCCCCTGCTGCTCCTCGGAGTAGCCCTCGCTCAGTGGGGTGGAGCGGGAGTCGTCCGTCACCCCTTTCGGGGACTCCGCCCCCTGGCTCGAGGGACTTGCTTCCTCGAGGCCGGTCGAATCCTCGCGCTCTTGGGCCGAGGTCTCCGAAGAGACCGCCCCAGGTGAGTCTTTAGAATCTGTGGCTTCATGCCTTTGGTTGATGACCTCTGCTCCAGAGGAGTCAGGGAGGACAGCCTGTTCTTTCGGGAAATCTTGGTCCATCAAGAGCTCCTCTGAAACAGGACTCTGTGTTTCCCCTCCAGTCACAGAGCTGGTGTCGGCCATGGCCTAACAGCTGGGCCTCTGTTTTCTTTTTTTTTGGAGCACTTGACAGTGTGAAAATAAGGCTAAACCGTCTCTGAACACCAACTTCCGATAGAAACTTGGCTCGCGCGGCAACCTCTACGCCTTTAAGGGTATTTACATGAGGGATTACGTGTGCGAGTTTTGTCTGAGAAAGACAATAGTGTTTGCTTTCCTTGCGACTAAGGGATTATAAAAAAAAAACACAATGCCCAACTGAATACAACGGATGACGAGTTTATCAGAATTCCTGAGTAAAGACAATTTTAGCAAGGGGGCAACGACGTTCCTGACACATTTCAGTGATTCGCATAATGGACGGCCTCTACACTGCTGAACCTTTTCAGTATAACTTTCTTGAAAAAACTTGTGACATCACTTGCATCTTTTCCCCATCACTCGAAACCCAAACTGTAAGACAAAACGGATTTTATAGGCGCTTATCGATTTATTTCCACACTGACCAACCTGAATACAAACCATTCACTTTTAGTCCTTAAAAACATAACGTTGTACATATTTTAGGCATTTAAATATGGCTAATCACACATACCGATTCCATACACTGAATGTATTTTTGTCATGTAAAACTACGAGTTCCTTTTCTGTACTTTAAGACCAGTGTTGTCAAACTTTAATTAGTTTGCCAGACTATATTGAGTTTAAGCGTTAGCTAACTAGTTACCGATGGTCACCTCATAGGTCATGTCATTCGCAATGAACGAGAGGGGCATTCATGAGCCGGACTAACAAAGATAAGCCTGGTAAAGCCATCAACGGATGGTGACATTAAATCCAAGTAACTAAGTTGTCAATCCTGATGAAACGGAGTTAAAAATGGGAATACAAAATGTGCTTCTCCTTGCAGTGCATGACACATCGCTTGCACACGATCCGTTTAGCTAGCAAATTTCACCTGCTGCCCTGATGGAGGCTGAACTAAGCAGCTTGTTGCGTCGGTGCACAACGTCGCTAGGTAGCTCCGCTAGTAAACTACAACTAGCACTTCACTAACTGGCCAGAACTAAGTCAGTTTTGTTGTTTTCGGAGCGACTCCAACGACGACAAGTCATCTATGACCATTTGTTCCAGGCGAGGTGTGCTATTCGAGTCACCATCTTTTATTTTTCAGTTCTGAAAGACAGAGTTAGTAGGTTGAACGGTTACTATCCTAAACCGACGACAAATCCACTTAAAATTCAGCCGGACAACGCTGCTTACTAGCTAGCTAGCTGAGGTTACAATATTAACAACCAAATGCTAACAAGATCTGAATTAACCAACACACAACCAATGTTGGGTAACAAGCTCTACAACAGTTCTGTCACATGTCTTCGTGTCTACATAGCTAGCTGGCCATGTTTTCACGGTTTTGCAAGAGCAGCTGGCAAGTTAAACCCAAAGTTAACACTACCACTACCCTTAGCTAGCTTGCTATCTAGCTAGCGCACAGGAGGACAGCGCCGGTTTGGCAGATTATTTTGCATTATAGTGGAGTCAACTTATACTAGCTGATCTGGCAGTACACCTTACAAACAAACAGTTAGCTAATTCTAGTAGTAAAAACGTCGATCCTTTTACTCGGCTAGTACTACTAACTAGCTAACTAAATCAGCCACATCAAATCGTTCCGTACTCTTTTAAATGAAAATGTGCCCTAGCCAGTGTGTTGTGTCAAATGCCAGCTAGCTCGCTATTTGGCTGACGTTAGCCAAATGACTGCCTGCCCATGGCTAGCCACTTACCGTGTTCATGCGAGGCTTGCAGGGTCCAGTCTTGGTTCGCTTTACTGATAGCTGAGCATAAGAGTGTTCGAGTTGCCAAGCAAGCAAGCTAAAGACAGCCACCTAACTGATCCAGCTAGTTCAACGCCATATCTAACTGACCAGCTAACTTAGGGCTCTCTAAATAGCTTGCTAAAAGCATGTAGCCAGTTTGACAGCCTCCGTTTTCTCACTGTTGTTCTCGCCTGTCCTACTTCCTCTAGTCGCCCCGGTCTGTAAACAATGACGTGACGAAATATATTGCTAGCCAATTATTAGCCACGAAAACTGTCCGCTTTTGATGTTAATTTTAGAGAAAGTTTCCGTGTCGTCGAAGAATTATTTGCTGGCTACAAGCGCACAGGAAAAAAAGTATTTGCCACAAATACTAAAACAGTGTTGTTTTAGCAAGTAGGAGAAACATTTATCGATAGTAATCTAAATTGACTGAACGCTAGCAATATAGCTAAACTGGCAGTGTTGTGCGCCTTTGTGGGGACGCAAGTGGCGGGATGACTCAATTGCAGGTGTCGCGGGGGTATTGGAGGGATATAGCTGCCCTCCTAAACGAGTAATTCTGGTTTTTTCTTGTGGAAGTGAAGTGGGCAACTGTTTATACATAAAATGTATCTCAGTAGCTTTACGCATTTCACCTACGTTTCTCACATGAAATGACCACTGAGTAGATTGTTTTGTTGTTTTTCATTGTTTGGTCCTCTGAGCCATGGAGGTTGTGATTTTCGTCAGTGTTTTTCGGTCAGATCCTTCGGATCTTTAGAATGGGTCACAGCAGTTGTATTGAATCTGAAAATATCCAGGAGTATAAATGGACCTCATTTGGTCTTTTTTAAATGCAAGTGACATATGAGTGACACTTATAGATGTCACTCTATGTTTTATATAGCAGACTAGATAACTTACATTTTTATTTGCTCCCATGTTGAACATAAAACTAAGAAGAAGGTTTGAGTAAGTTCACTTCCCGTTGAGATAATGGTGTTTTGAAAGCCGCTCAGAGAATAAACGTCAAGAATGCATGGCGAGGAGCCTAACAGGGCACGTGGTTAGCTCGAAAATGCAATTGGTCGTGCACACTTAACTATCTGTGCTAAAGTTGGCTTTCTTTGACATCGCCATGCCATGCAGATTCAGTCAGTTGTCTGTGTGGCTAATTTCGGGTCACCGTGCCCCCGTTGCCCCAGACGATCCACACAATATACACATCCCAGTAAGCGCTACTTCCTGGAATGCTGTCCTGACCATTCGCTGAGCAGACTGTGACGTCAGCGTCTTGAGGAGACTGCAATGCAATCCAAGCGGCGTATTTGTCTGCGCGAATGAAACCACGCACCTTGCAGCCGCGACGAGCGTTCTTCAAGCCGCTCGTGCTCGCTGGAACCGTGCATTAATAGTCGGTGCACCGGTTATTGAAGGCGCCAAGAAACACGCAACCATTCGGTTCGGAGGAATATCACGGGTGCTCTGTGTCTGGGTGAAAATGGAGGGTTTTTTACGGAGTGGTAGCGCTGCCCTTAAGGTACGTGGATTGAGTGCTTCCGAGGGTTAGTGCTAAACTAGCCACATAGGTCCCTTTCTATAAATAGTTGACTATATTCGTCCGCTTTAGCTCTTCTGCTGTTGCCCAACGATGACAGTCGTGTATATGACTCGCGAGTATTGTCTGTCACGCGCTGCCATTCGGCTAGTCGGCTAGCTAAGACTCTTTAAGGCAAGCGGGCTAATTTGCTGGCTACAGCCAAGTGTTTGGCGAGCTTGCTAGCCAACTAAATTAGTGACTGACAGCTAAAGGTTAGCAACATAGACAGCAACATTTTGATTTGTAGTTGCCTGCTTCCAACTTTTCTTGAAATGTTATCCTTTCAGTTGCTAAATTAGATCCATTTGACATTCCATAATGTTTGAATTTCACACCATAAGAAGCTGGCTGCTTAGATTGCTTGTTAATTTTTCTTTCACACTTGAAATCTGGTGGTCTTCTAAGTAGATCCTTAAATACTTGTGATCCTTAAATACTTTATTGAATTGTTGTGGCTAGTGTACATTGCATTGAAAAGTGTTCATAGTTCCGTAGTCTTCAACGTTTCCTTTACTAATGTTTGGTTTTAATTAATGGATTACATGTCAGCGAGCAAACCTCCACTGCTACAAGCCATCTAGCAAACTGCTGCAGCGTTTTCTACTTGTAGTATTTAACTATCTTGAAAGCGCATTCAAAGTCGATTCACAATGAAACACCACTGGAGGTTGCAGTGACAGTTTCAGAGATAAAGAGCCCTTAGTAGCTGTCAGTTTTAGATAGCAGTACAACCTCTGTTTTTGTAACCTTAATAGGTATTCCTTTGACTTTGTTTTTGGTCACAAGTGTGACCACTATCCATGTGTGTGAAATATTAAAATAGGAGAACTTTTTACGTTTTATATTTTTTATATTATTTAAGAACCCGCAACGTAAGAATACATGAATAAATTTGCAATTTGGATGATTCGTCCGTATCTGGCAGTTGCATTCATTGTGTTATTTAAACATTAAATTGTGATTCATGAGGTAATATAAGCTAAAGGAATACCAAGGGAACGACACGCGACAAAAACACGGATTATGTAATGGGGAAGGAGGGGGGAGGTGCCGGGGGGTTGCCCCGTTAGCCATAGCGGATTGGCAGAGGGCAACGGCAGAACGGCCAAGCTATAAGACAACTTCATATAAATGCCTTTTCTGGCTTCAGGCTTAGTGACATTGGGGGGGTTGACTGTTTTCGTCGAATGTCCTGTCACGACCTTGTTGGACATGATTTCGGAGCATTTAGGAAATTAGGAGGCCAGCAAATCCTCACATCCCACTTAAATATTTTCTTTGATAATTTTTATGCTGTAATAATCTAATATCAAAAGTGTTGGATTTTTTATATCATTATTTTTATTTGGCGGGATTGAACATTTTGGACACGAGCTTCAGCACAATAAGCCGTGCAGAGCAAGCTGGGGTAAAAGCCGTGTCCTGTAGTCAAGGAGACAACAAGGCCAATGACGTCTTTCCCTATACCCCAGAATGTTCATATGAGGCGGGAAGGGCGCGAGGCAGAAGTGGGGCACGTGGGAGAGCCCTCAGATGTTGCAATGTCCAGCAGTTTCATTCTACTCTGTTCCTGAATCTTACTGATTTGGCTTCCAGTGTTTCAGGTTATATTTGTGTCAGACTTGCCTGTAATTTAATATTTTAATTGACAAAGGGAATCCTTGATGATAATTTCAGTGAACATCTGGTCATGAAGGTGGTGTTTGCCTCTTTCCCTTGCTTGAAGCATTGTACCGGTTATGGCTTTATATAAAGGACAGGCTGTGTAAACATCCAACTAGACATATATTGCCTGTTTTATTACACTGGGAAACAACTGAGTGGTCTGTCATTGCACGGTCATAGAGATGCTGGCGGAAGACAATATTTGCAGAGACTGCACACCGATCGTTTTACGTTTGGCTGTCAAATCTGAGGGTAAGTTGCATTACAGAAATAAAGGACAGAACCCTCCAAGCTCCCACCCCCAGCCAAGTGTCGCCTGCCCCCATTTCCTCTTTTCTGTCGAAAGCATCGGGATGCCACGTTTGTCCTCGTAGGACCCAGACTGAGAGCATGCACTGACGGGCCGATCGTATTTCCCAGAAGTCCACTGTCTGGTCTTTGTTTACCAATTACCTTCAGCCTAATCACAGCCGTGTGGCTAACTTCCTCCCACCGCTATTCGCCGATTACTGCGTGTTGCCAAGGATGGATAGTGCTTCCTTTTCTTTCTGTGTCTGTGGTAATTTTTTTTTTTTTTTTGGTATCCCAGCCACTTAAATCTGAAAATTGACACACAATCGACTGCTTGTGCTCCCTCAGTTAACCTCACTGACTTCCCCTCACTACTCAAACTGTCTCATCTTCCTAAGTGGCAGCGTTCAGTTTAGGAGGCAGCTGTGGTTTTCTACAAAAGTTTGCATTGCCTAGCGACGTGTTGTGATGATGGGCAGAAGAACAGAGCCTTGATTCCATACACACACGCACACACACACACACACACACACAGAGGCGTAGCACCAGGGGGAAAAGGGTACTAAGTATACAGGGCCCAAGGATTTGAAGGGGCCCACGAAAATCTGGGATTTTTTTTTTATTTTTCAAAGAGTGGAGGGGCCCTCAGAGCCTGCCTGTGTATAGGGCCCAGAATTTCCAGCCACACCCCTACACACACACACACACACACACAAACAAGCCCAAAATGTCTGAGGATCCCCTCCTGGCCCTCCCATTCCCCTCTGACCTAATCAGCCAACAGTGGGCAGAGCTTAGTAGCCACAGTGCCCCAGTACCATGATCTACATTGATAGCTGTGCAATTACAAGTTAATCTGTAGATCCATTCTAGATTTATGAGGTGATACGTGAGGATGATTTGGAATTAGGGGATGGCGGGGGTGGAGGGAGGATATTGGACCAGAATGGTTCTAATTTCCCATCGAGAAATCTTATTTTCCGATTCAGATGAGTTTCACTCCACACCGGCCCTCAGAGGCTCTGCAGGATTCAGCGGCTTGGAACTTCTCGTCATTCAAAATGTCGTTTTAGTCGCAGCAGGGGTTTTAAATCAATTTCGAGAACCAATAAATCCAGGTTTTTTGTTTTTCATCCATTGGGGAGTAATGTATTTTTTCCCCTCATTCTGTGTTAGTGACCCTCATGAATATTCACGAGCATTCACGAGCAAGACCTGATTGGTTGCAGTTGATAGCATTCCAACACCCATGGATCACAATGAGAATGGAATGTAAAGCGAATGACCTCACAGCTGATTTCCATATATGGGCGGTGGAATGGATTTCTCTTTGGCGCAAACTGAGTAATTAAAAGCCCCAGTAAATAAAAGGCCCTTTTTTCTGTCGATACCCAGAGTTAGGAAGTGGAATCGGAAATGTAGTGTCACACAGAGGACACCCAAGGTCTCTTTCTGTAGAGTTGCTGTGCCTGTCCCCTCATTCACACTCTAATTAAGATAATGCCTGGAGATTTACAGCGGAGATTTACTGTGCAGATCGGCGGACTGCGTGTTCTTGGAAGGCTTTACGACTCTCCGTGGCTGCTGATAAGGCAGGAAATTCAGGTGTTTTTCTGTGATGGAAATGATTATGTTAATTTCTCAGAAACTTGTCTTGTGTCAAAGCAGCTGAGTCTTCAAAACACGCACTTACAAAACTTTCTGATCATACACAGCACGGGTAAACATATTCATTCATCGCATTTTTTCAGTCTGCGTCAAATGTAGCAATAGTTTTAGTGTTCAAAAACACCAAAGGTTAATAGATACTGTGGCCCTCCTGGACTGGAGTTTCACACCCTTGGTGTTGACTGGCTTGGGGGCATGGAAGGCAATGACCATTATCTTTTCTGACTCTTGACTGCTTTTGAGTTGCACATTCATTTTGCAGTTGTTAGTGGTAGTCATAATCTTGAAATTATACAGCAACAAAATGATTCAGTGGCCAGTATGGGGGGGGGACTCTGCACTATATTCTTGACAAGGTTTTGATACCTGTTGTGGTGCACCTCTACCCAACCCCTGGGAATGTGTCTTGGTAACAAACCAGTTGTTGAGTCATAATGTCTGAATCCCACAAAAGAACTGGCGCCTGAAGTGATAAACCAATCCAGTTCACTGAATCTCATTTCATAAATCTGGTGGCACCAATCAGATTGCAAGAAGCCCGGGCTAGAAAAGACAGTGACATCATCCAGAGCTTCTATCAGTGATTGAGTGCCCTGGAATGGAGAGCCAGATTAAACCTGACACCTTGCAAACATTACCAAGCCCTCTCAATTTTTGAAACCCCCAAAAAAGGTGATAATTTCATGCGTAACCCGTTAAGTGAATTTATTTTCTGCGCTGATAGACACACGTCATGCATTATGGCTCTTATTTGAGAGTTACATTACATTATAGCCCTTTCTGCAGATGCACTTAGCTCCAGGAACCTGCCAAACAAATTGCAAGAGTGCACCCAGTGAGTTTATCAGAGAGGCAGTGATCACGGGGGAACAAAATATGGATACGGCTGGCAGTAGCAATGCGAGCAAGAAGTGTCTACTGTGAGCATCATCCACTATCATGCTAACCAAACATGTTCATACCTCTTGTCTATATACACTGTATCATTATTCAGGAGTTGTTTACATGTACATTAACATTACATGTATACGAGAATGTTTGTGCACCTGGCAAAATCATCCACAGGTGCTTAGAGGAAATAACAACCTCAATATAAGGAACTTCCAGGGAGTTTGTCTTGTAACTCAGAGGTTGCAGGTTCAATTCCAGCCAGGGGCTGTTGTTGAACCCTTAAGCAAGGCACTGCACTTTGACTGCTTCAGTAAAATATCCAGAATAAATGGGTAGTGTGTAACATATAAACTACGAGTTGCTCTGGATTAGACCGACTAATAAATGCATGAATGGAAATGAAGTGAAACCAGCTGGGAAAGTGTATTCATTGTCAATTAATAATTAACATTGAAAATGTTTCCAGGAAGTTTTGCTTAATAATTAAATGTAACTTGGTCAAAACTCAGTGTGTGTAGATTCTACTGAGATGTGTACTGTTCAAAGCTGACTCTTTGAAAGGACCTGTTTGGATACAGGAATATGGCTCATATTCATAAAGTCAGTAAGAGTGCTGATCTGGGATCAGCTTGTGATCATCCCTGTGCTTCATCTGTTCATCTCTAACCATATCCTTTGCAAGCTAAACTGATCCCAGTTCAGAACTCCTGCTTAGATGTGTGGTGATGTGGGAGTGACCTGCCACTGAACAAAAAATGGGAGGAGCTACCATGTACCATCAGTGACTCAAAGGCTTGAACCAATGAGAGAAAATAAGTCAATGTTCAAGTAAGCCAATGACTGACACCTTAGTGTAGCTCAACTCTCGCAGCGTACGTGTAACCTCATTTCAACCGTCACTGCTAAGACGCTTGGCATGAATATTGCCCCTGATCTTGGATCAGTTTTGCATTGTTGGCTCATAATGATTAAGGTCAGGACATGGACAGTGGAGAGCTGATCTCAGATCAGCACCCAGCGTTGGTGTACAGCGGTGGCACACTGCCACCGACTCACAGTTTAAATATAGCCAGTGTCTCCGGCCTGCTTTCTAGGCCCCTCCTATCCCCGCCTTTTCGCTGATGTGAGCTGACTGACTGTGCCGTGTGTGTGGGGTGGGGCTTAGCATCCGCAGCTATCAACATCATCTGCCCTGCCAACTTTCACATCGGTCATATTCCCCCTCCCCCGCCTTACAGAATTGAACTGTGTCAGAATTGAGCAATATTGCAATTAAATATAATATCGGGATCAGAACAGGTTTTGCGGCAGTTACCAAATATATGGGCAAATGTAGGAATAACTGTAGTTTGTAGTAGGACAGCAATGTGGTATAATGGTTAGAGAGCTGGGTACTGGTAGAGCAATGTACTTGCACGATAACCCAGTTTATCATGGTGACACATCTAACCTTATCATTTATTTCAGAAATCACTTTTCATATTTCTGTTGAGGCACAGCCATCATATTTAAGATATGACTGAGGGTTCGGAGTATTGTTTTAGATTCGGTTCTTAAAGTTCTCTTTAAGACGGAGAGGAATTTCTGTATATCCGAGTGACATCATTGTTTTGAGTGGATTCGGCCATGTCTTTGTCCAAGGCTGAAGGTGACACATTAGAAAATGGATGGTTACATTGTTCCTATGGTAAGAGCCAGCATTTTGCATCATGATTTCTCTTTGGCTGGAGTTTCCCTTCAATAACAGACATAAAAGGAGCCTCAGGTTTGACGTGCTCAGCAATGTCCCTCACCCCCTGCTGTTTTTAATGAACAAAGATAGGTAGGCCATTTTCTGTTTTTGACATCGGCATTTTGATTGTTGTGAAAACAACGGGACCCCACTTTGCTTTGTCCTTTGTTTGTTTTTTGTCCTTGGGTTCTTCAAAGTGCAAATGATATTTGTGATAGTAATGAAGAAGAGCTGGAAGATTGACAGGTTAATACATGCGTTTTGAGGGATGTGCTTGTAGAGGACATCACTGGGTCTACATCACAAGCTAGCTGTAACAAAACCGAGAAGAAAGGACAATGGAGAAAATCATTTCTCAACAACAAAAAGTAAATATACTACGCCATTTTGCTCCACCCATGTCGGGTTTTCGCAAAGCTTCACTATCAGTCCTTAATCATTAATTCAGATTCAATCAACCCTTGCCCCTAATGTTGACCTAGAAATGAATGCAAGTTAAATATTTTCATTTCCCCACAAGCACAGTGTTGAAAGCTAATATTGACAAAGGGGTCGGGGGGGGGATATTTATCTTGTGTTTTTTTTTCAAATTGAAATTACGTTTGAGATTTTACTAATGTTTAATTGTGAGTTTAAGTTAAAGACTAATGTTGATTGCATTCAGGCCATCAGCCTTAGCTGACGTCCCATAATGCACTGCTCCCCATAGGGTAGGGGGTGTGGCCTGAAGGTGGAGCTGGAGCTCTCACTGCAGTATGGATGCTGGCGCAGTGCAGCATCGTAAGCATAAATTAATCATGGTCATTACCACACAGAAATCCATGAGAGTAACCCTGACCCTAGATAGCCTTGCTGTGATCTGCCATATCACATACACACACTCACACATAAACACACTCACAAACACACTCACACATACACACTCAAATACGCAGACACAGAAATGCACTCTCAAATATACGCCTCAAACATACACAAACTCACATATTCACACTTAAACATACATACACACTCACAAATCTCAAAGATATGCACACTCACACATGCCCACACATACACACTCTCAGGAGCTGAAAAAATAGACCAACGAACGCACTCACATACACACACTCGCATGTAAGCTCTGAAACATACACACACTCTTACATATGCACACTCAAACAACAGACACACACAAATGCACATACACATACGTATACTCTCACATATGCACATGCAAGCACACTCTCACACTTGCAGACACATAAATACTTACACTCACGCACACCAGTGTCCATACTCGTAAATCATCTCAGAGTACAGTGTACTGATCCAAGATCAGTTTTGCCTTTTGGCTCATAATGGAGAGGCTGGGGACATGGGCATCGGGGAAACCCGATCCCAGATCAATACTCTTTACTCCAAGATGCTCTTGGGGCAAAGGAGCTGATCCAGAATCAGTTTCTCCTCGTGTCACATAATGGATAAGACTTGGGGTGTGTGCAGGGAGGCCTGATCCCAAATCAGTGCTGTAGCCCAGGGACGCTTTATGAATATGTGTTGTGATATTCCTGCGGTCGGAGCATAAGGAGAGTCTCTCCCACTCGCTGGCTGATTCAGCTAGGCCCGCCCCAGGCTGTGGAGCTCTGGAGGGCTGGCTGGGATCGGCCGAGTGGAGTGTGACTGTGTGGGGTTTGAAGGTGACTCTCCAGGACGGTTGCCTTTTGAGGCGTCAAGACAATTTTTTTTTTTTGTGACCTTGGTTTTCACTCTCTCCCTTTATCTCTCCGTCTCTCCCTCCTTTTATTTTAAATCTCTTCCTCTTTCCCTCTCCCTTCCCCCTCATCTCCTCTCTCCCTTCTTTCTCTTTCGCTGTCTGTTCCTCTCTCCTTCTACTCTGTCTCTTCCTCCTCTCTCCTCCATCTCTCTCTCTCGCTTACAGGGGGGCCAGGCGGACTCTGGGATCCACGTCGTCCTTGGAAACGAGGCTTGTGACCTCGACTCCATGGTTTCCGCCATCTCCTTCGCATATTTCCTGTCTAAGGTGGGTACGCTGTGTCCCCAGTTTTAAGTGACAGTGTCAAAAGGTCTTTCCGCAGTGAGATTTCATGTCTTGTTCTTTGCTTTGCTGAAAAGCAAGCCATCAATTTGCACAGAGGATAAAATATCTGACCATCCCATTGTGTGTAATTCTCACAATTTAATTCATAAACATTGCATTGGTGCATGCTTTATAACTCCCCATAACAAGAACATTTTACTTTTGATCTGCCCATGAGCCCTCGAAGAATGTCTGAATAGCTGTCCTGAAACATTTAGGTCACTTCTGTCTGAAGTGTTGACACAAGCTGTAACCTGTCTCTCTTTGTCCCCATCTGCCTACAATTCCCACGATGCACTTGGATACTGGTCATACCCATTCTGCTTGTTACCATGGACCTAGAGTACTATAAGTTGAAATTCCTGGCAATAAAGTAAAAAATTAACTTCATGTTCAAGTAGAGTTGATCACAAAAACTTCATCATCACCACCTGGAGTCTGCATAACTGCTGTAAATGACCAAGAACAAACCTTAAGAATAATTAGGGGAGGTGCAGTATTGCATTGTGGGATTTGTTTGAGGCTGGGTAGCCTAAAGTAGGTCAGGAACTCATAACTGTTCCAAATTAGCCTCTGGTCTCATCGAGCATCATTTTCATTGAACCAGTACTTCCCTTACTATTGCTACCTGTCGTGGCGAAGGTAAGAAGAAAGGGTTCAGATTTACAGTGAAGTCGCCCTTTAAATTGTAATTTATTGCTTGAATAAACCCTTCTAGATTTTGTCCATCACCAGAATGGGTTGACAAAGACCCACCCAACACTATAGCTCACAAACAGCAATTTTGTTCTTTTGATGGGATCAGTAGGTTGAGACTTTGCAATTAACTGGTTGCATGACTTACAAGAGGGGCCAGAGTGCTGAAACATGAAATTGGAGAGTTTGTATCCGAGTCGTGTTAGCTCTGACGGGGTAACGGTGCGCCTGTTTGTAAGTCCCAGCTGTGCCATCACTGGCTATGGACACTATTGAGGCATTAACTGGTTCAACCTCACCAGGGCAGAATTGGGGTTAAGCCAGTGAAGATCCTGTACCCCATCACTCTCTTGTGACCTCTGTTTACTGGCTTGGTGCCTGCAAGATTCATGACCTGTTCAAATGTTGATTTTGTGTTCCTCTGTCAGCATTGGTAATACGCAGGGTTCTCCCTGCAGAATGTTATAGTGGCCCTGTGCCATTATGTACTCTTTCTAGTGCCATGATGCAAAATTAGCTACCTCACATGATTAAGCAAAGAACATCCAACAAGATGTGAAAATGAAAGTTTAAAAACAAAACTAAATGATCATATTTTAATTTAGTGGGTTTTAATGAGCAGTTCAAAGCAATGCAACAGACTTTGGTAGTTACATTATATGCATTTTGCAGATGCTCTTACCCAAAGCGACTTACAGTTTATAATGTATAAATCAGGGATGACAGTGCTAAAACTCCTAGAATGGGGTAAAAGTCCCAAGTGCCAGAAGGAATAAAAAAGCATAGACTATAACCCTGTGAATGACCAGCTGAAGAAATGAAAAAGCATCAACAACAAGGACAGGTTTGTGGAGCGTGATGCACCACCTTGTAAAAAAATTTTGGGGAGACCCATGGTGTGATTGGTGGTGCATCTGCAGGTTGCAGAGATGCATGGGCAGGTCGTTACGCGAAAGGAGGAGTCTTTGATGTGTATAGCTTCTTCCATTCAAGGTGGGAGGATGCTTGGTGAGGCTGATAGTTTGGGCCAGAGAAAATAGGGGAAAAATAAAATAAGAAAAACAACCCTGCATACTTTCCCATGAATAATATTTTGCCCTAAACTGGAGAAAGGTTTTCGTCCCCGTGGGGAGCGATCAGTGATGTTTTTTTGGCTCTGTCTCTTTTCGCTACAGCTTACTCCAGAAATACAGCAGGAGACTGACAAAGGCTTTCATTTCCCTCCAACCAAGTCTGTCCTCATAAATATCTATGCCATTGATCCTGTCCAAAGATCTCTGCTCATTGCTGTCTCCCCCCCTTCATTAAATATTCAGAGCTAGGTGAACCCGAGATCCCCCTGGGTGGGTGGGGGGTATCCGTGAAGCGAAATGAAAGTGAGACGCTTTTGGACAAACAAGTCGTAGTTCATCCCTGTCCGGTTGATGAAGATGACTGTATTATGTCTGGTGGTGGGGAATAAAAACCCAGGCTCTGCAAAGTAGAAGACACTGCCATGTGTTTTTCCACTGATGCAAGAATCCAGCTGATTTCTCTAATGAGCTCCCCTACCTGGCTTATTAGAATCAGCTGGTTTCAGTGCACGTGTGGAACAAATACTTGGTAGTACTTCTGTTTTCTGAAGCCATGGTTTCCCCACCCTGTCTGAGTCAAAAGCTGTGGCCCTCCAGAAAAGGAAGTTGGACTGTGATTGATGGAGTCTCTCTCACAATGGCTTATGGGTAATATCCACAGGGAGCGATAGAGGCGTGGTCAGAAAGTATCTACCAATCGCCACCATGCTTGTGCTACAGGTTGTTAATAATATACTCTGTGATTGGTGGCGCTTCTCTCTGGTCTGTGCATATTGTAGCAGCAAGACTGTACAACTGTGTCACATTTGAGGTATTTTTGGGGTTCTGAAGAGTTTTTTTTTTTTTTGCACCTGCACCCCTTTTTCTTTAGACTTCAGGGTCCTCGGGAAGAACCCCAGTCCCAGTTCTCAACATCCCGCGTTCTGAGTTCCCGCTGCGGACGGATAACGTCTTCCACCTGCGCGAGAACGGGCTGGCCGTGGAGGACCTGGTGTTCCGGGACGACGTGGACCTGCAGGCCTTGCACCGCGCTGGCCGGCTGGCTCTCACACTGGTGGACCACAATGTGCTGCCCAGGTCAGGGGTCATGAGTCAGGTCAGGAGTCATGACCTGTGATGTCACACCCTGCAACATCCTCTGTTTATATTAACTCTTCATATTATTTACATTATATATCCATTTAGTGGAGCACATCACGGCTTCCAATAATAATTATAATAATAAAAAGAATAGTAGTAGTTGTAGAAGTAGTTATGCCATGAAGAAGGAATTTCTAACATATAGCATTATTAGTTCATTTAGTCAACATTGGTCATACACTTTGGTCAAATCTCTTTCAAAAAAACAAATGACATAGTAACGGTAAAAGGGATGTGGGAACAAGATTAACAATATCACATAACAATAAAAATAACAAAACAGTAGAAATGCTTTTGTAGTAGAGTTCTCTTACCGCAATAAAACAATATATAAATGTGTTAGAGCACTTAAACCCTTCAAAGTGGTACAGTCTGCTAGCAGTGGGCTCATGTGATGAACGCTCAGGGCAGTGGCAGACGCAGGTAATGAGTTGGATCCGTTCGGCAGACACTCGTGTGCATAAGTAGATAATTGGATTGGGGGGTTTGGGAGCCGCGGTTACTACAGAAAAAGATTAAAACTCACAGAGGCAGTAACCGTGTTTTCTGTCAGTCTCCCTCTCTAATCTTAGGCTTCTCAGGCATGTGTTTTGTAGATATATTCGTCAGTTTATGTGTTGCCAGCGGGTTTTAGTAAAATCGTCTCCAGAGATTATGCATCCTCATTACTTCACCTCTTAGTGTAACTTATAGAAATGACAAATATAATTCTTCGCATGTAAAGATGGCTGAAGTAAGGTTTCAAGAAACCTGCAGTATATTCTATTAGGGTGGCCACTCAGCTGTCAGTCACTGACTTGTTTGATCCAGTCCAAACAGTTTTCACCCCCCCAGCCAATGCGGTCATTGGTCCAAAACATTGAGCCACTAACACTATTTGGTTGCTCCACCCCTTTTTGGTTCAATGAGACCTCACTCCGCCCATTTCTTCAGTTAGTACGGTTACACTGCGCTAATACATGGGTATTACAGATCAGGATTGTTGTGTCACATTCGTATTGTATGCAAAAGTATACATAACAGCACATGGGAACTAATTTAAGGTAGGTGGAAGTCAGAGAGTTGACTTTATGGTCAAAATATGTGTACTTTAACTGACGTTTCAATATTTGTATTTGATCCTTGTGCAGCACATTTTACAATCTATAGGATGTGATATATCAGCCTTTTAAAAACATAGCTTTCGGTATTGGACTTCCAAGACGATAAATCCAAGCACCCAGCCCCATTTCTCTCCCCTCTCGCAGTACGGACAGTGACCTGGAGGTGGCAGTAGTGGAGGTGATCGACCACCACCGCCTGGAGCGTCAGCCCTCCCCCTCTTGCCCCGTCACCTTGGAGATGGTGGGCTCCTGCGCCACCCTGGTGACCGAGCGCATCGCGCAGAAAGCGCCGGAGATCCTGGACAGGCAGCTGGCGCAGCTGTTGTACGGTAATCACCAAGGCAACGCAGGACGGGCTGGCGCGGTAGGCCGCCGTGTCTCTGGCAGATTACAGCGCTTGGCTGTTGACACGAGGCTGTCGCCGGGTGCCAGACATGTTAACTTAGATTATATCAGGGTGGCCTCACAGCTGCAGTAATTGGTGGGGAGCTGTTTTTTTCCTCTCTGGATGCAGCCGCCCTTGTGTCACAGAACATTTCTTAGAAAGACAGAGAGTCTCCCCACACACACTCAGTCCTGATCCAGCCATCTTGAAATCAGTCATTCACCAGTGTGTATCATTATAAAACATAGACTGTTTTGACTGGACCAAGTCCAAAACATTTGAATGTTTTGATGAACTCATACAAGGTTTGTGCTTTTTTTCCTCTGTTATATTATTTTTTTATCGCTAAGCACCTGTTCCTCTTTCACAGCTAGCTGAGAGAACCGTTTTTTTAATGAGGAAATATTTGTTTTAAAAAGAGCTGTGCCTTAAGCTGATACATCTGTTCTCTGCGGTTTGATGCTTTGATGTTACAGTGTCGTAACAGATCGATAAATGATAGCTGATGAGTAAATTACAGATACAAGAGCCGTGCAATTGATAGAAAATAGAGAAAAATCTTCATAAATCTGAGAAGAAGTTTGGTTTTTAGTGATTAACAGCCAGCTCTAGCTGTTAGACAGATGGTCGGTAATTGATTAGTGAAAGGACAGATGAAACAGTTGATAAGTGAATGATATTTGATGTGTGAGTGACAGTTGATGATTGAATTTCAGAATGACAGTTGATGAGTGAATGATAGAATGACAGTTAAGTGACTGGCAGTTGATATTTGAATGACAGAATCATAGTTGATAAGGGAATGACAGTTAATAAGTGAGCGACAGTTGGTTGCCGGATTGCAGTTGATCATTGATCAGCAGCTGAAAGCTCCCTGACAGTTTGGCTCGGCTCGGCTCACGGGCCCCTGTGACCGCAGGCACCATCGTGTTGGATTGCGTGAACATGGCGCCAGAGGCTGGGAAGGTGACACCCAAGGACAGCCAGTACGCCTCCCTGCTGGAGGAACGCTTTCCAGACCTACCACCTAGGACCACACTCTTCCAGTCTCTGCAGAACGCCAAGTTTGATGTCTCAGGTGAGAGCAGGCTAGATCAATACTGCTCATGTTTTGATAATATGTTGTGTATGTAATGGCGAAGCCATGAGGTGTTGTTAATTTCCAGTCATGTGTGTGTGTGTGTGTGTGTGTGTGTGTGTGTCACAGGCCTCACGACAGAGCAAATGCTGCTGAAGGACATGAAGGCGGCGTCGGGCGGAGACCTGAAGTTAGCCGTTAGCGTCATATACATGACCCTCGACGTGAGTCTCTCCAGTTTTATCAAGTACCCGAGAACAACCGATCCTCTTCAATTACAGCCATTCTGCTTATGACTACCTTGTAATTAAAGAAATAATTACACTTTCCTAGTCTTCTAATACCATTAAGGAAAGTTTATGCTTTGTTGTGAGTGAGCACAAGTGGGAGTGCTAGTCTGTGAATGTCAGTTGTAGGTGGTACAAGACTCAAATCACCATCAAATTCAATTAGAGATGCTGTATGTTTGTGGCTGTGATTTAAATAAGAAGAAAGCAAAAGAACAAAACAACCGGTGACAACTGTTAGCAGTATTTCTCCCTGTCCATAAAACACATATAGGCTGGTGATTGGACATCCTTCACTCAAACCTCACTCTGACCGAATCGGTCCCATACTCCCTCTTAACTCTGTTCCACTCTAACTTCCTCCCGTCTTAGCCAGTGCCAGAACAATATGGAATGGAAGTAGGATTCCTGGCTCCCCCTGGAAAAAACATTCACACAAATAGAGAGGAGAAAAACAGAGAAGGGGGGAGAGGTTGTAATCACAGAAGATGGTGTTTGTATAGCAATAACAATTAAAAAAAAAAAAAGTGGCCTCTGGTTTCACGTTCACCCTGAATGACCTCTTTTTAGCAGACAGCTGGAAGGGGAGACGTGTTTTGTCTCGATCGCTGATGCGATTATGAATGTAATTATCATCGCTGAAATTCTAGTAGAAATACTCTTCTGGTTGATATTTTTGTGGTCTAGGACTCCTGCAGTTTGATTGGTGCCAGCAGATATCTGACAGCTGATTTTATTGGCTTGAGATTCATCAGAGAAGGAAGCTGATTGGGCTAGCTGGTTGTTGTTTTTTTTTAAAATTCTAGTCATGTCTCCTACCTCCCTTTCTTGTCCATAGGCTTTTCTCCAGAGACAAGGCCTACAGCGGGAACTCTGTGAGTTCTGCCACAAGCACCGTTTCAGTCTAGTGGTCGCCATGACAATCTCCTTCAATGAGAAGAACGAGCCTTTCCGCCAGCTGGCTGTCTACAGCTCCAGCACCCTCTACAGGGAGGAGGTATGAAACAGCTTACAAAAAAACTCTTGATAGGTGTTTGGAACTAAGGTGTTTGAAACGGCAGGTCCAGGTGAGTGGAACGGCTTGTGAAGGAAACATTCTTACTACCCTTTATTTTGTTAGGGTATAGTTCAACCCTGAAATTCTTCAAATAAATTTTCACCTTTTGAGACCTCAACTCTTAATGTATCTTAGACTGGTACATTGGAAGACACTGAACTTCCAATTTAAACATTGGAAGACACTGGAAGGCACTGAATTTCATAACTTTGATTTGCATGTTTGAAGTGGCTTCCACAAAGCCAGTCACTGGCTGTTAAAGGATCACTCCTAATGGTTTGTCTCAAATTTACTTATCCTTATTGCAGTTATGCAAATTTTTAAATTAACTTCAAGCACCTTCGTCCTCAAGGGTATTTGTCTACACCTGTGAAAGGTTCATGTTTTTGTTTTGTTACATTTCATGTTTTGAAAACCTTTTTCTGTGTCTCCACAAATAAATAAATAAATAAAACTAGATCTGATTAAATTATCAGAGAATGGCCTCACAGTTTTCACTTAACAAGGCCATGTATTTGGAAGCTGTGACTTAATGAGGCTATCTAATTGGCAAGGCCACGAGGTTATCTTGGAAAGCTGTGACTTAACGAGGCTATCTAATTGGAAAGCGCTGCTTAACGAGGCTATCTAATTGGAAGGCATGGCTTTACCGTGGCTATCCATTTTGAAAGCGTTGGGTAATGAGGATATCTCATTGGAGCTTGAAGCTAATTTTATATTTACATTTAGGCAGTTAGCAGATGGTCTTATCAAGAGTGATGCGCAAAGATTTAAGACAAGACTGCTGACAGTGGCGATGCCAATTATATTAGAACAGAGTTACATCACAAACCAACAACAGGATGGTAGGTCTCATAGTAAATGTAAGAGTAGGTACAAACTGTGATTATGTATAGTGCTTTAAATCGTAAATTAAGGGTTACAATGCTCAATGTGGTCAAACACAAAACCAAGGAGATCACAATTACACATCTGCCCTCAGTTCCCCTAATTATCCTGATTGAACACAGAGTGAACACAGTTCACTCTGTGTTCCAAAAGTAGAGAAACATCTCATTTGAGATTGTCAGTGTCTCCATTATCAGCATCTCCATGGTAACCGTTTCATTTGGCGATTAGGGAGCGTGCTGTTACAAAGACGGGATAACGAAGCAACGACGCGGGGCATGGGAACGTCCGGCCTTATCCAAGTCTCTCCGGCGTTCTTTTTTTTTTTTAACGTCACGCAGAAACAGTTTGGATTTAGGCGCCTTCTTAAATAGAGCCGACAAGGCCATCGCTGTCCCTAGGGGGAGATAGAGCCTTGTATGGCTTGGGCCTGGCTCATTAGGGATCAGAACGGTAGGCGCCTGTCGCGGGAGCTCACTCAGACACCGCATTAGGCACGTAATTAGCAGTGTCTTGCCGGTCGCATTTAATGAACGTTTTTCTGTACCATTTCTTTCCTCTCTTTCTTTTTTGCTTTAGTTTTCGAGCTTTTAGCCCTGAAACTAAACGTTTCCCCTGTTGAGAGTGGTCCTTCCTCATTTATTATGGATGTTTAGTATCAGGCGGTTTTAATTGTGCTCTGGGTTCGGTGCCGAAAAAGGAGCGTGGCGAGTGAGAAGTGGGACGGTATTAGTATCTTGACCTTTATTCTATCAGCGAGTCACAATGAGATTTTAAACCCTCTTTATGGCAATTAAGGCCAAGCCGCGACATGACAGCCACTGCAGAAGCAGAGCAGAGGAAGGGAAAGAGAAAATGGAGGAAGGAAATATAGAAATAAAACCAAAAAAATGACGCAATTGAATGAGTTCTGAACTGGTTTCATTTTGGTATTTTAAAGTGACAGGCTTGTGAACGTTTATTTGAACTGACACGTCAATTTTCGGATATCATTTTAAAACTGTGTTAAGTGGTAATACAGATATGTGTTGCTTAACGTCTACAATACATTCTGTGAAATGGGACGTTATGTGGTTTGGACGTTGTGCAAACACCATATTATCAAAGCTATATGTACAGCTGAAAAACATCACAGGAATCAAAACAGTCCAAAGTGTATTTCAGCTGACTGTTTGATCAGTTTTGTTTCTCGTTACGTGTGTTGCAGGTGAGCCGAGCGTTGGAGAAGGCCCAGGACCCGTGCCTGAACCTGACCCCGATGAACAGCCCGTATGCGGACATCAAGGCTTATCTCCAGGGCAACACGCTGGCCTCCCGCAAGAAGCTCCTCCCCATCGTCAAGGACTTCCTGTCTGAGTGGGAGCGACGGTTGATGCGGCGCGGCGGCGACTCCGAGTACCTGGAGGAGGAAGAGGAGGAACTTGGGGACGGCTTCGACCAGTCGCACTCGCCGATGGGCCTGGATGAAGACCCGCGCCCCGGCGGTATTCTGCGTCCCGGCACCGGCGGGGGTGCTGCGGGGGCGGGGGCGAGGATTCGGGGACGGAGGAGGAGTGCGGTGCCGGGGGGGGACTGGGGGTGCTGGCGGTCCCGCCGACGCCCATGAACAGCCTGGTGGAGGGGTGTCCGCTGGATCAGGGCGGCCCCAAGATCAGCGCCGAAGTTCTGAGGGAAAAGTTCAGCAGGATCTCCACCACGGCGGGGGGCGAGGCTGGGGGGGAATGGGGGGCAGCAGGAGGGGCGCTCTGATCTCCGCCCCAAAATTACGCCCCCAAAATTGCCCCACCTGACTCTTTCCACCCCACCCAATGTCCCAAAGCTGGCCAGTGATAGGACTCAAATGGCCCAACCTGTCACCCATTCCTTTATCCTGTCCCCTTGAGACTGTTTGGATGACTGATTCCTCCAACCCACCCCCCCAAATACCCCTCCCCCCTTTATCATACGCTGTATACTCACTATGGCAGTCTGAGGTATCGCAACACCAAAAACGAGGCCAGATGGAGCCGATCGACCAATCAAATCGTTGAGACTGGTCAGAGAGTATGGCCAGTGGTACGACTCTCAATTTTATCTTGTGCCCTTGAGACTGGATTTGGAGGGGTTCAGCCCCCCCCCCCCAGTCTAACCCACAATCAGCCCCACCCCCCACCCGCTCCATTGTTCATCAGGGCCATTTCTCTCCATATCCTGAGTGTCTGCAGGTATTTGCTCCATTTACACTCTACACATGCTGAATTTGCTAAGTGGGTTACCTCCCTGGTTCCCCGGTCCAGGCGTTGAGGTGATTTCTGAAATCGGTAATTAGTGTGCGTTTGGAGCAGATACCCTCAAACACTGCAGTCCTGTCATACACTGTCCTCTGTTGGTGGGGGAAATGAGATATCATAACACCCAAAATGGGTGGATGGAGCCATTTAACCAATCAGTGCTTTTGCTCTTTCTGTTTTGAAAGGCAAAGCATTTTTAATTGGTTGAAACAAGACGTTGATTGATGGGTGATTGTAGCTCCACCCAATTTTTTTCTTGTCCACTCATCACAGCAGTTCAGTACCTCCCATGAAGCCACACCCCCACCCTCAAGCCACCCAATGCAAAATTCTCCCAGCATCCTCCTTGTTTTTACATCATCATTCCACTGTGTGGAGAGTACATGGGTGCAGTCAATCTGCAGTATATATGTCTGCTTTGTATCTACCAGGATGTCTTTTATTAATGCAAGATATAAAGTGATAGTTCACCGAAAATCAATGCAAGTTTTCCTGTACGTATAATATACTCTATATGCAATGCTGAGGTTTTTTTGGCAAATTCACTGTCTGCTTAGGCAGCTGTGAGCAGCGATGGCTGAAAACACGGGAGTGTGTGGAATTAGTGCAGTGTGCTCACATATATTCAGCATATTCAAAAATATTCAGCAATTTTCCTATTTCATATTCAGCTTCCAAATGGACCGCATGCCTGAGTGAATTCATCGGAAGTGACTGGGAGGTCTTTTTTGGCGTACATTTTCTAAGCTGTATGCCAGGACATGGATGCCAGTAATATTAGCTGTAGGTGGATTCGCTGTTCATGTAGATTGTGAATCAGCAGAAAATAAAAATGTTCTTTGGATGCGTGATACTTAACACTGAAAGGAAAAGTGTGATGCAATGATTTTTGGATGTGCTATCACTTTAAGGTACAGTGTCTTGGTCAAGAAAGGCCCCTGTGTTTGATTGACATGAAATTTGTGCAGATTTTTCCTTCCCAGAATGCTTTTCACACCTTTCAGGTGCCACTGTCAAACTGTCTATGGTACGCTTTGTGACACGTCTCAGACTGAAACTGGCAGTAACCTGAGGAAACTGGTGACCGGCGAGCCGTAATGGGGTCAGAGGAAATGGAATATCGAGTTCAAAAGGAGGACAGGCCAGAGGGAAATGGCAGCCATTTTGGCTCCTTAGACAATAACACAGGACATGGCTCTGTGCCCATTTTAATGCCTGGAAAAAATCGGATGCAGATCAGGTGCTAATATTAACTGTCTGATGTTTGTGTAGGCCAATCATTAGTGAAGTATCTCTTCTCCATCTTATGTTTTGACATATGGAAAAAAAAACAACCCTCAGGCGCCTAACGTTCTCTCCTCTACAGAGCAAAGCAGGCCCTTTGAAAACATCTCTTCTCATATTTGTAAAAAAGCAGGGGGGGGTGTGGGGTTTGGGAAACAGGGAAATCGGTTCTCTCTGTCTTCATCCAGATTGCCAGGGCTAAGCAGACAGGGAAAAGATGAGCTGCACTGGGCTGTGTCGAGCCACCCAAGCGAGCAGGCCATCGTATTTATTTATTTTTGCTTTAGCCGTTGTGGGTAAAGGGATTTTTTTTTTTGGTTTGAGGGTTTAGTGAAAGAGAGAGACAGCAGGCATTGTTTGTCTCTGGTTGTTGTATGTGATGCAGCCAGCCATGGGTGGGTCAGATGTGCGAGAATTCCGTCACGGGCGAGAATTCCATCACATGCAAGAATTCCGTCACAGACTCTGGGGCTGTTCAGATGTCAGTCATGGGGCTGTCCGTCATTGGTTATGCAGTTTGAGTTCCACAAACCTAGCGACAGGAAGCCATGTTGACAATAGACCGTGCACGGACTCACATTGGAAAATGGCAATTTCTGCAAAAAAATAAATAAATAAAGCTTTCATGGCTGCGTCACTGAAAACTATTTAGAGCTCAAAACGACAGAGAGAATTCATTGTGGCTCCTTTTTGTGTACTTAGAGACAGTTTTAGAACGTCAGAATGCCTGTGATTCCGGAACCTGGGTATCAGTGTAGCGCCCTCTACTGGTTGTCAATGTGACATGAGTTTGTCTGACTCTGTTTGGTGTATCAATGGAGGCATTTGAAAGGAGACCTGCTGCCTTCATGGTACCCAACAAAACCTAAACCAAAACAGAAACCTTGCCTTCAGTGCACCCCAACATACACCCACATACACACACACACTCCCACTGGGGCTGCATTCAAGAGTCAAGATGCAAAGCATTTTTTTAACAACTTCATGACCAGATAATGAATTTAATACTGAGTTTTGTTTTAATTAAATTTTAACAGCTCTCAAGGTCTATCAGCATCCTGTTGGCTTGCAGGAACGGAGAGGACACTGAAGGCTCTTCTCCAAGGGCCTGAACTAACTGCCACCCCCCCACACACACACACACACAAACACACACACACACACCATGTTTCCATGGTGACCAAGGGTACCTGCAGCCTGGGTAGCTGTCCCAAATCCCGTCTCCTGGAAACAGGCAGGTCCCTGCTGTGTTGATTGGCTAAACCTCTTGGAACTGAGAAGGGGAGGGTCCCAACAGTGCAGCTCACTGGGAGGAGTAGATGTGACTTTACCATAAACCACATTTAAAATATGAAACAGTACATTTGGTACATTATGTGTGGGTATCACAGTACATGCCAAAATGTATTAAATTAAATATTATATAAAATGATAGATTAAATCAAATTAGTCTCTTTAAGGGCATATGCAATTCAGTCAAAGCAGACTACATTAAGACATAATTCTCTTTGAGTGTGCTACATTTTAGCGGAGATAACCAAACAAGTCCTGTGGAATATGTTCCTTTCATTCTAAAATAGAATGTGACATGCCCAGAAGAAGACGGAAATTTGCTTCGGCTGATCTGTGATCTGTTCATCCTGTGCCTCCATTTCAAAATTACCATTTACTGCTGCTGTTATGTATAATTCTGTGTATATGTTATGCAGTATGTTTTTGGACATTTTCAGTTTCAGTTGGAAGTATTTGTGAGATTTAAAGCCTTTTTTTTTTTTTTTTTTTTTTTTTTACAAACGGGGATGAATGCATACTTTGGATTTACATGTTTTGGATTGCAGCATACTTTTTAAGCATATATTTTGTTTCATTTCAAGGTGAAGGTATATTACATATATTACAAATGGGGTAACATGGAAATGTAAAATAATGAATTGAACTTCTCCCATAATGTGACCTTAGCTACACAGCGTGGGACCAAACGCAAAATATCAGTTATGCTTAAGCTTCACCAGAGTGATGAAGTTCTGTTTTTCCTGGTACGAGATTCCGGACAAAAGACTTGCTGAGTCGGTTTGTTGAGCAGAAGTTTGAGTGAACCTCAAATGAACTCCTTTTCAGAGACTCACGACGTGATTAAGATGTGGGATTGGGCCATTTTTTGATAAACAATTCTGATTGGCCAGACTTGTCGTAGCCCCTCCCCTCATTGTCCTTGGTATTCTGAACTCATATCAGCAGGGAAAAGTCAAGGGCTTTTGTTCCCTTGTGTGTTTCTGCTGTAAACAACAGCTGCGCACACCGTGTAGCTGATCACAAGTTAGCAGGCCTAACTTAGCTCCAAATGACTACTCCTGTTATCACTCTGGCCTTTTGCGTAAACCCAAGAATTCACTTGCTCATTCTCACACTTAAAGACGGAGACAGACACACACACACACACACACACAGGTGCACACACACAAAAACGTCTTTTCAAATAACACAACTGAAATTTGAGATCAATTTTCTCCTGACATTTACAGCGTGCCAACATTTCTCCTCTTGTTTGCCCATTCCCCTTCTCCAGTTTTAATGCAAAAGGAAAAAAAAAATGAAATCTTGCAGCTTTTGTGCTTCGATGCCATTCACACATGTACAAATAAACAGCTACTGTGTAATTCAAGAACGTTCATTAGTGACGGTACCCTGTGTGAAAATATTGTGTCTAATTAAAACTGTTTTAATGACAGCCTATGGTGCAGATTCACCTCACAGTGAATACTTTTTCTCCTGACTCTGCCTGGGGCTCTGTGTATTTTACTTTAAATTGCATAGCATATATTTTATATATCGTGTATGTATTGGACTTTAAATTTAATGAAGAATTTGAGATGGAGCATTGGGTCTATGCGGGTGGATTGTTTTTTTTGTAGGCATGCGCACTACCTGCTGGAGGCCATGGTTGGTTGATGAGTTGAACTGGAATCTTTTACTGGTGGTCTTGAACAAAAGTGTTTCACTGTCATCGGCCCCTCTCTGATAAGATCGGCTATCCTTGAAATGGACCGTCTGGCTTTTATGGTGTCACCCAGCCTGGCCTCGGGTTTGGAACACCCCACCCATGTTTTATTCCGGAACCCTGAACTATTGCCACATCAGAGTGGTCATGTGACCCCACCCTAACCTAAGCTGTTTCACCTTTAGCCCCTATGCAGCTGGTTAAAACTGTGACGTCCACATTTACAGGTGATTATGCATTGCTGTCTGCCACGATGACCACCTTAACAGCCGAAATTGTGTTTTAGACAGAGTTTTAAATGCCTGATTTCTCTTTATTTCACTGTTGCGAGCAAACTGTCATGTTTTTTTTTATTATTTGTAATGTTATTATTATTTGTCACTGCTTTTATGATTGTTGCTACCACGCTGCTGCGTTTTCATGTATTTCATTTGTGAAGCTTGATAGAGGTGGCTTTCATAAAAAAATATTACTTTCGTTGCCTTTCTCGTTCCATCTCAGGTGAGATACTCAGCATCACTAAATATTAAATATCATTTATTATCATTTTCAGTCAAGGACGAAAGGAGAGGTCCTGTTCCTCTTGTGTGTGTTAGGGGATCATGACTGTTAAAGGAAAACTCTGTCCAGAAAGTTTTTTATTTTTTTATTTTTAACACAGAGCTTTAACTGGTGTGAACTTGACCATGGACCTCCTGTCACTGTAAAAAGAGGTCCTCTTTGTTTTTTTTTTTTTGTTTTTGTTTTTTTTAAACAACAATCAGTATGTTCTTTGTAACCCTAAAAATAATTGGTGTTAACTAGTTTTTCATGTGTCAGAACCAAATATTTCTGCTGCATGTGCAAAAGACTGTTGAGTGTGATAACTGACAATAAGAGCTGAAGCCTAGTAACATTAAGGCAGTGGAGGTGTTTTTTGAATGGGCAAATACTGTGTAATGGCTGTGTGTTTGTTGTTTTATCTGTTTTTCTGAAGACACAATCACAATATTTAAAAAAATAACAGTCTTGTTTTAGTTTCATATCTAAATCTAAATCTACTTCTTAATCTCTTCTCTCCAATGAGGGGAAAGGCGAGGTACTATATGTGGGTGACAGCATTGTTTTCGGGGTGATGTAATGTATATTTTTCTTTGTTGTGGGGCTAAATTGCTATATATACCACACCCGAAATTTCATAGATCAGTTATTCATATTTGAGGTGAGAATCACCTTATTCAGTCGTAGTTCCTGCCTGGAGTTCCCATTTGATATTTATATAAATATATACAAATATATTCTTGTTAAAAATTGTGAGATGGCATACATTGCCATGGTTGGGTTCACACACCACTTATCTTCTGAATAGTTCCATGAGATTGCCACAAATTGAATTAATTCCCTTTGACTGCTGTCCTGGTTAGCAGATCTGTTGAGAGTTGACTTCTGTGTATTCACTGGAAGACTGGAGTTAAAGTCCGTCTTTTGTTTTTGTTAGATTTTTGATTTAAACATTTAGATTGAGGGCTTAATTTCATCTGAACACAAAGATGAAAGTCACGACATGTTTGCAAGTTAAACACCAGTTTTCCTTCTGTTGTTGCTTAAACATTCTTCGCTTTCATTGCAGTTTGGGGTACAAAAAAAAAATCAGCAATGTCGCGTAGGTAAAACTGGGTGTCTTAACCTTAGAAGATCCTGTTTCAGTATTTGTTTTAAGGACCTCCTCTTTGTGCTTAGATTGGGCCAGCCCTCTCGTGTAAATAATGTTCTTAAATATTATTAAATATCTACTTGATACATAGATACAAATATAAGATGCCATGATTTATTTTTTTATTTACATTTTATTTTATTGATCGCGAATCTAGATTGTTTTAATTATCTGGTAGGGCTCTGAAGTGTGCAGTCAATGTGCCTGATTTTCCGGGATATATTGGCATGATATGTTAACTGTTCTTTTTTTTCTTTATGTAAAATAATCTTCTGGAAACAGTGTTCTTTAGTAACCCTGGTCATTGTCTGGTGTTTCAATTTACCTGAAAATATATCTTTAAGAAGGTCCCCTTGAATCGAAGCCCGTTCAGTGTGTAGCTACATGAATGTCCTTTATTACCAAAATCGCCATGCCAAGTGTGAGCATGTCTTCCAAATACGATGCCACGAACATGTCTCATTAACCTCTCTATTTCTCTACGTGTTTAAATTTCTCAAACTTTAAAGATTCCGCGAGCAAAGTGTAAATTGAACACTTTGGGGAAACGACTCTGGTGCGCGCTCTGCTCCTTCAGGGCTCAGTGCAAGCGTTCTGGGAAACGCTGCCAGAGCGCTGAAATCTCTTTGCTTCTTCTAATGTTGGGTCTAGAAGGCAATGTAGCCTGTTAAGTCGGAGACAGAGTAATACTAACTGGAATCCATGGGAGATTTGGTGTAAATGTCTATTTTGAGAGACACATTTTGGGAAGATAAAGGGGAATGAATCAGGTAGCGTCGTTGCCTGATCGAACCCTGGAAGGCGTTAGCAAACATAAAAAGATTAAAGGTACCATGTTTTATCCAAACAGGTGTTGTGGCAACACGAAATTAAGGCCCGGGCTGAGTTCCTCCCTCGTTTTTCTTGTGGTATAACGGTCAGATTCTGCCTTTACGGTAAATATAATTTATGTAAGATTCATTTTGGCGAGTAAAGCCATGCCGTAGCTGTTGGTCCATACTCTGTTATTGTGATGAATGAAATATGTATCCCGACTGAAATACTGTAATGTATCAACAGGGCCCTTTGTTTTGCGTGACCCAGGACAATCGTTGAAACCGTCCTTAATTGTATGCAAAAAAAAAAATGCCAGTTTGAAGTGTTGTTGTATTCTTTTTATGTGAATGCAAAAATAATAAAACGTTCAAAAGCACGGTTCTATATATTTACAAACTTATTTTGAGATTGTGTGGTTCCTTTGATCCCATTTCAATTTTAAAGATCAAACTACAGTTCAGAGATGTCCTAAAAAATAATTATATTAACAGAAATATATGCTGTTTCTACCTTGTGTGGGCATTTCGATAGAGAGGCATTTGTAGACACATGCCTTCTCCAGGGGTGGGTTTTAAATGTGAAACTGGGAATAGAGGGACAGTTTCATCATCCACCACACTACGCTTCTGTTCTTAGAGCAGAACGTGCGTTTCAGACGCAGTTTCCCGTGAGTGAAACCGATAAATAAGAGCACACGTGCACCGTGTCTAAGCGGACGGCACGCGGCCTCTCGGCGCAGACATTCGTGCCAATTATGTGTACTGTACTTGGTTGCGCAGATTTTCCCAGGACGCACCCTTACAGTAGGACCACTGGTTAATTTCAGGGAGGGTTACGGGTCATGGGAAACCGTGACAAAGCGCTTTGCACAAGAGGAGGTCCTCGTAGCCTCTGCCCTGACGTGCACCGCCTTTGTTGTCGTCTTCTTTTACTGCCACAGGGGGGCAGACTCTGCGAGCGCACAGCAGCTCTACACTCCACGGCAGCTTAGCTATAACCTTCTCGGCAGCCTCTGCTCTTCATCTTATGGAGGCAGCCAATTAAGCTCGACATCACTGCCACATGAGAATGCAGACTTCCACACTAACAAATTTATCAAACAGTTGTATCAGACAGTTCATGTTTCACCCCCCTGCCCCTTCCAAAACCTGTCAGTTCCAGGTGACAATTAATCATGAAAGCGGCTAGTTAAAACTTTTAATAAAGAAAAGGTGAGGGAACCGAGTTTGTGTCTGGACGGCTGTGGAATTTATTCTGTGGTGTAATTATCGTGTGCCCTTGAGAAAGGAGGCTGGCCTACTTAACCTGCATTGCTTCAGAAAAATATTTGGCTTTATAATGGACTGTAGGTCTATCTAATTAAGAAACTTAAATAAGATAAGAGCTTATAAATGCCTGATTTAAAAAGCAGGTCATTGTAATTCTTTTCACTATTGACTCGCTATCTCTGTCCTCATATTTCCCGCCCTTAGAATGCAAGAGCCCCGTTGCTATTTATGGCAGAGTCATCTCACTCCTCCAAGGACAGAACCGCGCTTGTGTGTAGTGAAGATTCTGGCCGCCGGTTTTATTTTTTCCCCTGTTTCCTTTGGCAGTCAGCTGCGGTGTTGCTTAGCCTTTGATCATGCAAATGACAGCGCTTCTAACTGTGCCCAGTGACTGGAGTTTTATAAACGCTCGTCGGAAGCCGTCAATGACAGCATTCTTCACCGCGCCTTCCTTAGATGTCATCGAAGCTTCGCCTGAGGTGATCGGTGGAACTCCCGCCAGAGAGGCTGACCGTTGCGACGAATGCTCTCTGTTTCTCTTCGCTGATCTTCTAGACTTCGTTTGTTCAGATGTAGCAGTTTCAATCCCCATGAACAGTGTGCAGTAAATATCAAGGACATGGTTTAAACAGTGCATTGTTAAGTTGCTCTGGATTTGAGCATTTGGTAGACGTTTATAATACGTCGATAATCCTGGCTTTTAGGAACCCAATGTCCCACAACATCAAGTAAACAAAGAAGATACCTGCCTTATGATTTTTTTCTCTCTGAATCTGACCTTGGGATCAATCAAAGATGCTATAATTAACTAAATGGTCAGCTCCTCCGATCCCTCTGATGTATTCTACTTCATAACTATGGAATGTTTCAGTTAATGACAAGATGTTCCAGTGATATATTACGTTATCTCAATATCCACTTCAGTACCCATTTTCTTACACTCATATCCTCATATCCAAGGCATTTGTACTTTCTCAGAACTTATTCATTCTTTCATCATTTTATTTCTGTTAAGACATAATCACAAGAAGAAAATAAATTGTTTCAGCCCACAAAACAGCTTTTTTTAACACCAGGGAAAAAGTTTTATACTGCTGAAATGAATAGATGTTTCAGAATCAGAGACTAGATCCACATTCAGTCAGAATAATGTATTCACTGAGTCTGAGATACACAAGAGTACAAACAACTTTTTCCATTTCCTGGGATGAGCAGTGAATGTTCTAGAAAACACTTCACAGCACTGCATGAAAGGATAACTGTAAATGTGAAAGTGGATTTGCTCTTGGCAAAAAAAAGAACCTTTTTGTGTAACAAGAACTTAAGCATGCAAAAATCACAATGAATATTTATATTTAACTAAAGGTACAATGAACAAGGGAATTGTATGTGTATTTATACGGTCAGGGGTAAGAAACATTCTCAAACACAGAAATCACAAATTTTGACTAATATCCATGGCCATTTCAAAATGAGACGGGGTGGACAGAATGAAATGGCACAGACTGTTCTCTCAGCTTTTAGGCTTAACAATAAAAAAACCCATCCATTCACACACAAACTGACAAACAGAATATGAATAAAACATATTAGTTTTTCCAGTCTAAGTTTTAGAAACTTATTTTAATGTCCTCAAAGGCACTTATTGAACTTATTGAACTGTTTTAAATAAATTGTACTCTCCTTTACTTTTAATATTCATTATGTGTTTCATTGTATGTTCATTTTTGTTATTTTTCAACTGTTTGTCTAATGTACATCTCTCTATATATATTTGATTAAGTATATTTATCATTATATTTTTCCAAAAATTTTATATTTACAGTATTTTGCAGTTCAGTATGTTGTAACATATTGTACTTCCTCAAGGGAAACACTGAGTAAATAAAGTTAGGAAGTTAAAAGGTCAGACTTTAGGACCATGGGGACACCTAGCTCCAGGGCGTCTCCCGACTCTCTCTCCCCAGCCAGCGTTATGACGGAGGCGGGAACCCAGGATCGCACAGGTGTGCCCGGCCAATGGGAGGAGCCGCCCAGGGCAGGTATCCACGAGAAAGGTGGAGAACCTGTCGGAGTACGACAGGAGGAGGGTGAGGTCACTCTACACAGACTCGCATACACATGTGCGTGCTCATACGCGTGGCTCAAACACATGCTGCAGTGTGACTAATCTCCAGATGTGAGGTAAGCTGAAGAGACCAGGCCGCTGTACGAAGACCGCTAGAGCCCTGAAAGGAAGTTCTGTCTGTCTCTCTCTTCTCTTGGACTTCATCGGATCGCACCCCTTCCCCCACCCGACAGGTGCTGTAGTGATGGGGACGTACACCGACCAGAGCAACCGGGGCCTCCCCCTTCTCAGTGGGTGAGTCTAACCAAAGCAGGCTTCAACACGGTGACACATCCCCCAAATATCTACGTCAGAGCAAACAAAAAAAAAAAAATAACTAACCAACGACTCTTAGGGTTCCCCCTCTGAAAATGCAAAACTGCTGACTGTGTAGCCAAAGGGTGAAAAAAAAGGAGAAGCTCAGATTTAGGTATCAGTTCCTTCAAAGTGGAAGTAGTAGAAAGGCATAAAGCACAGTGGATGACGCTGTGTGACAGAGGCAGTGAAGGACCAGCGCAGACCTCCATGGTTTGAGCCCTCTGTCCTGACTCAGGGAGTCTGCTGCACACCTCAAAAGGCTGTTTGTACCTGCAAGGTGAGGAATCGCCGTCTCATGTTCTGACACTGTGCTATAGGAAGAGATTGTTTTACTTTGTTGCTTCACCTGATCCCGGGACAACACCTCTTTGGGTCGTGTGTCTCCCAGCACTTTGTTGCAGTAAACTTAATTAGCAACAAGTGCCGTCTTCTTGAAGCCAAGTTCTTTTTTTTCTCACCTTTTGTGGTTAATTATCTAGCCTAAGTGTGATGAAACTTGGAGTATGGAGGGTAGGTGAGTACGGACATTTTGTGTCTCAAATTACTCCTGGTTCAGTTTGGTAATTAGCTGCATTTTTCTGCGCCAGTCCTCTTGCATATTAGTCTACAGTAAAATAAAGTTTTCATCTGAGGTTTCAAGATTAGTCCTCAGCTGTTGTTTATGAGGTTGTAAGACTAAACTCTCACATCACATGAGTGGCTTGACCAACGACTTGACTCAGCTGCTTCGCCTGAAGATTCCCCCGTAGAAGAGTAGAGCTATACTATTCTGATCTGTAAGTTTGCATTAAATCCAGAAACAGATATGGGTCTCCAGGCCCGCTCCTGGTCAAGCCTCCTTGCTTTGATATGTGGTGACAGGCTCACACTAGCCCTGTGTTGCGAGTTAAGATGGAGCCCGTTTCATTAGGGGTTCCGCTTATGCAATAGGATGCTCCCCTCCTGCTCCTAACCCGGTAATCCTGTTTTAAAGGGAGACATTTGCGGGTCAGTTTCCCAATCATTGGACCGTGACTAATGTTTGCCTTGATCATACTTCAGCAGCTCTGTAGTCAGACTTTCCAGTTCTGCAGAGAGCGGGCCTGCCAGGACCTGTCTGGAGAAGCTGTGAATAATTCAAAAATCTGTGAACGGAATGCAGGAACTGGGGTTTTTAACGAGTGGTTGGATTTGGGTCTCTTGATGTGAACCGAATTGTGTGTTATCAACGCTGTTCGATGTCAAGCCTACTTAACCAATGTACTAGACTGCAGTGCCTGCAGGGCTACTCTACACTGGTCCTGGAGGGCTGCAGTGACTGCAGGGCTACTCTACCCTGGTCCTGGAGGTTCACAGTGACTGCAGGGCTACTCTACCCTGGTCCTGGAGGGCTGCAGTGCTCACAGGGCTACTCTACCCTGGTCCTAGAGGGCTGCAGTGACTGCAGGGCTACTCTACCCTGGTCCTGGAGGGCCACAGTACCTGCAGGACCACTCAAGTCTGCTCATGGATGTTCATGATGGCTGTAGGTCTACTCAACCCTGGTTCTGTTGGGCCTGGGCTGAGTTGCACCCCACAGACGCCATCTTACGTGTTGCACCTCGTAAATGTGGCTTAATGTACATGCAGTCTTATTGTATGTCATCCAGTGTTCTGCCGCATTTTTTAAAACGTTTTGTGGGCTGCCACAACTAAGGAAAACGTTTCCTGACATCACTGTCCAAAACTCCATATTTTTTGACGTAGTGGCAGGCCAGTAGCCCAGCCCCATTCTCACCTCCTCCACCAGGGGGCGACGGAGAGATTGAGTCACTCCCTCTTCCTCCTCTCATGGCACTGACACGGTCACGCCATCGTGCCATCCCTCACCCCGCGTCCTCGATATCCAAATGTTCTGCGGCATCGAGGAAACAGCCAAGAGCGCAAAGAGAAACCTGACAATCAGGTCCTCATCTCTCATGCCCGCAGGCAGCCTGGGATACGAATGCTCAGATTTTTAGGATCACAAAGACGAACAAAAAAAAGAAAAAGACAAACGCAAATATAACCTTAATTTATTAAATAACCAAACACAAGACGGGCATATGTTGGTATTTTAAACAAGTTTGGACCCAGCATTTACTTGCAAATGTAACGTTTACTTTTAACAAGGCGGCAGAGATGGGTCCACATTTTACGTGGTGCAATGAACTGCCAGGAAACCATGTTATTTTATAGAGGGCTTTTTGAAGCTAGGTGCAAGCAGAACAAAATTTAAGTTGTCAGAGTTCTGAACGTAATCTTGCTCCTCTATTGTAAGGAACGTAAGGAAAAATGATCGTTACCCCTGTCAGGGATAGAGTCTGATAAAAACTCACATAAATGGGTGCAATATGTCAATATGTCATATTTAAAAATCTCAGACATATTTTCTGTCAGGTGTTTCTGGTTGAAGATCCATAATGAATGTGACACTTTCTGCAAGTTAATGCACTGAGTGGGAGTTGTTTTTCTCTCCTTTTCACATTACATTTCAATTTCTATACACCTGCAACAATATATGTTTGGATATGTGAAGGCTACACCTTTACAAGGGTGACATTTAATTTTCTGGGTGTTTGAACAACTGGAAAGAATGAGGGTGTGCATTTCTTACAATACACTGCTAATTGGAGACTGTAATACATAGGAATGTGTCCAATGTCTGCATTATATTGTTAATTAAAGATTACTTTGGAATGCAACCAACATTGTATTAATGCATTAATAATTTGTTCAGATTTCCCTGAGGGTGTCTTTGCCAGCTCTTTGCCACACCTGATCATGACGGAAAAGACTTGTAACCGCAGGGAAAGTGCATGGTTGGCCGAAGCCTTGAAACTTGCTGGGACTGTGTTTTCAGGTGTCTGTCTTGTTTATCGTGTATGTTAGGGCTGAGATGACTTTATCAAGGTGAACATTTAAATTTGAGCTCAAGTCCCAATTTGAAAAACAAGTTTAATGACAATTGTCATATGTTAATAATTTTTTCGGAGAACAGGTTTGCCGTACGCACACTATGGGTGAATGTACAAAGGGTGTGTGACCTAAACTGAATGCTTGTTAGCTGGTTCAGGTAGGAAGATCAGGGTGTTTGTAAGCAGAGACAGCCCTGCGGTTGAGCTTTGTGTAAAGGAACTGGCTTTTTCTGTCCTCAACTCATCTCATTTACAATGCACAATCAATATTATGAACAAAAGATCCAAGCATAAATCATAAATGTGTGTCAGCAGGTGGTCTTTCAAAAATGAGGATTAGTTAGGCATGCTTTGCAACAGTGACTTGACATAAATATATAAATATGAAAGGTGTGGCAATCCAGAGATGTCCCTTTTTTGTTTACGCTAAAGCATAGAGTGCCTGTGAGTTCTTGCAAGTGTTCTGCCTTTCACTTTTCATAGATGAAAATTCGTACCAAGTCACTGGAGAAAACTGTTCCTTGCTGTTATTTCTCAGTGCGATCAGAACTGTCAGGTTGTTATGTCACCACAGTGTTCTGTGTCAGTTTGAAGGACTGAACAGTGCATGAGTGCGCAAACTACTGATTCTCACTATGCAATCGGCTGACAGAGCTGCGCAATCACTGCATTGGAGACCTGCAGAGTCTGCGCAGCTGGTCGCAGACAGATCGCAGGCCCCTGACTGGCCACAGGTGGTACTATTTTATTTGTCCATGCAAACGTATTTAGCTTTATTTAACCAGGTGGATTAACTGAGAACTGAATCTCTCCACTGTAGTGATGACCAGGGAGGCTGAAGTAGGTGGGGGATTGTATATTGCTAATCAGCTGTAGGGTATGATTTTAATGGCCAGTTTTTGTGATAATTTATCCAGCTGACTGGGGTGAATACCTGTAATGTTTCCAAAAGTAGTATGGCATCTTACATGAGCACAGAGAGTGAGGATCAACAGTTTTTTAGTCACAAAAAAAACTTCATATAAGGTAGGAGGTACCCTGCCAACAGAAGCCTTTTATCTCAGGGTGAGGCCAATTACGCCTCACCCCTCAGGACTTTAGACCGCAGCTGGCAACGGGCACGGTCTGGATTTCTTCCGGACTGTGGAGCGCATCGCTGCCCGAGGATCTGAGTTAAGTGCCTCGGACGAATATGCCACTCACAGGCCCTTATCAGACCGATCTGGCTTTCAGAAAAATCACTCAGCTTCAGAGAGCAGGGAAAACCCAGAGGCTGCCATTTTTTAAAAGGGCCATCGCTCTTTTCCCCTCTCTGTTCTCTTGTCGCCTGGCACGTGCATCTCACACGTAAACAGCAAGTGATGGCTCCTTCACTGTCTCTGTCTTTCGTCGGCCGTTGACGGAAAAAAAAATGTCTACTGTGCTCCTGCCGTGAAGCGAGCTATCGTGGTTTCCAGTGATGTAGCAGCAACGGCCGATTCCAGCACAGTACGTATCCTCACTTGATTGTTTACGGGACGTAGCGAGAATTGGAGGGCGGGGAGGTCAAGATTCATAAACAAATTATGGTGGCAAGCTACTGCATCTGGAAGAGCGTTCACTGCGCACCACCTGATTGCATGCTCAAACTATTGTTAAGTTGTGTAAATACTGTAGAGGCGAGCCCGTACAGCTCTCCGTTGCCGTGGTGACAGGAATGGGCAGGGTACACGATCCACCACACCTTGGTTCTCAGGTGCCGCACACGGAGTGATCTCATTGGCTACACGCCCCGTCCCCGTGACGGACTTTGTTTCTTGAGCTCGAGAAGCTTTCTGAGACCATGACGCCAAACTCCAACTCTTGACATTGCAACTGCTAACTTGTACAGCAAGTCGACAGAGGTAATGTGCTGTAATATTGTATTTGGGAGAGTACTTAATTTCGTAAGGAAAAGAAGGGGCCATGCGTTAAAGGGTTAAAGGGACTTTAACCTTTAAATCGCATATTTTGTGAAGCACATAACAAAATGCGACTGAGAGTTGTTGTCACACGTTTGTTATTAAGAGGGTTGTAAAAGTACACGATTTTCAAAAGGGAAATGTGAGGCACCATGTTTTACAGTGCCGTCGAACTTTAATTTACTCATATGTCACTGTTATTTTACCTTCAGTATAAATTAAATTAAATTATATAAAGTTAGAAGAGCTTATTTTAAAAGACTTAAAATCTGTTTTTAAAATAGATTTGTTCCTCTGTTCAGATTTTCTCTGCTGCCTCGCTACCGAGAATAAATATTGGATGGTGTGCTGAAATTGGTTTCCAGAAGAGAAGTATAATTATCGTCAGAACATAAAATGGATTTGATTCTGGTAAAGAGATGCCGAGATACCGGAGAGCCATCAGTCATGTTTTTTGAAGCTTTGCCATATTGATCTCCGATAGTCCTCTCTCTCTCTCTCTCTCTCTCTCTCTCTCTCTCTCTCTCTCTCTCTCTCTCTCTCTCATTACTGGAGTTTCAGCTGTGGAAAATGAACACCATTAAATCGCGTAGCAGTCAATTATGACTGTGAAATATCTGGAGTAGTCTGCCATCTGTATGACTGTTTTTAGACCGTCCCGGGGACGTTATCTGTGTTACGGTCCAGGTTATGGTCCTGCTGTGCTGTGTATCGCATATATAAATAACTTAGCCTGTCTACCGTAGCCCTGAGTCTTGGCTGTAATTTTGTTTGACTGCAGCTGAGATGGGCACTAGTTCCTCGCTGTAATTAATGGACAGGGAACTGTGTTATTTTACAGAGGGCTGTGTGATGGGCTTATTGAGGGAAGTTGCAAGCAGAAAAACCTTTAATTAGACCAAGGTTCACTCATAATCTCAGTCTTAACTGTTTTATTAGAAAATTAAAGAAAACTGGCTTAACCTCCTGTCAGGGATAAGATCTATTGGAATATTTGGTGCGATATGTTGAATATATAAGCTTTATTTAAAAATGAATGCCACATTTGTATTTATTATTATTTTTATTATAATTATTACCACCTATGGTACTTGACTCTTTTTTTCTAATTTCAACTTTTTTTTTTTTTTTTTTTGCAGAATCCCCAAAATTATTTGACTGTTAACGTGTTATAAATCGAATTATGAGTTGGAGAGGTACATGAAATTCAAGTTTAAAATGCCTTTTGTTGTGTTCTGATTGCTCCCCTTTGAATCTTCAGCTTTTGGGCTGGCGTGTCCTGGCATCTGAGCCAAAATGGGGGTCGGTGTGTCCTGGCATCTGAGCCAAAATGGGGGCCGGTGTGTCCTGGCATCTGATCCAAAATGGATCCTTTTCCTCTTTTTGCATGGGATGTTGTCATAGCCTATCTACATCACAATTAGGCAGTAGCGCCACTGATGCTGTAACTCCTGAGCAGCTTCGGTGAACAAGCAGATGTCTGATTGGATAACATGTAAAACAGGGATGACCAATCCTGGCACCGAAGAGTTTTGTTGTTACTCATGATTTAATTGATCAAATAACACAGCTGATTACACAGTTAATGCACCTTACCTGTTTTTTTCTGGGTCTGATGAGAGAATGGTTGCAGTTTGAAAGGCAAAAACAAAAACACCTAATTCGCCAGTTAAAACATTTGATTACGTTACTTCACCTCTTTTCTTGGGTCTGAGCTGGCTTTGAAATTTCACATGAGAAGAAAAACCAGGACACACCGTGATTCTCCAGCACCAAATGGTGTAGACATCAGTCAAATTCCTCGAGGGTGATTTGCAGGAAGTATATTTGACTCTCACTTCCTTTTGATATTCAACCCAACAGTATATAGTGACTCATAGGCTGCAGTCAAATCACCAGTTTGAATAATGGCCTCCTCCATAGACTCACCTGCACTGGCTTGTTATGATTGGCCGGAAAACATTTGTATTTTCTGGAAAAAGCAGTTGGATTTATTTCTGTGAACTGCATACATCCCCCGGATCAGACACAGGTAAAGGTAATGCAGTGTAACTGATGTCTAATGTTTTCTTCCAGGATTGCAGAAGGTCCGAAGATGAATTCCAGCACCCAGGACATGGAGGTGAGAGAAGAGGGCCAAGAGAAAGAGCTTCCCAGGTCAGAGGTCACGCCATATATAGTGCCTTCCAGATCCTTGCTTACCTCATTGACAACTTCAGCTTGAGCCATTCTTACATTTTTTAGCCATATATCACATCCTGTTAGTTAAGAATGACGTTAAGTAATAAGTTGTAAAATGATAAAATTGTCATTGAAAATTGACATGTCAGTGAAAGTATTAGCAATTGGACCATAAAAATCAATTTCTGGCTTCTTAAATGATTTCTCATATGCTGTTTCCATGTTCTGTCATAAATTACAGATGATGGTGATGTAGCCATCTTGTTTCTGAATCACTATGCAAACAAAGGGGAATGACTTACCAACCATTTTTGAAGTCCATCACCATTTCTGCTTTGCTCTCATTAGTATTTCTTTGGATAAAATCAGGAAGAATGTTTGGCTAATGTGGGTCTGTTCGGCCACCTCTCTGTCTTAATTCTGTTACCGGGCGGAAAAAGTGTCTGTGGATGCACTCATATCTGACCAGACAAGGCCAGCAGGCAATGCCAAAGATGCAATCTCATTTCCAGACTCTTAATCTCCCACAGAGTGTCTGGATAGCTTTGGCAGCTTTTCTGGCATTGGTTTCCTGCAATCTGATTCATGTCAGCTGATCTCAGGTGGCACATCCGGTTGGCAGTAGTCGTGGTAGCATACATACCCAGGACTTTTGATTGGCTGGAGTTGGAACAGACTTTTGGCTGATTAGCAAAACACGCCACAGAAGGTGGGCACAATGATACCACATCAGAGTGATAAACTAATCAGGTTTGCAGCTTTTAGCAGTGGTGCAGTGTTAACTGAGGAGGTGGGCATACTGTAACTCATACTGTAACCCATATCTGTTGATGGTAATGAGGTGAATAGGTGAATAGGTGGGTATAATGTAAGTACAAAGCTCATGTGTATTAATAGTGATAAGGCTAATAGAAAGACATAATGCATTGAAAGTGTATGAATTGATGGGTGTTGTCGTAATTCCAGGCCAAAAGCTGAAGATGAGCACAGCGCTGAGGATGACGAGGATGAGAGCCCCACAGCTGGAGGGGACAGGCCAGGTAACTCCACTACCCGCTGCCCAGGCTTTTTAGGGGCCTTCCCTGACTCTGTGCTCCAAATCAGTTCCACTGTCACACCTGTTCATTTGAATAATAGTGTCATGGAATTGATATGTACTCCCTTCTGAGGAGTATAGATTAGTCATACTTTCTGTGTAGTAAATTAAGGTACAAACAGAATCACGAGGTACACATTGGTCCACTGTGCGCCCTCTGAGTTGCCCACCCCTAGGTCTGACATGTCTGTTTCTGTCTGCCATTGTCCTAGCTCCACCCACCAGCCTGGAGCTCTCCGAAAACCCCCCCAGGAAGAAGCGGCTGGTGGCCCCCGCCATCAGCCTGACCCTGCAGCGCAGCGACTCGGTCTTCTCGACGACTTCGCCACGGCCGCGCTCTCTCCATCACCGGACGACGATGACCCCCAGCTGGACATCAACCTGGAGGACATGGAGACGCCGTCCGACAGCGAGTCCTTCGACTACCCGGAGGGATTCAGCAGCCCAAATTGGGAGGGTGAGTGGGCAGAGAGCATCATGGGAAATGTAGTTTTTGCATGTAGTGGAAAAAATATAATCAAGCATGTAATTATCAATGCATAAGTTTTTAATGAAATTGTCATCATGTGTTTATTATAATAGAAATATGTAATACATAATATCACTAACGACATCCAACACCCTTTTCCCCAGATCTGGTTTATTTGATCTGATTGGAGACTATAAGGATGCAATTTATGACCGAAATATTCAAATATAAACAAACTATTAAAAGAGAGGGTGAGATATTATCTTGATAACATCCTGGCGCTTGCATTCAGAACTACATCTTTAACCCCCCGTATATCTCTGGTCCTATTGGAGAAGGGCTGTCGTGAGTGCAGGCCTCCGATCTTTACCCAGTGCTGAAACACCTGATAGAATGATTTCATTTTTGTTTCATTATCCCAAGAAAGAGAGACAGAAAGTGCACTGATGGAAATTAAACATTTAAATATGGAAATACATTTAAAATTAATATGGAAATGAACAAATCCTCTGGTTCACACTGGGTTTGCTGTTCCACAGAGGGGAAGGAGAGAGAGATGGATGAGGAAACATGAAAAGAAGGAGAAACGGGAGCAGAAGTTGGAGGAGATTGTAAATGTTTTTAGTGTCTATAGAGAGAAGAGGAGAGGAAAAAATACTAATAAGAAAAAAAGAATAAAGTGTGTGTGTGTGTGTGTCTGTGTGTGTATGTACACATATCACTGGGTAGTAAATTACGCAGGACCTTAATCAGTTACATCATGTGTTTTATTCATGGTCTAGAATAAACTCCTGCACCCTCACGGGCCCTTCTGGGGTAAGATTAGAGACCCCTGCAGAAAGACTGAACAGTAAACAAACAAAGCAGAATAAAAAAATACATTCAAAAATAGATAAAAATAAATAATAGATTTTAAAAAGAGTGTCTGATAAAGTTGGAAATGTCATAGAATGTGGCTGTTTGGCTGGGATGTTAAAGCAGAAGTATCTAGTCTGAGATGCTTTGGGAAAAGTGGGTCTTTTTATACCATTCTTCCTTTTTATTTTTTTTTGTGTAAGTAGCCGAGGTTACAGGGTGCTGTTAAAGAAGAGCATCTATCAGTGTCTTATAACGCCTTAACATCATAATGCCTTAACATAATGGACATAATCTGTCTGTATATTAATTATATTACCAAGGTTTTTGATATTTAACATACTGTGTTGTATTTAAATGTACCTTCCTAAAATGTCGCCCTGTCGATTACATTCGGTTTGCCCCAGTGTTTGTATTTAGGACCGTAGGTCGGGTTCTGATCGAAGGGGGTTCTGTTGGGACAGGTGACGTTCTGCGGATGGGCCGGTCCCGGGTGTCCGTCACGGATCAGGCGGAGATCGGGAACCTGGAGCTGGACAAGGTGGACGACGAGGGCCGCAGGTGGCGGCGGTTTGTCATCTCCGGCCAGGAGTGCCACGTCAACATGAGCGTGCTGGAGCCGTACCTGAGGGTGCTGTCCCACGGGGGTGAGTCTGGGGCAGGGGTGCCTAAAACTACCAAACCAGAGCCTCTGGGTGGCTCCTAAGAGTAGAGGCACATGTTCATAGAGGAGCTGAGAGTCCTGTGACTGGGTGTGTTTGCTCCTATATAATGTGTGTATAATTGGTGATGCAGTGTGGGGAAAAAAGTGAGGGATCAGTCATCATGTGAATCAAAAGAGTCCAAAATATGTTGTGTGTTTTTCAAGAGGGGGGAAAAGGAAGCTTGTTAAGAACAGGGAATTCACTTTCTAAGTACAGAGCAAACCACTAAGAGTGGGGAAAAAATCTTCCAGTCTCCTAGTAAAATTCTGACGGGTGTGATGATGATGTCATAATCAAATGTCTCCTGTGTTCCAGGTTACTATGGCGAGGGCCTGAATGCCATCATCCTGTTTTCCTCATGTTATCTCCCAGAGAACACCATTGAGAACTATCAGTACGTCATGGACAACCTGTTCAGGTAACACACACACACACCGCGTCACTCCGTTCACACTGCAAAATGGAAGAAAGTTTCAGTCCGTGTGGAGGTAGAGGTTTCTCACCTGTGCTGGCGGATTTCTCCGCAGGTACATCGTGGGCACCCTGGAGCTGATGGTGTCGGAGAACTATGTGATCGTGTACCTTTGCGGAATGGCCCCCCGCAGCAAGATGCCCAATATCAAGTGGCTGAGACAGTGCTACATGACCATCGACAGGAGGTAAAACAGCTGCAGTTACAGAATCTGGTTACTATAGAGACACTGCGCTGTCAATCAAACAGTTTAAATGTAAAATTCTAGAAGAGTCAGTTGGTGGATGAGTCAATTGTACATGACCAGAATAGAGTAGCTGTAGATGTAGATATTAACATTTGTCTAATTCATTTTGATTTTGATTTAATTAGATATACTTGACATGCAAAGCTATTCAAAAGGGTATCTTAGGCAAGAGATATTACCCTTATATTAAGTCCTATTAATATTAATAGTAATGGAATGCTGAGGAGAAAACACACAAGGCAATTCCTGGGTGATGTTGAAGGTCTAGTTGATGTGCTGGAGATGTGTTTCACTGGGAATGTAAAATAGTCTCAGATCTATTGAGGCTCCCAATAGTGCTCTCCTTGTGTTCCCTCTTCCCTCTCTGCTCCCTAACTATGGGATGCGCTGAGCTGGTAACGGGAGAGTTTAGTGCCGTACAGAATGTCCATTGTCACAGTACAGACTTCATTGACTTCATGACTTAGCGGGAGATTCGTTGAATGTGAGTGTTTTGGCACAAGCGGTGAGGTCAGACAGGACTTTCGATGTTAAGAATGCGTTACTGATTATCTGGTGAGCCTAAAGAATGTGATGTTAACCTCAAGAGCACAGGGAGACTTGAGAATACCTCCACAAATCACACCGCAGGAAATATGAAACATGAGCGCCACCATGAAATCTGTGGACTGTAACCAGATGGAAAATATGGAAAAAAAAACAAGCGTGAAAGTGTTGGCAGTGAGGTGTAATCATTTTGGAACTGAACTTGTCACTTAGAGGTTGCAAGCTCATTTCCTTGGTCGGGCACAGTCATTGTGAAAAATGTAAACAGTGCTAATTTGCTAAGGATAAGAACATCTGCTAATTGCCTAAATGCTATATATCTAAAAAAAACATTAAAATTTGCTGCATCATGTGGACTTATACCACAAGATGTATCGCACACTTGGTGCAAATATATTTTCTGCTCTTGGGCAAACAAATACCTCTCATGAATATTCATCATTTTCAACTCCTGCTCACCAATCAGAACCTCTGAGAGTGAGGTAGTGCTGCAGAGAAGGCAGGGGGAACACAAGAGCAGACCATCTGGTTACTATAGAGAATCTATGCTATCTGTCATTGGTTAACACCGTTTAAATCTGTAGAAGAGTCAGGTGGTGATGACTGGAAGGCCAAATTTAGACATTCTGAAAGTGTCAGTTGAGGAAACTATGTTTAGAGAAGTAACTTGACCTCCGCAATGTTTCTTTTGTTTACATTTTGGCGGTAACATATCCAGGAGATGACAGTACTAGATGACTATTGAGGCAAGAAACAGCGCTGACAGAAGCTGACAGTTCAACTTGTCCTTTTATCATACAGGATTTGTGCCAGATATCCCAAGTTCCTTTCTTACATGCAATTCCAATTTCAGCCAGAAGAGGGCAAACAAGCTACTGTGTAGTACTGTATAGATTTTCAACCTCTCCTCGTTTCCTATCTCTTCTGTGTGGATCGATTCACCCCAAAGTGGAGACCCTGAATTAGTTATTTATTTAGTTATTTATTTTTTTCCAAAAATGGCAAGGCGTATATAATTATTCAGCTGATCCTCGGTCAGCTACAAGAAAGCAGAAAACATGGGTGCCCCCGCTGTCTGGTGTTAATGGGATCTCCAGTGAGATCCAAGACTAAATTTGGTTGTCCCTTATTTTTTCTCTCTACTTCCCCTCCTGTCATTGCCACACTAAGTCACTCTCAGAGCCCCCACCCGCCCCCAAGTATGAAATATGGCAGGAATGTCCTGCTAATTGGTGACATGAAGTAGCCTTTATCAGAGAGGGGGAGCAGCTCAGTGTTGACATTCTTCAGATAACCTTCAGACCCTCTGACACACGCAGTCTTTGCTGGTGCTGGAGGCTGTGTGTGAGTTCCCCACTTTGAAACGAGCCAGCTCTAAATCTTCAGACGAGCCGCGAAGCGTGACCCGCGCAGTGGCACATGTGTTCGTGACGGACCGTGTTCCCTTTGGAACAGTCAGTGGTCGATGAATTCATAAATGGATATTATGTTTTGTTTGCCAGTGACTTTTGATTTAATTAAGATGGACCCTGCAACGTGAAGGGACATGAAGGAGATGAATCGAACGTATCGTTAAGAACAAAATTTTACATTAATTTAAACTGATTATATCAGCCAAATGACTGCCAACTTTTCTGAGCTTCTTCAAGTCTGGCAGCCATTTTTCTCTGCTGTTTCCAGACCTTTGGCAAACTTTTGTGGTGAATAGAAAAGAGTTAGAAGAATATGTTTGTCAATGCTAGCTGCCATTAATGGACATTTTCCATGTCAGCAAAAGAGAGACCGGGCTTAATTTTGGTCAGGGCATTATAAAAAATACACATGGATTGAGTGTGTTGTGATTTATGTAATAACTTAATTGAATTCTGAATTGTTAAAGTTCAGATGAGGTCATAATGTATGGAAGTGATCTCATACTTGAAAATGTCAAACGTTTGAAATGTCTGAACGCCTCTCCATGGATTTTTGACTTCGTCAGAGTTTCATGTGTTTTGTGGTTTTGGTGAATTTCAGTCAGCATTTTCTACACACGATGGAACATAATAGAGGTTTAGTTTAGAGTCACATGACACACATGGACCATTAGTACAACTTTCCCAAAAACTGTTTGCAAAAAAAAAAAAAAAAAAATACCCTGTATATTTAAAAATCTAAATAAAATTACCTTAAAAGGGCCTTCGGAATGACACGGATGCCTCACACACACAGAAAGAAAAAAAACTTGACTCTAAGTTTGCCTTGGGCTTCCAAAAAAAAAAAATCATTTTATTTAGCATGAACTACTCTGATCTGGCAACCCTTCATACATGCTCCTCCCGCTGTTCAGTTTGAACTTGGAAAAGGTGACGTCATGAACTTTGGAGCGGAGCTGGGAGACAGAAATAATAAGTGAAAAAATATGAGTAAAAACATTTAATATGTTATGAGGAGAGATTAATGATTCTTTGATAAATGCTCTCAACATTCCTGAAGAAATTTAGCATTGAGTTTGTAGACGTCAGTGCAGTCAGGTGACCCTTAAAGCATGTCACTCAGGGATTCTCCTCTTTTCCCAGCACTGTGATGCTGTGTCTGGAACAGCTAAAACAGGGAGTGTTGTGAAATTAACTAGTTTAAGGGGGAAAAGGTGACTTAGTAGTTCTGTCATCTGTTTATTTAAGACACAGAGGGCCCCTGTTTGGTGTGATCCTCTGTGCTTACTCACTTCAGGTGACGACGATCATGATGGATTTGTCTGGATTTTACATGAGCCAACTTTGTCTGGTTGGCTCATGTAAAACTTGGCCACAGATTTCATAACCTTGAGAACAAAAACATGTTATTGTGTTAAAAAGAGGAAGCTGGACCAATATCTGTCTCTCTAGTGGTTAACGTGGGAAGTTGCCGTGCGCCATGGCAACGTTTGTGGAGAAGGCGAGATGGTTCTGTATCTATGGCAACCAAGATGTCTCTCTATACAGAGCATTCCGCGTAATGCCGGATGGAACTCCTTAAGGAAAGTTCAGATGACTAAATCTTTAGATGACAAAGCAAATTTTTTTCCCAGTGTGAACTACTGAGTTTAAAAACATCTTCTGTGGTCAGTGAGATGTAGTATGTTAAATTTTGAGTCTTTTGGCATATTAAATTAAAATAGTTATGGTAAACCAACTCATAAATCTTTACGAAAACGGTAGTAGTTTGATTTGTTAACCATGGTTTTCATATGGACAGGGTCAGACGTAACTCATTAAGTCTTAAAAATCCTTTTTGTTTTTCTCGGAAACCTGCAAGTCTCCTCTCAGTTCATCAGAACATATTCTAAATAGCAACCAAAACTCCTTTAACCCCAACCATGGATGAGAACAGCAGAGTGTGTGTCTCTGGGTGTCTTACCCCCAGGCAGTGGTAAATGTGAATGTCTCCTTGCCTAAGAGGTTGTTTTGACTGTTCCTCTCGCCCTACGGTGATGGCTGACAACACCATTTCCCTGTGTGAACCTCTCTTGCCCTTCAAAACCAATTTCAGTTCTTCAGAGACCCTCATTACATATTGAGTGTTTTTGGAAATCCTCCCTAGACACAAAATCTGTCCAGTTGCCCTGGCGTTTTACACAACACTGGTATTGTGAGCATCCCATAATTGTTTTAAAAATTCCCAAAAAACCAATGTGTTGTGTTTCCCACAATTGTCATTCCGTTGTTGGAATGTCGTAAGAACATTTTTGAGAATATTATGTTCAACATTATTACTTGGTGTGTTTGAAACAACATGAAGTGAATTTTCCATGGCGGTTGTGGCAGATCTTATGAAAAACCTTTATTTCACCATCAGGAACACATTTCAAGAACATTTCTCATTTGACATTTCTGAGAAACACAGCTTAGAGGACAATAACTACTCTGGTGATGGTACTAAAAATAGAATCTGTATATTCTATGCTAGAGATGGCCAACCATAAAATCAGCAAACTGCACAGATCTGAGAAACCAGGTGTGGTTAAGGTGAGTTAACCACACAGCATGGCGCAGTGAATAACTAACTGTGCAAATTTATCGAATAAGTAACAACAAAATTAACAAACAAACAAAAACCAGCTCATCCTGTAGCTTTTGGCTCTCAGTAGGTCCAGGGCCAGCCAGATCTGTCATGTGTAGATATGAATGGAACCTAATGGCAATTTCCTGACATGCATGTTGTTTGCTGGGCCTCCACACCACCACTCCACTTCATGGTATTTCACGTGTAAGTCAAGCCGGGGTAGCCAGTGAACCCAAATCGAGGTGCAACACCCACACGGCCCAAATATGAGTCTTCTGCTCAATCGTTTCTCACAGGGAACTGAGTCACTCCACATTCCTCCACCGACCGCCAGAGTCTTCCCATAATCCTCTCTGGCCCCCCTCAGTACTTGTTCCTCTCAGCGTATTAAAGCTTTTATTTATTTTATTTTATTTTCTGAAGAGTTGGGTTTTTATTATTGGGTCTGACAGGCTCAGAAGGCCTGTAAAACAGTTTAATGGCCGTGGTTTTGATTAATGCCGTGCTTTGAGAAACAGCGGGTGGCCTGAATCCAGGGCTTTTCTGCGAACCCTCGACCCGAATCGGCGCCTCATAGCTAAGGATCCAATCACAGTCAGCCCCGGTGAGAAACAAAACCACAGCCAGGTGCGTTGTCCACTGCCACCGTCCACATGACCACATCTGTATGAAACTGTGACTGACGGAGGGGCGCAGTCTCCAAAAGTGAACTGAAAGTATCACAACTGAAACCACAACTTTTTTTTTTTTGTTTGTTTTGCGTGAGAGACTTGCAGTTGATGAAGATGCAGCAGTATTGAGATGTTGGTCTGTTTCCGCTGAAGTCATTATACAGAGTTTAAGATAATCCCGTATCACCCCAATATCTGGTGACCAAATCCAAACTGTTGGAATGCAGGAGAAGCGAGATGATTTTGTGGGTTGTCTTCATCAGGGCTTAGCCTGTATAACCTCAGTTGAACAGTGTCTTTATCCATGTTCTGTTGATGGCGGAATGAGGTTTCATCTATCTGATTATGGCAAGAGCTTTCATGTAGTATTAGTGATTCAGTCATTTGGACCAATGACCACATTGGTTGTGGAGAGAACAACATTTTTTGATTGGTTCAAACTAGTAGTGAATAACTGACACCTGAGTGTAGCTCCACCCTAACGGGGGTTCATTAAACCTCATTTTAACCATCATTAGCGTGTGAGCATGTATGTGTTGTGTGTGTGAGAGAGAGAGGAAGAGGGGTTTGCTAACAGCTTCTCTCTTTCACTTTACGTGTGGGAGAGGGTTTCTCACGGCCTCTCTCTTTCACTTTGTTCATCCCTCTCCATCTCTTTTTCTTTTTATTTTTTCTCTCCAGGCTGAGAAAAAACCTTAAAGGCCTTTTTTTGTTCACCCGGTCTGGTACATCAAAGTCCTGCTCACCGTCATCAAGCCGTTCATCAGGTGAAAACTCCCGTCCAATCAAACACCACTAAGTGCAAAAAACAACAGTGACCAGGGCAAGGTTAATAGGTTGCCAAGTAGTGAGAGTCAAATGAGGCCTCATGAACCCCATAATGGTTGGGGCTATAATGAACCATCAGTCACTGACTTCTTTCAGCCAATCAGAAGGTTCTGCTCCGCACAAGACACAGTGATTGGTTCAGGTCAGGTAATGGCAGTGTTAGGTGGCCCTATCAGACATACAGTGAGTATCGAGACACGGTATGATTGGCTGATTAAACAAAATAGCACCTTGACATTTTCTTGATCTGATGAAAATAAACTTTATTTTATTTTCTAAGGGGAACTTGTCTTGGGCAAACAGGCTTCCACAATAGTCACTTAAGAGAACCAGATACCACCAAAAAAAACCATGCATACAGTGTACAATCAATGAAAACATGCAATCAATGACATGACAGCCAAATACATTATAGATATGATCAACAATCAGATGATACAGATAGTGTCTGTGTGAGAAAAGCACACAGCAGGCATGCTCATGTCCATGTTGTCGGCTATGCCATGGCTGACCCAGAAGCAGGACCGAGCGTGCTCAGTAATGCCCACTCGCCCCGCCGTGTGTCCGCAGTGCCAAGTTCAGCCGGAAGGTGCGGTTTATCCGGGACCTGCAGGAGCTATCCGAGTTCATCCCTATGGATCACGTGCAGATCCCGGACTGCATCCGAGAGTAAGAGCCTCCGACACACACACACACCCACACACACGCTTTTCTACTTTTTTATAAAATATCTTATTATGAAAAAATATGCAGTCATCTCCCTTAAGACTCAGACACATTTCCCGAAAAGCTCATATTTCACACTGTGAATTTATAAAACATTATTTTTTTAGAAGTGTGTGTCTTGCTGGACATCCAAGTCAAACAAATGGAGGTGCTACATAACATGGAAAGTCTTTTTACTTTTTTTGGAAGTTTTTACACTCTGGGAAAGACCTTGGTGAAAGATTTTTGGGTTTATGAGGTGCAAATAACTGTAGACATCCAGAGAATGAATTGAAGAGCCTTTCAACCTTCGACACAGTGTCATGGTCGCTGTATATCTAAACATGTACCATTTTTCAGTCTTGACTATGGTCCTGTATCTTGGAAAACAATTTATGTCAATGTGTCTGTTTTTCTTTACAGGTTTGATGAGAATATGAAGGAGTGAAACGTCCAAACGATCTTTGGATTCCTGTATATAATGCTGATAAATGTGGTGTGATAACGGTGGAGCGCTGGAGGTGAAGCTGAGTGGATGATGCCGTAAGACCCAAGAATGTCCAGTCAGCCAATCCCTGGGCTTGGGCAGCGTGGGGAACACTGACCAGAAATGTCCTTCTAACCTTCGAGGTTCATCATCAATCCTTACAGTCTACCAATCCTACAGCTTTGGTTCATGCTGCTTCTCTGTCCTCTGATTGGACTAAACGTCTCATGTGACCCGTGTGGGCCAATCATAGTCAAAAGAACAAAAAAAAAAATGTGGGTCTGCAGCATGATGAGAAAAGGCCATCTAGGCTTGTGGTTCACCCAGAAGTCTGGAGAGCATCCAGCACTGCGTCATCCCTGGACTTGAACAATCTGATGGTCTCTGCCTCCACTACATGACCTGGCTTACCTGTTACAAATATCGACCACTCCCTGTGTAAAGAAAAAAAAAAAAATCAGTGCCAGAGACAGCTTTATTAATTAACTATTACTTTAACTATGCACCACTTGTTTCACTTAGAAAACTCAACCTGGAAAAAATTCATCGTCGCTCTCCTTGTTACTTCCTCAAATTAATTTAAAAACCTCAATCAAATCCCCAATGGTGGATGGATAACTGAACATATAATGCTGAATGTAGAGAAAGGGCTTCCAGAGTTTAAAAGGTTTTTTTTGTTGTTTGTGGGGGGGGAATATTAGCGGTAATATCGTACTCTCATGGCTCTGGAGTTGCAAGCCAAAGGGGGTCCATTTACCCCGAGTGAGGTCATCTATCTCACACAACTTTCTTATTATCAGTCACCACGGCGACCATAAGAGCGGGAAAACCCCTGGCCGGCTCTCCCTCTCTCTCTCCGAACGAGTATTTTATATAACAAAATGGCAGCGTTGCATAACATCCAAGTGATTTATGGGTATAAGATCATCATTTCTTTGCCGCCAACGTATGGATCTGATTACAGGCCTGCTGGAGTGCTGGGAACATTTTTTTTTGGGGGGCAACGAGGGGGAGGGGATAGAAATGACTTAAAATAACTTAAAGACTACTCTTAAGTCTTGCTTACTGTCAAAAAGCCCCCCTGTTCACCTAACACGGCTGCTTTTTGTAAACTTTTATTGTTTTTTTTTTTTAGCCTGCCACGACACATTACAATTTGCAGTTTGATCAAAGGCAACTGTTTCAAATGTTCTCGCGAATGGAACAAATGCAACTGCTTATTGAGTCATTTGCTTTGCTATTGTTTTTGATGTTGTCTATCGTAGGCGTCGAAAAAAAGAAAGAAAACTTTCATCCCCATTTCTCTAAGTTCGATACATGAATAGAGAGCGTGCATCAACAGGCAGCGTACTGTCAGTGTTCCAGTGCTCTGTGACTAATAGCATTTATTCATAACTCCATGTGACCAAATCTTGTAATATGATATAATTATTACTTTTTTTTTTCATTGCCTGAAACATTTTTCCTTGGGGATGCAAGGTTTCCTTATGACGGCAATGCTGTATTTGTAGTTTAGTGTGACTGTTTGCAGTGTACGTTGCTCTGAATTTGAACAGCTGCAACATTTCAAAAATTCCTATAATAATGGTAATGACAAACGCTTTTATTTTAAGATAGTAGGTCCCAGTGAGCTGGCTGCAGTTCTTAAAACTGAGTCAATGGTCCTCATTGCTAGTGCTGTAGAGCTGCAGGTTCTGCTGGTTTTTATTTTCACCTCAAATTGGACCCAAGAAAGCAGTTGAGATGATTAAACTGTGCAATCAAAAAGTTTAATTGGTCCATAAACTGCTGGGTAACAACAACAAAAGCAACAACAACAAACTGCATATCCCATGTCTCTCCAGTAACAGGTGTTGCGGGCCTCTGGTCTAAAGCTTAATTTATACTTCCTAACTGAACCGTCATTGGCTGGTTTGCACACACACTGTGACATCATAATGATGATGTTTTTGCTTTTTCTAATAGGGTGTATGCTTGGAGTTTTTTTCAGCTGGTCACACAGATCAAAATTTGTTGTCAGCTAGTTGAACTGTCTGGGCTGTAAGCATGGTGAGAACTTAAGTCACAGCAAATTAGAGCTATTCAGCTGTGTCACCAAGGGAGGGATCCGGATGGCTGGTTTGTTGCTAGTGCATGACACGAAAGTGAATCCTCTGATCCATCAAACACCTGCAGTCTGCCTGCACCAGCTGTGCATGAAGCTTACTATTGTCTGAGGCGATGACTGCGCTACCCGAGCTGGGTGGTGGACTGTGGAGTGAAAATAGTAGCAGCTAATAGAGGCTTATGAAAGTAACTGAGCATTTAAAAAACTGAGATGAGAAAAAGAGAAAATACAGATAAAAACACTTAAAAGGCAAACCTACACATTCGTTTAAAAATGTATATTGGTTTCCCTCAGTTTTTAGACTTTTATGACACTATTTCAATGTTTCGATCAAAATACTGCCATTACCAAGCAACAAAAGTTTTATTTAAGGACAAACCTCAAGGACAGGGACAAACAGCCAGTATGATTCAGTGAGTCAGCCTCACCGTTTAATTAGCCAATATGATTCTGCCACCTCCACACAGCTCATAAGACAGTGAGTCAGGGAAAAATACGCCACCCCCACCCCGCCCGTCGTTTACCGCCCCCAGCTGGGTGACTTCAACATGCAGAAAATCTGCTTGGTCATAGGCAGCCTCCATTATGCAAGATCCCACTGATCCTCATACTGCCTGGATTGGCTGATAGAGGGCACCACAGAATGCACAGACCAATCACAGTGTAGTGGGTTTTGTTATCAATTGGTGATGATGGGAGAATGAAATGTTATGAAGGAACCAATGGGCAGAGCTACCATAAACACTGAAGCACCGATTTGAACCAATCATTGTGTGTTTCAGTGGAAAGTGCAACATTTGTATTGGTCCAAACAAAGTAGAGATTGACAGCTCACTGTAGCTCCACCCACTGTGCACATAGACCAATCACAGTCTAGTGGCTTTCATTGTCAATCAGTGGAGAACTAAATGCCATGAACCACCAATGGTGAGATTTTGCAGGTTTTCATTCCAGCCAATCAACGCTGCTTTAACTGGTTCAATATTTCACTCAGCCATATGCATGCAACTATGTATGAAAGCACCGAATATACAAGCAGCAGTCATTATTCACACAACTCGGATAAACTCAGTTCACTTTATATACATTGTGTGCAAACCTACAGGACTAATACAGCAAATAATGGAGCTAATTATCTAACCCAGAGCTGAGGCTGGAATATAAACCTGCATGAGGTCACACACGGTCCCCATTTCTCATGCTGAGTGACGCCACTGATTTAAACGTGTGGGTCTGAGTCTAAATCAGTGATGGTCCAGGGTTGTGTAGAAGTGTTGTGTGGCTGTAGAGGCTGCAGCCGCCCACTCCCATCCCTCACAGAAAGCCCGAATTCATGTGATCAAGCCTGGCCTACGTGGTTCTCCTGGCTAACGGAGAAGCAGCAGGGACTGAAACCACATATTATAACTGATGCATTTGTTTATGGACTTCCATTAACACATATGTCCTCCAGCTACACCTAGCTAACCAAAACAGTCGACTCAGTTTGACGTTTCAGATCACAAAAAAAAAACCTTTCACTTGAATATTTACACTTTAATGAATGTTGTTGGAAATGTGTAAGACTTTAGTCTTCCATAATATTGTATCCATAACAACATGGTGAATTACCCCCAAACTAATGTGTAATTATGTTTTATGGTTTCTTCTGTTTTATGGGGTATTGTGTGTTGGTAGACACTTGTTCCGGACACATACACACACACACACACACACTAGGTGGGGGTTGTTTTTCAAAGGATGTATATATGGGTTTGTTTTTAAAAGCTCTTGGTACAAAGACGGGACATTTGGCAAGAACTCTACCTGTTTCCACTGTGTCGATTGCACATAATTAAGAGTGAGAGAGAGAGCGAGATCGAGAGTCAGAGTGTAGATTTTGGCAACAGAGAGAAGGCCCTGTGAATTTTCGCTGTGTGACGCCGGACTGTCAGGAAATCGGCTTTGACAGCAAAGGAAAGCACGCTGGCTGCGGGTGACCGTTAATACTGTGTGCTTCTAACTCATAAACAGGAACAGAGAAACGTCTGTTAAGATTGTGGCTTGTAGATATATTTCTCCTCTCTGTGGCCTTCTGTGGCAAAGCTAACTAGATATCAAAACATTCTCAGGAGCATACACTTGCAGATGAAATGTGACAAAATGACTTTTTTTTAAACAATACAAAAAGCCTGATTGGTTTTGTATCATTATAAAAGTAACTCATTCAATAAATTGCTATTTCTCAACTCTATACTGAGATCCTGGAATATGTGTTGCTGGTCAAATGTGTTTCACAGGTATTTAACGTCTTGTGCTTGGTTGCAAAAAGTACTTTGGTTCCTATTAAGTTGTATTTAGACACTATGTTATGCTTCCAAAAGCCATAAGCTTGAAGAACATGGCTTTTCCACATTGTGAAGCCTGTTTCCCTGACTTTCTGCTTTTTGAAAAAGTGTTTCTTTGACCTGTTTGATGCTGTCACCAAATTTACTTAAACAAAATCCAGGTCTGGATTAAGCCTGGTCCAAAATGGGATAATTGATAATTTGCTTTAATTTGGGAGATGAAAATCAGGGAAATTTGACGTGGCCTGTGAGATAGGTGAGCAGAATCACGTGCAGCATTCACGCGGTTGGGCGAGCTGGCGGATCACCCGAATATCCACTAATCAACATCCCTGGTTTGACAGTTTTGCAGAAGCAGTAGATAGTTTGAACACTCTTCTAGAGAGGAATCTGCGCAGACTGAACGCAGCCGCCCACAGTATCGTCCGCAACCGCAACAGCAGCGTTGCTTAAATTCGTGCTCGCGTGACTCCAACCGCTAACCCTCTGAGCGCGCGACTGACGTCCTCGAGGTCCGCCTGCTCGGTGGAATCCGCTGCCTCTGGAAACCACGGCGCTTAATGCAAACCCGCGACCGCCTGTTTCAGTTCCAGAAAGGCCGAGAGGAAGCGATGCCATCGACTGATAAGACCTGGGAGTCTCAGCGATTTCTCTGGAAATCTTTCCAGGAAAAGTCAAGGTTCTGAATACCAAAATACGCTGTCAAATCCCTGCTGAGATTTCTATCTGAAATATAAACAATATTAAGTTCCATTTGGGTAATAAGAATGAAGTGAGGCATTGACAGAAAACAATTCCCCAGTGCTCTTTAAAGAAATGGCTTTTAACATGCAAATAACCAATTGCCAAAAATTCCTCCAAATGAGTAGTACAACACTACCAAAAAGTGCATACATTTGCCTTCTTTAAAACTATAATATGCTATAATTTGTTAACACAGTGTTTCTCTTAAAATATACAGTGCCAACTGAATGTATGTTGTTGAAGACTTACTTACCAGTGTGTCCGTACTCTGTTCTTTTTGAAATTTCACACACAATTGCACACTATGAACAGCTTGCAATGGCTGCTGTGAGGCAATCACTTCAAACCAATTTACATTCATTTCACCCCACAAATAACCCCCGGAATGCAACAACCACAGAACACGAGTGCATGGAAATGAAGTCTACTCACCTCTCATACCACAGGCAATTTTATCTCATTTGCTACTTCATGTAATCAAAGAGCAAATTTGTAGACTGAAAGGCCTGTGTCCACCAGACTGACTTCCTGACAAAAGAAATACTCTCAAAATGGAGGAAGAGAGTGCCGACACAGGAGGTCACAGAGCAAGTTTGAAAAGTAACGCCCTCCTCATTCGCTGACCGACTTTGGGAAAGGTAAGCTGCATCTCAACTGCAAAACACGCAGGACTGTACGTTTTGGCATGTGGGGTGTCGTTTAAGGGTAGGTCAGAAAATGGAGTTCAAACAGCCGAAATACTTTCACTAGCTTGTCAATTTTCAGACTAGCACTGCTGCACAGCACCATTTATCAAACCGCAGGATGTGGTGTATAGTCGAGGAACATCATAGACAGACAAAGAGAGCTTTTAATGTTTCCATAGGGACAGTGCTGAGATCTCCTGTGTATGTAGCCACATTCTGTGCTCAGGTCTGACGATAACTCACTTTTAGGTGGACTAAAGACCCATAGAATATTGCTTTTAGCACTTTCACATTTTGGTCTGACCCAGTGAGCGATACATTTAAGCAAGGCATATTCTACTATTTTAAAGGATACAAGGTTTGTCTTATAAACCTCCTTGATTTAACCAAAGGTTACATCTCAAGGCCCTTGCCGAATCTTGCACAACAGGTTTAGATCAGGAGGTGTTTAAAACTGAAGTCCTGGAAGGTTGCAGTGCCTGAAAGATTTTGTGGGGTCTTTTCAATCAGCAGCTAAACTTGATTTTGAGATGAGAGCCCTTCAAGTCCCTGATCTGCTGTTGTCTTAAACAGCGAAACCACAGAAAACCATCAGACGCAGTGGCCAAACAGGAGCCTGACTCTTACATTTTATCTTTTGATGATCCTGAACTCAGGTAAGGAAATGCAAATTATGCATTATTCACTCAAAGAATGAGCCTGAAGGCACACCATATATGATATGTGGACTAAAATAATAAAGTGTATAATTTCCGGAATACAGAAATGACCACTTTGGAGAGTAAACGCTACTGAGAAGCATCTTCATGGTTTTCAAAAATGTAGCAAGAAAAAATTGTTGGAAAAAGGGAGTTGTTTGGAGAAATTGTATTTTAAGTAACAGACAGCATGACCTAAAATAGTCAAGAAAACCAAGACACTTTTTTTTTTTTGCAAAAATATAAAAAAACAACCTCTGACCACAATCCCAGCAGAGCACAAGTTGGTGGGAGCCACTTTTGGATGAATTTTGAAATAAAATGTGAATGCCTCTGTATTCTCGACTGTTGGCTGTGTCTTCCAATTCCAACAAAAATAAATTTTGCGTTTTGTTTGTCACTAAAGATCCAATCATGTGCATATGAAATACTTTCTTACCCGCCGATAAAATTCTAACAGAATCAATCTCATCTTTTCAAATATGTTTCAAGAGGAAGTTGTGACTGGTTTTCTCCCTAGGATAGTTGTCTTTTGCCGAAAGCACTTAAGGCTGCCGGCTCTTCTGTGGTTTTTGGGTTTTTGATATTCGAGTAAATGAAAAAAGATTTATTGCCGGGTCGGGATTTTCTGCGGTCTCCGACAGCTGCATCCAATAAAATAAAACACTAATGCATGGCCAATGGCATCACTGGATGAAGCTGTCATGACACAAACATATAGTTTGTATTATTAAAATGTGAATGTTTCCCTGCACAGTGTTTACCACAAGCCAACCGAGCAAGTTTACTGTTTGAGTCTTGGGTTACATCTACATTATTTTTATAAACTTACATTAAACAGCCGGCATGTCTTAGTGTATGCTGACAGAATTCCATTTAAGGCCTAAAACAGTCATCCTCCATCTAGAACGTATTTTACAGTAGTGCAGTGCAGAACACAGACATTTAGTTGAAGCACAAATTTTTTTCACCATTAGTCAAAATAGTCTGTCAAGTACTTGGATGCCAGCTTTAAAATGTGTAATTTAGCTAGGTTTTCTCCTGTATACACATCACTAAGAGTAATATTCTACAGGGAAACATGCACCTGATGTTATATCAAACATGTATTGTACCCTCAACTTCTTGGGTGACAAAATGCCAGCTATGTTTGGCAATGACGGTCGTAACTCTGCAACTGTATGTACAGTATATACATAAATAGGACATGGGAAACCCTGTTACATAAGTATATGTAAATACGATCCATAAAACACATATCTGTGAGTACTTCTATATATAAATACAACGGTCCCTCGGTATCCGCAGGGCATTGGGTCCAGGACCCCCCCGTGGATACCAAAATCCACAGATGCTCAAGTCCCTTATATAAAATGGCGTATTATTTGCATTATTTATATGTATCATTTGCATATAACCCATGCATATCTTCCCATATACTTTAAATCATCTCTAGATTACTTCTAATACCTAATACAATGTAAATGCTATGTGAATAGTTGTTATAATGTACTGTTTAGGGAATAATGACAAGAAAATGTTTTGACAGATTTAAAAAAAAAATATATTTTCGATCTGCGATTGGTTGTGGGATTGAAAGGATACGGAGGATACGGTGCAGATACAGAGGGCCAACTGTAATATGTAATTTTTTTTTGGGAATGACAACATGACAATTTCAGCAGTGATCAACATTAAAATGCAAGGACAAGACAGACTTACTCAAAAGGAAATGACATACTGATGACTGGATTGTCAACCTTGAATAATATTAGACCAACCCCTTAACTGCAGATGCTAAATCTGTTCTGTATTATAAAAAAAAAGTCTCTTTGCAACCCGATTCTGGATAATCTTCCGTGAGCCAAGACTGCCACTGCTTTCATAAATGCGGATTTCACAAAGTGTAATGAATACTCTCAGTAACACAGAGATACTTAAAACACCAACTGTCCCCCAAATCATGAATATGAGCAGGGCTGCAAATAGATTAAAATGGAAGAACAGATTATGGTTAACGACTTGCCTTCACTATCCTTCCAAAACCATGGGTTCTACACATCTGCACTGTGAGCTTGTGTTTACGGTCGTTTTTGTTTTTTGTGAGAAGATGCAACATTACCTCTCACAAACTCCAGATTTAAATCTCATTTTCTGACACAGCTGAGCTGTGCCGCCACCCTCACGTTAATGTACGGCTGTGCCTGAGCACGGAAATAAAACTACAGCATCCTGTCCATACACGGACTCTAATGCATCAGGGAAACGTTTTTTTTTTTTAAAATCCAGCACATATAGTATAATACAATATACTCAGGCTATTATGTGTTATATACACTTTTACTCTATATTTACACTTCAACGGCGGTTACAGGAAATGAGATTTCAGTCCTTGATAATAAAGTAACCATGAAAACAATGAACAACATAGTGAGCGACCCCTCCCTCCTACCTCCACCCCCCTTCATTAATGTATAATTGTGTTTTATGGCCTCTTCCATTTTATGGTGTATTGTGTGTTGTTGGACACATTCCGGACGCTCACAAAAATTAGAACCAAGGTAAGTCTGCTAATTCCATTCGATTTATACATACCTAAAGAGGCAGGGGTAATTTATGACCTTCATAAAATGCATCGCAGACAATATGCAGAGCTATATTTCAGATTTAACAAGCCGTAGTTTCGATTTCTTATTAACTTGTTATTACCTTATTACTTGAGAAGTTGCATATTAAGTGTAAGTGATACGTGACCTCCTGCACTGGTTTCTCAAGAGAGCAGTTGCTGTGAAACGCAGTTTTTATTTACCAGGGTTGGCAGGAAGCCTTTGTATGAAAACACACAGGGCCATCGCAGGGACCCCATGCCAACAGCACAGGAGGTGAGGCCAGAAAACAGGAAACACAATCTGTAAGTATTGAGTCTTGGGTTATCATTTATTCACTCTTGCTTACATAGAAAAGACAAAAACAGATAAATCAAAAGATTATATCGGTGTCCCGCAGACAGAACGGATCTCCGCCCTTCAGTCTTGCTCCATTTTTCGCTCTCTCCCTCTCACACACACACACACACACTCACACCCCCAAGACCACAACCAAAAAAAAAGTTGTTTTAGTAAAGAAATAAAAAGTTAAGCTGAAACATTTCTGGGTGGAAGAACTGCAGTCTTTCATATACACCAGCAGTCATAAAACTTTAGCAAAAAAAAAGGACAAAACATACCATTTTAGGAAAAAAAAAATGTTTACAGTCATTTGAAAAACAAAAAAAAGAGAATATAATTTATCCAGTGAAAGCATGGGCTTCTTAACTGCAGTTACAACAAGGTATATCCAGACGTAATGAAATGTGGTGGAGTCTCTGCGTGTATCGTTTGTTATGAGACGGGAGGTTACCGTGGTAACGGGGGTTGACCCGGAAGGAGTTTGAGGTTCCACGGAGCATCAGGCTGAACCAGTTAAAGGCTTAGAATGAATCCCAGAACCAGAGCGCCAGCTTCTAAGCGAGCGAGTCCAAAAAACACAGAAATACATATATTTTCTACAGTCCAGGTCTACAAAGACACCTGGGCCTGTTTTCCGTAAAGCGGATCAAAGTGGTTGGCACTGATCGAGGATCAGTCTTCCCTCGTCCTGATCTTATCCATTATATGCTAAAACTGATCTCAGATCAGGGCCTTCAGTCATAAAATGTCTCACCGAGTGAGAGCGCTGATCTAGGATCAGGTTTATCCTATTCACATCCTGACCGTCTTCCTTATGAGTTCAGAGGCAAAGACTGAACCTAGATATACAGGCTGAGCTCATCCTCTCCACAGACACCTTCATAAGTCATGTTTGTTCTAAATTGATGGTGCTTGAGTTACAGAAACCAGTCAGGCATTTGTGAGGGACGGGATGAACTTGCAGGACCTGAGTCCTTTTTCAGGTGATAAACCAGTCATAGTTTACATTCGGGTTGAACTCGGTTCCGTTCTGTGAACGATACTGATCGAATTTGGTACCGATGGTCAGCAGATGAGGGATACATGGGGCATGTCGAACTTTTATTACGCCCTTAGGGAGGCTTCAGCACGATGGAATCGGTAATGTGGGACCTGGTGTGCTGTGTATCTCTACTGTGTTGATATAAATTGTGAGAAGCGTATCAGTGTACTTGCTGTGGTTCTCACACTCGCGGTCAAACACGAAGCACGAGGCTCCCCCTCTCTGGAGACATTTTGGTTTGATGGTTTATGGACAAGAACAGAGCCGGCAGTTCGGTTTAGTTTAGCAAGAGGGACACATCAGATTCTGCCATCCTGGCCTGACCCTGAATCAGTGGTCATCATTTACAGTGTGGTTGAGTTCATGACTGTGCGGGCGTGAGAGCTGATCCCAGATCAGTTTTCAGAATCGCCACAACATCACTTTCCAGTCGTGTCGCATGACCGTTTTGATGATATCATCAAAAGTGAGGAAACAGGAAGAGGAGTCCTCTAATTCAAAGCTGAATCCAGGCAAGCGTACCCCTCCATCACCCCCAAATAACGAATAAACCGTATGAGAATGGCTAATTTAGCTGTGCATATTTTTAAAGCTGCAAAAGAAAACACAAATCTGGTAAACTTGTAATACATCATAAATCAAACAGTATATTTGTTCTTCACACAGATCAAGCATACAAACTCAAACACACATACTCTTGGTATCAGGAAGTAAGGGAGCATCCACATTTTGTTTGGAGGGTTGAACGTCAAGTTATGCCATTCCTTTCATGTTTTGTTTTCAGTTGGGGTAAAAAGCGTTTAAGTTTACAGATGATCTCTTGATCGGAAAGCAATTTAGAGGACCCGAGATGTCAACAGAAAATCGGAGAGCTGAACACATGCAGGTTTTTTTTTTTTTTTGAAGAGTGAAATGCGAGTGCGCATTTTTGCCCACATAATCAAAACTCCCATGCAATGACTATCATGATCACAACAAAAACAATACTGTGGTTCTCTGCTCTAACCCAGTTTCAAGAAAAAAGTGAATACTTTCCTGTTAAAAAAAATAATAATAATACAAATTGTCCCTCCATCTCCATTAGAAACGGAGACATATCAAAGGCTTAATACGTTGCTCTATAGATTCAGTCCTGTTGAAAGGTTTGCTGAATGCTTCTCCATGGTGGATGGTGGTTGCCATGGATTTTCAGGTTGCTAAGTGCTATTCAGCCTTTGCACTGGGTCAGGGCAGGTCAGGTCAGGGGCAGAGGGTGTCGGGATTGGCTAAAAGATCAAAGGGGCTCCTGGGATTGGTCCATGGTCCTGTAATAAAAATAAAGTAAATAAATAAAAGTTTCCATGTAGACTTATGAACAATAGTCACACACACACATAGGTTTATGTGTTTTTTTAAATGTAACATACACATGTAGTAAATTCATGAAAGAATGAATCAATAACAAGGTTGAATTATTAGTAAAGTTTCTCAGAAAAATTATCAAATGTCTGAGTCCAAAATGTTAAATTCCATGAGTCCACAGATATCAGTGAATCTGTGAACAGCCAATCAGCAAATTCAGAAAGGGAGGAAGGGCAGAGAGCAAAAAAAAAAAAGGCCATTATTTGGTGGTTGGCCTTCATACTTCAGCAACTTCCTGCTCGTGCTTTAAAGACCGAAATGTACCAGAAGGCCAACTTCCTGTGATGTCACATCCTGTTGTCTGCCATTTGAAAAGCCCTTACACAGCTATGTAGTCTTCCCAGGGGGCCTTGAACTGTGGGTTGTTGGGGGGGACAGTCTGACGCAGTGTTTTCCCTGGTCTCGTCTCACCAATCATGACTCAGAGTTGATATTGCCCCTTTGAAATATTTTGGAGCACACGGGCAGAATTTCTGCCGACAGCCAATTTTCCCATTGTCTACCGCACGTCATTAGAAAAGGATACGGACAGGGGAAACCCTATCCGAGACGATCACTCCTACCCCCATGAAACCTTAAAGATCAGGTTTTCCATGCAATATCCCACCCTTATACATAATTATCTAAAAGACAAAACTGATTAGCTCTCTGGCAATAAGATGCTTCATGAATACAACAGTCATAATGATACATAGACTGGTGCTATCCGGTTCCATCAGTCCAGTGACATCAAACTCAATTCAAAAGACAGTCAGTCCGTGCTCAAACCTCTACTCCTGACAAGATAATTCCTTCCATTATTCCCTGAATAATTCCTGTTGTTTTGTACATAAATGGTGATTTGCATCGTGTATTAGAACAAAAACTTACACAGGATTTCTTGCATTGTGTGCTTCAACACAGAGTTACATGCACATGGCTGAATGAGTTAACTGGACCAGGGAAGACAGGATTAATTTTTTAGAATGAAAAGCAGCTCACACACAGCTGTCTGTGGCACGGAGTTTGACACAGCCGTTTAAGGTTTGGACATTACTGTGAGATAAGATCAGAAAGGATGTGAAACTGGTGTCTGAAACGGTTGGCTGGCCTGAACCAGTTTTTGACTGTTTAGCAGGATTTAACAGAGTTGGTTTTGTATGAGGATTGCCCTTCTCTGTCAGACTTCCCCACTTTACTTGACTGCATCCAATCAAGTGACACTGCCGGTGTAGCACATGAGTGAAACAAATGCATGGTAGCACTTCTACTTTCTGAGGCTGGGATTTTCCACCTCTGAACTGAAATCAAGGTAGCATTGATCGTTAGAAGTAACAACAAGCAAAAACATTCCTCCTGTGACGCTGAGTTTGACACCATATAGCGTAGCGTTGCAGAGAGAGCACAAGAACTCCAGCGTATATTCATGATATAACTGTATGTAGCTGTTGTGTAACACTAAGCTTTGTGTGACTGTTCTTGTGGCATTCTTGATGGTAGTGGTGTAGTGTTGTGGTTAGGAATCAAGTCTTGCAACCTGCAGTTTGTTGGTTTGATTCCCACCCAGGGCTCTGCTTTTGTAATCTTGAGTATGGTAACTCACCTGAAATCGCCTCAGTAAATATCCGGCAGTATAAAAGGAGAGTTTGTACAGATGTACACTATGGAGGTCACTCTGTATTAGCGTATGCTAAATGCCTGTGATATAATGTAATGTAGAATAATGTGAGAGTTTGACGGTGTTACTCACCAGCTATAACAGACTGCTCCTGCCGTTGGCACTGGGTCCTTTCGACCTCATCTGTTCTTGGACCGACCCGGACTGCGGGACACACAAACACATCCGCAACACAAAAGGTCAAAAGGTCACTTCCTGGATTTTTCCTTTTCCTTTTGGGCTCTCCAATTTAGAGGGTCAAAAAAAAACAAAAAAAAAAACCCAGCCCTTCCATTGTATAACAACTAGATACACTGTCTAAAAATACGTGCCACTATTTAAAATGACAATGGCCATGTTTACCATAACATTTATAAAAGGCAGGTGAAAAGGAATTATAAATTATGCGTCTGTAACCTGTAGCTGCCACTGCCTTAAAGGATAGACATTTCTAGAGTGTCTCTTTCCAGCATTTCTTTTATAATGAAGCTGATAGTGATCTCAACACATTCGATGCCAAGGTTTGGCGAGGAGAACCAACTCCGGTTCTTGACTATAAAATTAGACCAACTTATACAACATCTTAGCCACGGTTCCTTAAAGGGTCATGAACTGCAACCTGAACACTGACCCAGTGTCCTTGTGTGGGACGTCTGGTCTGATCTGTGAACCCGCAGTGGTGTCAGGCTAACTAGCTAACAGAGCCAGGTTAATTGGTGAAAACTAAAACAAGCTCAAAGGCCGGTCCCTGTGCGTGTCCTGCTCCATCCCCCATTCAGTGAAGAAGAGCCTGCATTCCTCCAGCCGAGCATATCTGCTGACTCACCACTGGACAGACTGCCCAGATGACTGGACCCCTCACACTTTAAACTGGGGGTGGGTGAATGCAGTCACCACAGTGTCAGTTAACGCTGCCTCATATCCGGCTTACAGTCAATGTTACTGTAAAAAACCTTATTTGGCTCGGCTTTGATAGCCCACACTTGTGGTGCGTGGCCAAAGGAGGCAGATTATACAGCGCAATGATGCAGAACGCTCTTGAAAACCCCCGATTGGTGATTCTGGAGCCAGAGCGATGTCCATGTTTAAATCAGTCTGGAATGTGACCTCTGCAGCAGTGTTACGGTCGCATTCTTCTTCTGCGAAATTAACGCCACATAGTTTTTTTTTTTTTAAATAAACACGGAGACAAACTTTTGCAAGGTGATAGGCTCCGTTTTGAGTCTGGATCTTTAAAACAGACTCCTATATCTCAAGAAAAAATGACAACTTTTCAGGAAATGGGAAAAACAGTTTGATTTTTTTTTTTTTTTTTTTTTTTTACATTACATTAGACATTAGCGGTATTCACATGTGATTTGAGAAAATGTTTGAGGTCACAGAGCCAATAAAACATTACCAGAGAATGACTAATGATGCTTAAAAATGTTTAGAAACTTAAGATGTGAAATGGCGTTTGCAGGTATGAGAACGCTATGGCGACCAAACGGCTCCTCAGTTTCTCCTTTCTCCTCCTGCACCCCCTAATCTCTCAGTCTCTCAGCTTTGGCTCATCCAGAGCGGAGGCCGCATAGTCTTTACACGCCTGTCTGCAGCACAAAACAGCTGATCCAAGATCAGTCTGTGCCGCCTTAATCCTGAGCTCAGCTGCTAAGCCTCATTTACACTTCGCACGTTAATGCGTGGACGGACGCTGGGGTCCGCACGGACAACGTGATACAAAAATTCAGCAACGGACACGAGGATCAGAGCTACCACGTTTTCAGGGGGCGGGTGGGAGTTTGGGTGTGTGTGTGTTTGTATGGACCACCAGTTGCTTACGCACCTTACTGCATGGCCATGTCACCTGCCTGGGCTACAGGCAGATTTCCACAAACACTCAGGAGTAGCTGTGAGTAGCTATTGTTTAAATTAGCCCCGAGCCCCATAAACTGATCTGAGGTCAGTTAATGATGCCTTAATTCTGGGGTAAGCCATTATGTGATAAGAGATTCAACGACTATGTGGCACATTGGATGACACTGAATAAAGTTAGGGACCCTGGTACAGTAAAGCACTACATCATTACATTTCTAAATTCTATAAGGCTTACTTGTCCTGAGTTGTTAGAACGGTAGAACTTTCAGGTGGTAGAGTTACCTGCTTGTCTGCCAGCTGTGTGTGTGTGTGTGTGTATGTGTGTGTGTAATCTTACATAACTTAGGTGCACCTGGATCAAACATCTGGTGTTGCTGCACAGGTACTTCTGTGTGTGCGTGTGTGTGTGTGTGGATGGAAAGTTTTCAGGAGTGAGAAAAAGTAGAAATATTACATAAATATTCCGCTACATTCCCTCAGAGTCCTTATGTCCTCCTACAGATGTCAGAACAGAGGGAGGCAGAGGACCCTGGGGGAGATTAGACCTGACTGCCTGTGTGTGGGAGGCTGAGGAGAGACACTGAGCACTGTGGATGATTTCCACAAATATTACAGGAGAGAGTGTGTGAGAGAGAGAGAGAGAGAGAGAGAGAGAGTGTGTGTGTGTGTGAGTGTGTATGTGTGAGTCTGTGTGAGCATGTTAGAGTGTGTGTTTGTGTCTGTCTGTGGGAGATTTGTGAGACAGAGTGCAGTGAAAGGCCAGCCTACACATACCCAGACAGACAGTGACTGTGAGCTCTGGTAACTAGGCAACATGCCATGACAACCTGAAAGAAAAAGCTCCACAGCCCAAGCCTGCAATTCTAACTGAACTGAGCTTTAAGAATCACTAATGTACAGACACACACACACGCACTCACATAAACACGCACGCGCAAACACACACGCGCATGCACCCAACACACAAACAGACACACAAATACACACAAAAAAACACATGCCACCATACACCCTTTATACACAAAAACAAGCAGACATCTCACACACAAACACTACAAACACACACCACAGTTAACACACACTACCAGCAAACACCACAAAATACAGCAATGCAAAAACACACACACAAACACACGCGCTTTACAGTGTCCTATCAGGGCGGGGTAAAGCACACCGGATAAACGGACAGGAGTTATGTCACGGTGCCATTGGTGTTATGTAACGAGAGAAGTGCCTGTCAGAGATTAGTGCGGTAGTTTTTTTGCTCGTGCACAGTAATCCCCCAACCCCCCCCCCCCCACCCCTCACACGTTACATGGAAATTACGTGTTTGTGCTAACCAGGGGAATCAAGCTCAGGAATTCACCTTCCCATTTAGCACCGGAGTGAAACTTTGCATAGCCTGCCATCCTCCGAGCTGCGCCCCTGACAGTCTGGGCCTGCCACAGTTCTTTTGGCAGAGACTCAGGGGGCTGGGGTAGGGTTAGGGTGGGGAGGAAGACTCTATTTAAAGACTTGTTTTTCATCGGTCTGTGCCCCCCACCCCCACGGGCTCCTTTGGTCCCACCAGCAGCTTATTTAAAGCTAGGTCCCTAGTGCGGGGTGGGGGGATTACGTAGCAAGAGTATAACTGATGTACGATTTCTCCGTACTAAGGACCGATCCCTGGTAGCTTCTCACATGACTATGACCTGAGGCACATTGTGCTTCTGCCAATGAAACAATGGTCAGTCACTACACCTGACCAACAGAATGGGTGAAATGATAAACTGTTGAGATTGGATATCTGCTGGGACCAATCAGAATGCAGGAAGCCTAAGACAGAGAAGTTAGCCGTTATCCAGACTACCTAACAGACTGAACACCTGTAGTTGAGTTTAGATCCCTGGTTGTAAACTCCCAGAGATAAAGTTACACCTGCTTTGTCACTTTGGCCAGTATTTAGAGATGGGGAAAGGCAGGCAGGTTGGTAGGCAGGCTCTCCTTAGACCACCATGAATTGTATGCTTATGTGTGTGTCATGTGTGAGATTTTTTTTAGGCTGTAGGCCTCAAATGTCACTGCATGTGAACATGACAGTAGCAGGACACAGTCCGAGTTAAAGTCTGAGCTCCATCCTTAGATGACTCGGATGGCATGACTGTGGTGGAGCGACATGTTTGGCTTCACCCAGCCAGAGAGGACTGGTGATTCACATGGAGTTTCCCGATTTGGAAAGCCTGCTTTGCATCTCAAACTTTAATCTTTTTTTTTTCTTCCCTGCAAAGGAAGAAAGGTCAGATGGTTGGAACATGGAAGTGCGAATGGAAACGATGGCTAGTTGACAGCCTTACAGGAAGTGAACAGTGAGAATTTTGCAGGAAGTAAATGGCGTTGCCTGTCTGATTGCTTTCCCACTGTCTTGCGGTCGGCCTCCCTAGTCGTTTTCCCACACGGATTCCAGGAACGGGGGGGTGGTGGACTTGGGAAGAAGCTTGGGGTTGGCATGTTGCCAGTGTTGTCTGCAACACAAGGTTCAGTTCAGCACGGGAGGAGACACTGAGCGTGCTCAGTGCTTCGTAGAATGGTATTAAGTAACTCCTCCGCAGACGGCTGGGCTTTTGCCAAGAATCCTCAGTTAACCCCACTATCTACCACACACCCAAGCACACACACACATACACCTGCAGGAACACACACAGATACATGAGCAAAGGCACAAACACATGCACACACTGGTATGAATACGCATTAAAACACACAGCTACACGAGTACACACACACACACACACACACACACACACACACACACACACCTACATAGTCATACACCTGTACTTGTGACCTCATAAACCTAGATCTGTGACTTCAGATACCTGGCCCTGTGACCTCAACCTGAACCTGTGACTTCATAACAGCAAGTCTTGTGACATTTTCCACTTCTGACCTCATAAACATAGGGCTCTGTGATGTCATACACCCTTATCTGTGATGGAATACAAACCTCAACCTGAACCTATGACTTCGTAACACCTAGTCTTGTGACTCATGAACCTGTACTTCTGACCTCATAAACCTGGCTCTGTGACCTCATACACCTGGCTCTGTGACCTCATACAGCTGTACTGTGTCTGTGCTGGGTCCTTACCGGGGGCAGGCCCTCCGTCATCTCCCCTGAGCCGATGTGTGTCAGGTGCATGAAGTTCATAGGCTCCCCGATCATGCTGCGGTCGATCTTCCTCCTCCTCTTCTTCTTCTGAAACACAGAGGCAGGCAGTCGCAGGGTTAAACTCAGAAAGCAGGCTCCTACCACTTTTAACAAGCTAAGCAAGACTCCTGTAGCGTATATGCCATACATTATAAAGATACATGCCAAATACCACCGACCACAACAGACCCTGTGGCAATCCATGACCAGTGTTAGATACCACCCGTGAAAATCCTCAGACACATAACTTATTATGCATTACTTACAATGTGTACGTATACACACACACACACACACACGCGCGCGCAATACACTCATTATACTTTTATATAACCATAAATCACGCAGTGAAAATCATATGCAGGTGCATAAAAAATGGAGACGATCTTTTTTAAACGCCTTTATTAATGCTGTAGGCCGTTTGCTTGGTCGCTCACGCCCGACAGGAACTCTGACTGAGCAGTGACTGAGAGGGCGAGTTCCTCTTTCTGTTCCACAGAAGGGCCTGTTGTCACACGTCTGACCCGCGAAGCGAAGCGAAATCGGCCACACCCTGCCGCTGCCGTCGCAGCACAGGCTACGCCGGCCTTGGCCTCGGTTGTCAAGCTCGTAACTGCAAGACAAACTAGTTTCTCAAGCTGATGCGGTGCAAACTCTGCCCAGTTTGTAAGGATGGGGTTTTCTAACAAATCAACGGTCGGATTCCTCATCTCTGCTGACAGAGTGTGAAATGATGTCTATGTGAAATGAGAGTGTTTGAAGCGATAAATCTCCCTAATCAATCAAAAAATACCCTCAGAAATCGAAATCAGATTTCAGGAAGCCAATGGCCAGAAAGGTCTGTAAGTTAGGCTGGTATTCAATCAACTTTTGTCCTTAATTTTTACTAACAATTGATTGAGAGTGTTATGCCCTTTCTGTACAGCGAAGATTAAAATGAAGAATTGAATTTGACAGAGTCCAATTTAATGTTGACTGAATCCTGGCCAAAAAGCGAAGTACGACCTAACCCGGCTGTGACACCCACAGACACACCTACAAGGGCCGTACATGCTCGCCGGTGAGAACCAACCACACTGTGTTTTGCTTTACAAATCAATTCAGTGATTGGCAGCTCTCCCGGGTTATAGCCCCACCCCTTATGGGGTTCGTGACCCCCGACTCCCCCATCACCACCTGACACACACGGGGCACAGCGGTCTGGCAGAGGCGAGGCCAGATCCCGTCTGTGTTCAAGTCCAGAGAACTGCTCAGAGGTGATTTTCACCATCACTGGGGGGATTAAAAATAAAACCTCCGGTCAAACCCTGTCCACCTTTCACACGAAAATGAGAGGAGGTATTTCATCACTATGACTACAGTGTTCTTGAATCTGCACCGAGTCATTTAAAAAAAAAAAAAAAAAAAACCCCTTCTCAAACTATTTTTTACTCTGACACAGAAAGCTCTTATCATTGGTCACCGTTTCATGGGTCTGTGACCAGAACACTCTGTCTACCATTCAACGCTCTGATTGGGGGTCTATTCCAGGGGTCTTTACTGGCAGCCAATCAAAAGTCAACATGCTGAATCTGTGGAAATGACTGAGGTGTTTTCTTTAGGAGCGAAGGTGTGTCACATTCAGCTAAGCGAGCCAGAGTAATTCACAGTTTACAAGATTATACAAACACACACACACACACGATTAAAATCTAACCCTTTTCCTGTATGAGACCTTATTTCTTTTCTGTAGAAAAGAAACAACTCACTGCAAAGATATCCTGTGTTTTCTCACAGCATCAGACAGAGCAATTAATAAGTGCGCTGTTTGTATAATAAGCTGTCATGTTATGGAAAGATCCTAACGCTCTCCTTCACCAAAAACCCATGGAGTCACACCAAAACCTGGATTTCCTGTCTGAAGCAAATTAAGAAGCTATCCAAATTCCGATCCAAGTGAGCTGAAGTTAATCTCACGTCCGAATCATAAAGTAATCGACCGATGGAACGACATTCTCCCTCACTCGCCAACGACTCAGCTTTCCAATAACATTATAAATCATTTCCCGCGGCCGGCTGGGAAGTGACAGACAAGCGCGCCTGTTTGATGGAGAGGGCGACCAGAGCCGCCTTTGTCCACAACAATGGAACAAACGCAGGCCTAAAAATAAAGAGAAAGGAGGAAGGAGGAAGGAGGGAGGGAGGGAGGGAAGGGGAGAGACGAAAGAAAGAAAAGCATTCCCGGCAGACTAAGAACCATCCATTTCCCCTCCCCAGAATCTGTCTGCCACCCCTTTACTGGTGAGGATGGAAGGAGAGGAGATAGACAGAAGAAGGGAGAGGAAGCAGCTTCAACCCACTCTTACACAATTCTCTTTTCAAACCGATCAGGAAACTGGAAGGGTAGTGTTATTTGGTTGGGGTGGTGGGGTGGGGGTCAAAGGTTGAGGGACCATCAAGGACTGCACATCATATGCTGTCAGTGTTGGGGGTGCTGGGGGAGGGGTGGGGCCTCAAGGGTCAAACAGGGCAATTCTTTCCGCTTTAACCTAATCTTTAACATCAGTCACTGTTTTTAATGGCTGGGCCGCAAAAGGAAGTGTCTTTTCTCACCTGGTGTTTGGGTTCATATAAACAAGCACGCAATGCAAAGTTCTCACTCTCTCACACACACACTTTATGCAACCAATGACATGTATTCTCACACAACACACACAAGCAGTACAAACAACTATACAATACAACCACACACACACACGCACGCGCACGCACGCACGCACGCACACACACACACACACACACACACACACACACACACACACACACACACACACACACACACACACACACACACACACACACACACACACAGTGACCCAGACGCAACATGTGAAACAACTCCCAACAATGTCAAAACCTCCCCAGTAATTTACTTCTCTCTACCTTAATAAATTTGGACTAACCTGTGGCTTAAAGTGGACTCAGTCTCAAAATGCAGGTTACATAAATCTAAAAGAATTAAGTTCCCAAGTACCAAAAATATCTTCTGACCAGGTCCCAACTGAGTTAGACAGTGAATCACGCACATAAAACATCCTATTGTTGTTGCCCTCTTTCACTTAAAATAACACCGGTATGTAGGTATTTATAAAGCTTATATTATAAAGTGGAGCGAGAAAAAAAAACCTACAAGTCTGTAAGAACTGGGAGTTCACTGGAACGACATCAAAGAGGGTGAAAAATAGGCCCTGCAATTCTGGAAATCAGATTTCCTGGCATGGCCGAGATAACGTTTTTTTCTCGCTCCTTGTTGGTCTTCTCGAGCTGAGCCCAAGGGCTCCGGTCATGAGGCCCAGGGCCGGAACACTGCGGCGCTGTTGCCACGACGGCGGCACGGAGATAGCACTCATGCGTTCGCACCCCTCGGCCCCTTCTGCCACAGGGACGTACCACTCCATGACAGAGCACCCCTTTGTCTCTTCGCCTTTTTGGGTGGGGCCACCCTCTCACGTACGTGTCGAAGGTCCACCTCTCTGAACCAGGAATTGGGCGCTCCGCGAGAGCTGTAGGGTGTATAGGTTTGTGTTCCAACCCAGCACTACCAGACCTAATTCAAACAATGGTACTGATGACCTCTTGATAAATGGATTTGGGTGCTGTGTTGGAACAAAAGCTGGCACACCCTACGACTGTCTAGGAACAGGCTTCCCTTCTCCTGGTCCCACCTACTTGCAAAATCTGGTAAAATCTGACATTGGTGTACACAGCCAATTAACTAAATGAGCCTGGGTCATTTGTGGGAACAAATCCAACATATGCACCCACATTTAGATACAGTTATCCATATTGCAGATGGTTATCTGCATGCAATTCATGTGTACAGCTAGATATTTTACTGGAGTAATTCAAGCACCTACACTCAATGGTACAATCGCAAGCACATTTCTTGGGATTTGAACCTGCAATCTCTCAAGTTACACGCTTCATTACCAAAAAATATGTTAGAACTCCTGCTGTAGGTGTGTGGGCGGGCTGGTGGGTGGATGCTGGCAGTCCATAGGTGGATGTGCTGACTCACCGGGGGCGGCTTGGCCACCACGCAGCAGCCAATCTTGTGCCAGAACTGGCTCATCTCTGACGTCCTCCGGCTCCGCTCCTCCCGGCTCTCTCTCGCCGCCCTGCTGGCTGTGGAAGGACCGGCGGAAAGGGGGCGCCCTGCTCTGTATCCGTCAATGGTGGAAGCCACTGGTGAGTCCCGCTCCGTCACAAAAAAAATCCCCTCCTGACCCTGACCCCGCCCCCCTGGTGCTCAGATGCCCCTCTGGTGCGTTGATTCCTCCCAAAATCTTTGTCTCGTTCCTTCACTTGGGGAACTGCGCGCTTGGTATCAGATGGTCACCTGTTGAAGGAAAAAAAAAAAATTAAAAAGGTGACTTCAGTTGGCCTCTGGCTAAAATGGAAGAGCCTAAACAAAACATGACATAAAAAAGTAATGAAACTTCAATAAAATAACTGAATGAAAGAAATAAACAAAAACAACAACAACAAAATAGCCCCACTTCTCTGCAACATCAACTATTAGAACTCATTTCTATTCTGGAACAATCTTTCCAATGTTGATTGGAGTTTTTTTTCTTTAAGTGCTTTAAAGAAGGTCAAATTAACAAACTCAGTACCAATATAATGAAATACATGTGACATAGCAAAATAACAAAACAAAATTAAATTAGTAACAATAAAACCAAAAGACAAATGTGGACTCCTCGCAGATGAAATCCTCAAGCTAGACCACGCTAAACCCATCTCTAAACTTTTATCTTGCAAAAGGAGTTGGAGAGAGGTTTTGGGGAGTGCCCCCCCCCCTTTAATGCTCACAGTGAGGCTCTGCAGACTGCTATTTTCCTTGCTCGGTTCGTTCCCGCCGCTTATTTTTGGCACAGCGCCGATCGGCGGATTGCGGCGCCCCCAGCGCCTCGGGCTCCGCTTTATCGCCACGGGAACGCGGCTAGGGAAGGAGATAAGGGCCTTCCCAGCATGCATCTCTTCCCACATACACCCCTAAGAAGAACTGCAGGGCTCGAGAGAGGGCCACTTTTTGGCAAACTCTGTGCCCTAGCACATCATTTCAAAGCGCTTCCAACTGACAGAATTTTATCAAAGAGGCAGAAACGTCGCAAGAAAAGGAACAGTTTAAGACACAAACACATCCTGTTCTCTTTCTCAACGTTCTAACCCTGTGGTCCTCATTCCACTTGCTGAAAAGCCAAAGTGCAAACTGGTTTTTATTTTCACCTGAAATTCCACTACCAGATCAGATCCAACAGTGTAATCAGCTGTTTTAATTGGTCGCTAAGTGTTGAGTAACCAACAAAAAACGCCATCATACACTGTGGCGCTCCAGGACCAGGAGCGAGGACCATAGATTCAGGAACCGAAGTCTTTGGTGTGCAATAGCGATTAGCCCACACGCATTAGCTCTCAACCGCTCCAGCTGCCAAGAGAGAGGCAAGTTTAAGGGTGCGGTAAGAGTTCCATTTAGCAAATCGACAATAATCTGGAAACCAACTGGAAGCAATTTCCACGATAGTTACCATCTACCACCAAAAAGAAAAAAAAAAGATGAGAAAAAAATGGAAGCAACACTGAAGACCATTCAAAAGCAGATTACCGTGTGATGGTTTTTTCGCGTACCGTAAGACTTATCCTTCTAATTAAACGGAATTAGTGGCCGGGCAAGTGACATATTCAAATGTTTTTTTTTTTTGTTTTTTAAATCCAATCTGGTTGTTGCTCGCAACTCACTGAGGGGAACGTGGAAGATGAGAAACGGAAGAAACGGCTTTTTTGTTGCTGGGACGCGGTTTGTCCACGAAGACATTACAACTATTCCGTGAGGTAAACAAGGCTAAATTTAGCGATCGAGATGGAGAGGAAGGAACTATTCCTAAAGGACAGGGTAGCCTCTTAGCCTGAATGGAGGGCAAACTGTGGTTGTTTACATTACAGATGGCCCCTGACACAAGGGGTGAGGCTATGCAAAAATACTACTGCTGATTGGCCAAATGTACAGGTGGGCGGTGCCAAGAAACAAACCAAGAATTACATGGCCATGAGAGTTTCCAACCTGGGGGAGATCGACATTGTTTACCTAAAATGCCTTGGTGTATATGGGTACACCCGGCAGAGGTACAAGCCAGGAGCACCCAAGCCCTATTTACCGCTCCACTACGGAAAAAACCAGAAGATGATGCTTCTCGATATGCAGTGATCCTGCCTACTCTCCATCACCACATCAAAGGTTCTGGTATTTAGGGAGTACAGATGGATGGGGATGTGTGGAAACCAGAGTTAACAGGGCGTTTTACAAACAAACATGGAGGCAGAAACAGAGCTGAGCTTCACTTTACGCTGCTTTACGCTGATAGCTGAAATTCCTTACTGATGTGCCTAAACTCACCACAGTTGGATTAACAGGGCGACAGGGCCCCTAAACTCAAAAGGAGCCACTATGGACCTCCCGCCCCCCCAATTCTGTGGTATGTTTGACTGATGACCCCCCCCTCCCCACCCTCAGCTGTGGCAGCTGTGCCCCCAACATCCCCCCTAAATTTCACAGTACTGTGAGGAATCTACTGTAAGGGTAAAAAGGAGAGGCCCAGCACAGAGATATCCATATAGCATCTGCAGGTGTTGGAGTGCTGATCTGGGATCAGGTTCCCCTGTCTTAATCCTTAACCTTATCCATCATGAGCTAAAAGGGAAAACTGATCCTAGATCAGGACCCAGGTCCACAAAGCATGTCATCTCTGAGTTAAAGAGGGCTGATCTAAGCCTTTTGACTCACAATGGATGAGGGTCGAGCTATGGACAGGAGAAACGTGATCCTAGATCAGCATTCATAATCTGAGACACTTGAGGAACACAGGCCCTGATCCTGGATCAGTTTGGTCTCTTTAGGTCATAATAAATAAGCAAAGGGTATGGACTGTGGACGACCTGACCCTAGATCAGTGCTCATACTCCGAGATGCTTTGTGAATATATGGGCTTGGTTTTTGTTTTGAACAGTGGGTGAATCACACCAAGCAAACAAAAGCAAAGCAAAAGAACACACTAGAAGTCCAAGCCCAGATTCTTACCAGGAGGTAAGAACAAAATAAAAGAGTCCAGAGTCAGGCAGTGGAGCGTCTGAACTACAACGTTTAAAGAGGGGAATAACCTCATAACGAGGCCTGCGATGACTCACACACACCGGAGAGGAGTGTGTGGGGGGAGAGAAGGGGGTTTAAAAAACGAGCTGTTAAAATAGTTCCCCGATGAGGTAAAAGAACGAAACGACAGCGAGAAACATGCCCCGAAACGCAGCTGGTCTCTAACGACACACTCAGCTCAGCGCTGGGCTCCCTCGGGACAGCCGTGTCTTTCTGATGTGGTTCTAATAAAGACTCATTACCAAAAAGAAACAAAAACGTCCTTAAAAGGAGGGAACGAAACATCTGGCACAAAAACCACTAATTAACATGAAGGTCTTCACCTTAACAGCAATTTAACCATCTCTAATGTGTCCCATGTAATACTTTAGCCCCAAAACAAAAGAACATGTACAGAACACCAAACCCAAACAATGACCTCATTCGGGTGAGAACGCCTCCCCATCCTCCTATTGTACAAAACGGGACTCACAAAGTTTAGCAGGAGCTGCTCAGCCATAACCAAAACAAGACTCAGAAACCTTCTGCTTGGTCCTAAATACTGTGAGTTAGACTTCAGGAACATAGACGGGGAAAAACAGTAGATTTTTTTGTCATTAAAAAGCGTTCTCCGATTCAAACCACATCACCGTTCCATTTAAAGATAAGAATGACATCATAGCATATCATGGCCTTCAGCAGATACAAATTTGGGTTTGGCTCATATGGGGGTGCAGGTCACGCCAATTATTGTGAGGGTGAAACACACCAAATTATGGCTTTGGGGTTGGGTTTCTCCTTTAAAACATTTCCCTACTTGGGGCTCAAATCTGATAGGAAAAAAAAAAAAATTGATAGTTCACCTCACAGAAATGTTCCCTTAAAACAAAGTCCCTTATATGATTTTTACTTAACTGGAAAAGGTCAGTGAGAATTTTGGTCCAAGGGTAAGTATGAAGCAAGGGCCAATATCTGGGTAAATATTCATAACGTATCTCAGAGTAGGACTGCTGACCTAGGATCAGCTTTCCCCAGCTATATCCTAGGCTTGCCCATTATGAGCCAAAAAGGCACAACTGATCCCAGATCAGAGCTCTTTACTCTGAGATGCTTTATGAATACAGGCCCTGTCTTGCCCTACTTTGCTATGGGAGTAGGTGCATGCGGTCTGCTCTTTCTTAATGTCACAGTAGCGTCTCACAAAAAACAAATCTCCAGGAATTCCAGCCCCTCATTGAATCTCACATAATCCAGTTATACTTCATTAAGTAACCAGCATTGGTACTACAGCTGCTGAACCAAGCAGAAGACCTGAATGGGGCACCCTTTATCTAGGGACTTTTGGCCAGTTATGTTTCAAATTTTACCCATAAGTCATAACAAAAACTGTCAGTATCGATAGAAGAAAATGACGGTGATGTTTTCTTGATATTAAAACTTAGATTTTTCTCCTAAGCTTTCAACAGACAGAACTTATATCATCCACACTCAAGCCCATTTCGGCCATCCTGAAACATCTGGGTTTTGCCCCAGGTTTCCCCCCCTTCAGCTGGGGTAACTTTCCTTCACCCTTGCTTGGCTTGCCCTGGAAGTCTCTAAGGCCCAGGATCTATGCATGGCTGGTGCGACACAACTTCCTTCGTAAAAAGCACTGTGCAGATAAAACTGAATTGGATTGAACTGGACATGGGAACACAGCAGTCTCTTGTTTTCGCTTTAAGGCCAGCATCCTTGCATGTCAGGTTTGCCCATCTCATCTATGAGCCTGGAGAAGAACAGCACACACGACCCACTTATCGGGATGTGACCTATATTCTGTAATCAAATCACAACAACCCAGCGACTCTGGGTCAAACATGAGGGCGGCCCCTGCAGGGTTCCCTATAAATAAAGTTATGCTATCAGTGTACCACTACGGCGTCTTTCTAGTGCTACAATGTGAAGTTGGCTATAGAATATAGGAAAAGCAGTGAAACAAGAAGTAAGAAATGGGCTTTTTGATTGTCTGAATGTTAAATTAGAGGATTTTACTGCACAGTTTCTACAGCGTGAGAGACTTTAGTAAAGGAGGTGCTGCACCCAAAATCCAGTTCGGGGTTTGGAGGACGTGATGCACCAACCTGTAAAAAAACATCCAGTGGAGACTCGTGCATCTACTGATCCACGGCATGGCGATCACTGCTACAATACTTGCCTTTCCCAAATGAGAAGGGGAGTATGTCTTGACTGAGATCATTCCAGTTTTTAAACTATACCTTCCGGTTTAAAACCCACGATGACTGGCAGTAACCCAGAGAGTGACTGTAAAACACCATAAACCATACACTTGACCCCAGCTGAGTCTTGTTCCAGTGTATTTCCTCCCCAGATCTAGGTGGGTATGTAACTTCCTGTTAGTACATCACACACCCACACTCTCTCTCTCTCTCTCTCACACACACACACACACACACACACACACACACACACACACACACACACACACACACACACACACACACACACACACACACACACACACACACACACACATATTTATATTCCTCCTGTGATTGCAACACCTGATTGGGGCAACACAAGCAAAAACAAGAAAAAAAGCCAAGCCCTGTGCTGACAAGTAATTTCCTGTTGTTTTGACAACACCCAATTCAGATTCTAGATGGGCTCACAACACGTGCGTGCGCACACACACACACACACACGTACACGCACACGCACACACTTTCCTTTATATATTTCATTTGGTTTCAATGTTAATTTTAAAAATCTCAAGTTTTTTTTTTTTTTTTAAATAAATCCTGTCATGTTTCCCAGCATGTAAATGCCAGCCTTACTTCCTGATTTTACTTGGAGAAACACTAAACTTAGAACGGAAGCAGAGAACGGTGAAGCAAGAGTTTAAGGAACTACCTGGAAGTGCATGACCTGCCTACTCGCTCAGTAGCTGTAGGAGCAGGTAAGCTACGTCACACCCATAACATTCACAAGAACATACATCACACAAGATGGGAAAATCTTTTTCAAGGAAGTAAAAAGAAAGACTATTATAGTAAAACCACTTATACCCTCACTGTTAATTTTCAGACTCGGCTCATTGCGCATCATCACTTTCACACTACAGGATGTGATGTCATCTGAGAAACGTGTAGATGAGTCAAGATGGCCACTGAATTCCAGTCATGCGAAACTACCACCCATTTTAAAATGCTTCAACACTCTGTGTATTACACTTCCAGTTAATATCTGCATCTGGATACTTACAAAAGCAATTCAGCGGAAATGCCTTACTAAAGGGTACAGTGGTAATGCCGCACCTGGGAGTCAAACCTGCAAACCCTTGATTACAAACTATATTTCCATCAGTGCTTGCTAATACATTAATATCCCTGTCGGGCCAAACGTATTTCATGATGTAACTTAAAGAAATACTCTCCAAACGGAAGCAGAGAGTGGCGACACAGGAGTTCAAATATGGAGAGGAGATGCCCCTTGATTTGCTCCAAAAACTTTATGAACTTAATAATTACATCCCATTTAGACCATTGTTCAGACCACATATTCATTACTCGGAATGTGTAAGCAACACGTAGCCATTCTGTAAATGACCAGCAGATGGAAAAAATGTAGCGGTGGGATAAATGGGAGAGCGTAATTCCTCTCCACACAACGATCTGTTAATGATGGTCAGAACAAAGTGGTTTTGTTCTCCAAAGGAAACACAATGATTGATTCAAATCAGTGAGTCACTGATAGCACTCTACTTATGGTTTATTGAACCTCACATTCTTCCATTAAAAATTCCCTCCTACAATTTTCCAGTGATTAGCCTGAGTTTATTTTTGGACATCATCCATACACTCTGTTGACTTGACTTGTTAAATTTAAAAACTGGAGGAATAATTTTTTGAACAAATTTTTATCCCCATTTTTAAAAATTTCCCCCAAATTTAGGAATGCAAAATCAAAACAGCAAACCTTTCCCTATCTTTACAACATCCTTCTCCAATTCCGGAGCACTCAGATCAGCACGTGTGAATTCCGGAATCCGCTGATCCATCTCACTCTGCAGCCCACCAGCTGAGCTGTGCAGCCATTGGCCAACGGCCAAGAATGGGCTGCGGCCAATTACGTGTCCCCCTCTTAGACTCCTGGCTATAGTATGAATGGGGACGGTCAGGAGTCAATTCCTGAATATGGGGGTGAGCCAATGCAGTGAAAACTTATGATGGGGAGAGAGAAGCTTCCACGCACACATCAACTTGAAGACTCTTGTGCCCACGCCCACAAGATTGTGGTTTTCTATTAAGTAGTAACAAATTATTGGTTTACTGGCAAAGAACGTCCCGGGAACTTGAGCAGAGTTATACCAAATCTGAGTACAAGACAATACAGGATCATAGAATAAACCTTTCAATTATGGCTAATTTTTCAAGTTATAGCACTACTGAATCCCATAATGTCACAGGACAAAAAAAAAAAAAAAAAAAAAAAAAAAAAACCACACACTGACCGAAAGTCGAAAGCACCTAGTCAGAAACCACAGTGTGACTTCCCCTGTCATCACCCGGTGACAGTGACTTTGTCTGGTTCTCTCTTATGTCACTATTCTAGAAAAAGACTCGGAGTCAGGTTAGGGTTCTTCACACAATGGAACACTGCCACATGCGAATGAGTCACATGATGCAAAATGATGTCACCAATTATTAACGGATACAGTTGAACAGGAGGGCCAATGGGACTACACAGTACATGGGGACAATAACTGTGAATGACCCAAATGGAAGCATCTCATAACCTAATCTGTACAGTGGACAAAGTAGTGAAATGTATTTTGGTTTGTACTAAAATCCATAAATGACAGACTGAACTCATCAAAGGCTCCTTGAAAAAGATGCCTTGGTTCAAATTTCTCCCATCAACTACTTGGAAAAAATGTAACTAAACATAACAGGATTCAGGAATGGTCATCTTTAAATAAAACACTGTGTTGTTTGCATTTTTACAGCAGGGTTCAGCATGAGTCATCCTGAAAAGGCAATGAGAAGGCAAGGCTGGCCAAGAAAATAAGAAAATACCTGCCTTCACAAACTGAAGATGTGCCTCTTACACGCGGGGTATGTCGCCATGGAAACAGTTCTTAGTTTTGTGGCCAGTGTGTTGAAAATGGGGCGGGAATAAAAATTAAAAAAAGTCGTGGATTCTTTGCGGGTGGAATTACAATGAGCGCTTTTCAGGGGGCTTTGGGCTGCCGACTGTTTAACAGGACTTTAATGCCGAGTGCGCCGGGCTCATATACTGGGCTAAGTCTGGGAACAGACGTCTCTCTCTTTTCCTCTGTGTTTATGTTCCTCTGGGCTGAGTGGGGCATTGCCATGGCGAACAGCGAAAGGAAACGCCAGCTCGGCTCATTTTTCAGCGTTTCTGTCATCTTCCTCCCGAGCCGAGTGCGCCCGCGCGTGCGCGCGCACCCACGGCGACCGTTTGCCAAAAACTACATGTGATTCTGGTAACGAATTTATAGACCGCTACGAAAGGAAAACAATTTAGGAAGATATATAGCTAAACTTAAAGCTTCAAGATTACGAATTCACGCTGCGAATCATTTGAGATGGACGGTGTATGAAGCGTTGTGTGTGACGGATAAAAATGCTAGCTGTGGGGCTCTCAACAGGCACCACTGAGTCTGTTATCTTTCTGTCAAATGCCACGCACTCTGTTTTTAAAAGCATGTGGAGCAGTTTATAGCAGGAAAACATTCCATTCCAATGCCAACAACTCATGTTCTGATCTAACATCTTGGCCATTTTCTTCCAGACTTCTATAGCGGAGTTCATCAGCTAATGAAAACAAAAGGACTTGTATTTCACGAGAGAAGCAAACTGTGGTAATTTCTACGCATTTTTATTGCACTTCAAACCACAAACAGCTAAGACCACAGGCCCACTGAGGAAGACTTCAAAGGCTATGCACGAAGTACTTATAGGTGACCACCGTTTTGAGTTGGACTCAGAACTATGTTTCAAGGTTAAATTCTTGGTTTTACACCACTGCGGTTTTGCCTTCGAGCAAAGGTAGCAAGTACTCCTGGCAAATACTTAAGAAAATATCCAAGTGAACACTGTAAGAGTTATTCAAAGTGTCCTGTGTTAGCTTGACCCTGGAAACGCCAGTGAAGGTTTCTCACTGCGTTGCAGACACTGACGTCACATCCACATCATTATTTTCATTCGATGGAATTCTAGGCCCAATTATGCAAACCAAAAAATGGTGACTCAGAGAAATCCTGACTCCTCGTGTCAATATGAGCGTGCGATTTCACAGAGAAACATTTCACTCCACCATGACCCACACCCATGTCAAGCAAAAGAACAGAAATCATCACTGGTGACACAATCATGGATATGACACAACGGGCAAATACGTGCCCTCGGGTGGATTCAGTCCCTGAATATCGCGCATAGACAAGACACAGCATGACAGACGGCAGACGGATTTTACGGATAAATTCACCTATTACAACTGCATCAAAGGTCGGTTAAGGATAGGCTGCGCTTAAGAAGCCCAAAACAAAACTGGATTAGACAGGTAAAAAGATACGGGACCGTATGGACTATAAAAAGCTAGACAAACTATACTTGACAGAATGGAAAGGGGCAAAGTAGAGTTTGAAGGAAAAGTGGGGACCAGACCAGTTAGATGGAGTAATTTATATGCATGAAGAGGAAAGCTTGCAGTTTGCAGTAGTTATATGGGGACCTCGGAGGTACCCCCTCGTCCCAATGAGCTCGCGGTGTCAGCCATGGAGTATTTAATTCTCTGGTTGACTAATGATCAAACTAGCGTTAGGGCTTACACATTCGCTGCAACATTATCAAGCAGTGAGGCACACAGAAATAAATTCATGTGGCACTAAAGCCCATCTACACCGTACAACTGGAATAAACATTCTGTCTGACATGCCAATACCTGCATTCCCCCCCTGCGAAAACTCTGACCAGTCTTCTCTGCTCACTTTTGGGAAACTCTTGCTGGTCCGCTGACGCAAACACAGACAAGTCTACTTCCTATATTTATTTATTTGTTCTGAACAGTTGCCAAAAAACCTGTAGCCCTCTTGTGCATTTGGGCAAGGAAACGGTTTTCATCGTTTATGAGGGAGCTGGGTTAACATAGGGCGAAAATGAGCAGCTACCGACTACGGAGGGCAGGAAAAACACGAGGCTGGTTGTAATAAACACACATCAGTATATACAGCACAACTGACAAAAAATCATACTTATGATAGTCGTACAAAATTCAAATGCAGCACAAATGGGTAGGCTATTTAAGGGATTTCCTGGCGCAATCGTATTGAAAGTCTCTAAGCACAAACTAAGCACGACTTTAAAATAAATGGTAGGCTACAAGTGTAATCTTTTAAGTTGTGTCGTACACTACGACTGCGATCAAAGGCAGTGCAACAGCAAGAGCCACAAGTTTAAATAAACTCCCTTTTGAGAGGTAACTGCAGTACACATTAACAGCGATGCTCACATTTTCCAGTCACATCAAGCTACAACTCGGTATGCTAGCTGGAGGTGATCAATGTTTAACATTCAGTTTCTGTACATCAGTTTCAGTATGGTTATGTTAATTTATCAAGTAGACTCTGATGAGTCACTAAAACAGTGGCTTAACATTCACGTTTTCTACCACACTGGTTAATTATTACCCGTTTTCTGAAACCATTAACGTTAACATGAGAATCAAAGACATTGGCAATGTTCTTTGTTCTTGAGACAGAAGTTGAAATCTAGCAGCACATTGTGTCTTGCTGTTAAAACTGGCACGCACTAAGACCCCTTCCTATGAAATGTAAAACATATACTTTTTTTAATTTTAAAAAATGGCCACAGCGTAAAGAGTGTGGCATATGTAGTAAGTTTAGATCACGTTAAGTAACTTACCCCGCTTTCTGTTCAGTTTTAATTCGACCGGCTCACTCCCGAAGCAGCAAGGGTTTAGCCTATCCGTGAGCTAAGCAGCGTTTCTCACTGTGTGAAAAGTGTGCCGCAGCATTCATAAACTTCCACTGAAAGACACAGAGGTGTGGTTCCAAGTTTTCAATCAGGAAATTCTTAGGTTTTAAAATGTTTTTTTTCCTTCTTCCTCCTTGCTGGGTTTTCCCTGACAAAATTAAATAGCGCCTCCAACGGACAAAACGGAGCTGTGTTTCAAAAGACGAAGCAGGCAACCGTTAAAAGAATGTTCAGTACCCAACGCTGCTGCTGGGAGGCACGAGTGTACAGGCTTTCCGTTTGGGGCGCGCATTTCATATAACGTCTAACAGTAGGAGTGCTGATCTGGGATCAGGTTTTTATTGTGCATATCTTAACTGTATCCAGTATAAGCTCTATGGTAAAGCTGATCATAGATCAGGACCCCCATACTTCTAAGGCTTATCAGAATAGGGATACTGATCTGGAATCAGGAATTGAGCTTGGAATTGGAAGTTGATTTGAACTTGATACCAATATCAAGTTATTTCTGAAAAAGCACAGTTACAGAAAACCACACACAATCTAGGCCTAATGGCATTTATTATCGGTGACCAATATCATTATAAAATAATTAATTACATCTTAAAAAGCAGGCTACAATAATACCAAGTAGTGCAACACTTTTTCAAAACGATAAAGTTAATGGTTTTGGGCCTGTGTTTTATGGCTGTTTCATTTTATTTACAGTATCGCACTTGCTCATACACATTTCAATGTTAAAACCCTGTCAAAGATCATGTAGGCTACAACTCTTTATTTTCAGCACATATTACAGACTCCACCCTTATGTTCACCTTCTCTCAGCGTATTCCAAAAAAAAAAAAAGATTTTTTGAAAATCGATCCATAGGAGTATCGGTGATGGTGCAATTCACACTAATCGATTCCTGATGAGGAGCAAAGTACACCTGGGGTCATCTTGCAAAACCGAAAAAAGTGTCTTTGGTCAAGATTAGTGTGGAATCAGTTATACTGTTTATTATGATTATTACAGTCCATTGTTATATTTTGGTGGCAGGAATTCTAAGTAGGCATGCAGAGGTTCATCATTTTGACAAAAAAAGTACCTCTCATGAATTTATCTGTGCTACATTGGGTTTTGTCTTGACCAGCTGGGTGGGCGTGGCTATGGCACAGAGAGACCCGGCTGGCAGGCAGGGAAGGAGCGCGCGCGCGCGCACCACGCACTTGCAGTAAGAGACAGGAGCCGCCCGGCACGAGCATAGCTCAGTAGTAGCTGAACAAAAGCGTCTTTTCACGGAGGAGCAAGGCGCTGCCACAAAAGGAGAGCTGTTCTCTTCGCTACAGGGATTTGGGGGAAAAAACGGTAAACTGGAGGCTTTGAATTTCCTATTTTGGTTGGTGGCGGGGTCGTGTAATTTTTTTCTTTTTTTTCTAATGCATGCTTATTATGAGGTCAATCCAAGGCACCTGCGCACATATTCATAGTATGCAGCTTTGTCAATTTGTTTATCAACATATTATATGCAGCATTTAAAGATTTACGGATGTTTTACCAAAATTCAATTGAAACATATTTTTATCACTTTTTAAATGCGACATTTTAAGCGCACTCTTGGGGTTGTGGTGAAATACACAACTGATAATTGAAAATGTATTAAGTAGCCTGCGGTGCAATAGGAGATCAATTGGAAATTATCACATTTTCCATCTCTGGTTATAGTCATTTGCATTGTCTATTTTAATTGCTCTCATGAAACGCATTGTCACAAGCCTTAGCCCCCAGATTTGGACGTGAATTCAGCCGCCTCGCTATATTTAGGATAAATTGGCACTGCATGACCCGCTGACTTAAATTAGTGAAGAGGTAATAGACGTGATGCTGTGTAGAGACAAAATGCGATGAAATGCGAGAATATTCGTCGGTGACCACCACAGACGGTGGGCGTGGGCCGATGCATTGTAGCTCCTTAAAGAAAAGATGACGAAGGGCGATGGGCACCGGAATTATATGAGCGATGACGTCACAAAGTACCGGCGTTGTCCTCAGAATGCCGGGTGTATGGCTTCGAGACTTATATCTTCCTCGGTGTTATGGAACAAAGGGTTTGGGGTTGTAAAACGGGGGTAGCTCTTTGTTTTAGTCGCGGGTCAATTTTATGACAGAGAGTGGGTATTCCCGTCTGGGTGGGCCGCCATGGCTGTTTGGGAGATGCGCCAATCTCGCAGCATCCTGCAGCTAGCCGCTGAACATAATACGGGTAAGAGACACCAGTGTCTAAAAATAAGGAGGAAATGGTCTTAAATTGGTAACATCATCTGTGAATGTACTGGTCAGTTTAGCTGACCAAACCAAAGTCTGCCCGAGAGAGGTTACTCAGCCCCTTTTATCAGTTATAAATCAAATCTGAAATGGATGCTTGGGCTTTGCCCTTGTCACTGCTTGTTATTTCATAACTGTGAGGGAAACGTCAGTTTCAGCAGGGATGAGACACTGAGGCTTCATGAAGCCAAAATGAGGCGGAGCCATCACTTTTCCCTGGCTATGAACCAATCAAAACCAGGTGGGCCCTGGGTAGCAAAATGCTAATTCCATGAAATTTGAGAGAACAGATGATAACATTATAACACTATGACTAACATTAAACAGATGATAACATTATAACACTATGACTAACATTAAACAGATGATAACATTATCACTCAATCAATGTCTGTGATTGGGGGGATCACTTTGCCCAGTCCTACTTGTATTGCTAAATGGTGGTCAATAGCAACCTCCAATTGCTGCTTCAAGGCTATTATAATTGTTGGTATCATACACATAATTGTTGGTCTTGCACAAGGTGGCTACTTACAAATTAAAGCTGAAAAAATAGGAAATGAGGACATGAACAACTGGGTTTTTTTTTTTTTTTTTAACCCACCAGATGGTACAGGACATTAATAATTTATTGAATAACTGTTAGCACAGTCCCTAGCTATGTGGGGTATTGATTCAGCTGTAGAGTATCCTGGTAAAATGTGAGTGAAGCTTGCAATTATGTTTAGCCCAATGATGGTAGGACTGTGTGTATATTTGTGGTGTGGCCACAACATGAGGTCATATCCACCCCCGAAAACGTAAACTGTGCCTCATGTGTTTCAGTGCCCCTTTTCAGGGATTCTTTTGCCCTCCCTGTGGAGTAAGGCGGGGCAGGTTGGGGGTGGGGTGGGTAGCTTGGCTTGGGAGACAAAGCCCAAGTCCATGTCACTCAAGAAGCTTATACTGTATATCTATATAAAAGAAGTCTCCATAGCTACAAAAATGCTCTTTTCCCCCATTTTCAAACACAGTTCTTTGGTGTAGTCACACAAGGGTTTTAAACTTTATTACCAAAGCTGAGTGGCGAGACGTTCATAGTACACACAGGTAGTGATGTGGGAGTGAGGTTTTACTGAACCAAAAATACAAGAAGCTAGTGATGGCTGAAATTGGGTTTCATGAACCTCCGTTAGGGTGGAACTACACTCAGCTGTCATTCATTGTCAGTCAACAACTCAACAATGTTTTTCTGTCCATGTTCAGTCATTGGTCCAAATCTCAGTGCCCTGTCACAATCAGCTGCTCAACGATTTGGACTAATGACTACACTGACTGTGGTGGGGGGGTCAATGATTGACAAGGTGAGTGTAGGTCCATCCTAATGAGGTTCAAGAAAACAAGACTTATGGGGTCTTGACAAATTGTTGCTAAATTCTCATCCATATCCCAATGACCTCTTAAATTTCCATGACTGTGTTTTTTAAGCAAACCCAAGGTGACACCTGTACATTTCCTAGTTATTTTGAAAAAGCGCACAGGCTACCAAAGAACTGCACTGGAATGGATTGGCTAAGCCTTGTCAGTGAGATAGGAATCAGCAGTTCCAGTTCCAATGCTCTTTGACTGTCTTTTAGTTTAAACCTGATCTTTAAGTCAAGTTATGTACCTGCCTGTCGTTCTCAGATAAAGATGCTGGACACTCCGAACACCCAGTTTGACTCCTTCCTTTTCTGGAGGCAGCCAATCCCAGAGCTGGATCTGTCCGAGCTCGAGGGCCTGGGATTGGTCGATGGACCGTCAATCAAAGGAGGCCAGGGGGAGAAGAAGCCGAAGGGTAGCCAGAAGGCCCAGGATTGGGAGGGGAGCGACGAGGAGGCGGAGCTATCCGAGTACAACTCCTTCAACTACTGGAGAGAGCCAATCGCCAGCATTGATTTGCTGGATTTTAACCTGCTGCTGTGAGGCCCTTCCCACCAACAACCGCCACCTTCTCCAACCCCACCTGAATAAAACCACACCCCCCAAGTCAAGTTTCTGGCCTGCTGTATATGGACTATGGAATCTGCATTGACATGTTGTATTTGTAGTTGCTATGAATTGTCCTTAAAATGGGTACCTGCCACAGTGTTAATTGGTTGATAACTACACACTGCATGGAGCAGACATCTACAGTATTTGTACACATCGACAGTGTTTGTGCTCAACAGTTACTGTACGAATTGATGTCCAGCCTGACTCAATGGTCTCACTCAACTGCATGTCTGCAAGACTTCCTTTAAGCACTTAAGGTATTTGACATAGCTGTCTTAAGGGTTTAGATTTCCTGAAAGATTATGTCAAATCCATTTCTTCCATGGGGGACCCATTTGCCATCCTGCCTGGATTTAAATGTGGCTCCTCTTACAGTTAAGTCAAGAGGTATTTTGAACAAGTGATGGGCAAATAAGGTACGATGACACCACTGGTACTACAGTTGGCTGTCAACCACTGACCTTTTTCAACCAATTGAAAGGTTTTGCTCTTCACAACAAAAGGCAATCACTGGTTCAACTCAGCTAGTTACTGGTACCAATATGGTAGCTACAACCCATTTTTGGTCTTGTGAGAACTCATTCTCCCATCACTAGTTTCAACAAAGTTTCTTGAATTGAGACTGTATCACAAGGTGACAGAAGTAATACAAAGGGGAAGGGGCAACAGTCCCCGCTAAACTGTGCCTGTTTTTTTTTTTTATTTAATTAAACTAGATCGTAGGTCAATAAGGCAATTTACCAAGTCTGTTAAATGCATGACTGAATATGAAAGACCCACTGAATAGTGTTACAGAGCTAATTTTTAAGATAGCAGATTTTATACCAGCTCTCAGCAAGCCAAAAACCTGACAAGCCCTCTTTGTGCTTTATTAACTGCCTTTTTTTTTGTTTTTGAGTCACTTTATGGAATTACGGAAGATTAAAAATGTATTAATTTATTAATAGGTATTCATTATGCTGCTTGAGTCTACTGTGAGCAGGGCTCAGTACAGTGGGAAGAAGAGCAACATGGTTCACACTACAAGTTCAGTATTTATGTATTGGGCTGAAAAGGCTGTTTTCTGTTATATTTTGAATGTCAAGAATGGGGAATATGGAATGTAGGCGTAGTTAATTTGCGAATGTTCCACTCTGGGATTCTATGCTCACGCTGACATAGAACAGAATCTTTGAAAAGTTAAAGGTTATATTGTTGCCCAAGACATGTGAGCTCAAAGCTGATTGGCTGGCGACTGTGCGCCAGCTGTTAGTTTCCAAAGGTGATGGCACTGTTGAAATAAAAGTCTGAAATGTGGATCTTTGTTCCTTTATTTAAATCATCCTGAGCAGACAAATGAATCGGAAATAATTTTACAAGTCTTATTAAATCCAAATAATGCACCCCCCCCCCCCCCCCACCCCAGATATAGGCTTGTGAAAGAACAATGTCAAATTCAAGTTTTAATTAAACCCAGCAATTTTCTAATTCATATTTTTGAACATTTGTCATGTGAAATCATCAATGTGCATTGTACTCCTTTGAAACATAGGTGGGTGTATTTAAAATGACCAACACACTATTTACTTCATAGTTTCAATCACTAGAATACTGTTAAATTCAGCATTAACTTATGGTGAACCAATCAATTAATTTGTACATAAAAAAATACATCTGTTACTCTTTTTGTATACATCAAAATCGTGCATTAATTTCAGGGCACAGAATCTCTTGAGAGCATACTAATCAACACTCTGTTGGCAGAATGTTCTTGTGCTATACATTACTGCCACCTATCATTCCGTCGCGCACATGTCATTATTGCCACATAAGGATGCTCATGTGAATGCTTCAAATAAATCAATTTACAAATTACGTATTGAATAGTAATGAACGTAATCAAGGCGCATAGGCTAAAGCTGGATCAATAATCTTTACGTTTGGAAAAAAACAAAAAAAAACATACACAACCCACCCAAGCCAGAACGCTACAAATTGTACTTTTGAATATTCATCCGCCCAAAAAGAGGGCATCCGCCTTAGTTTCCACTTCCGGTGTCGTTCAAGCCGCCATCTTTGAGTAACTGCTGAAAAACAATAATAAATATTTATTTTTCAAAAGTTCGGGATAAGAAGAAAAATGCGCCAACTGTAGCTGGAGAGAGATTTATGTTGATAATTATAATTTAGCGAACGACTTCTTCCTCCACTGATTCAGCGAGGTGAGTACCAGACAAACTAAGACAGTACTTCATAACTTCGTTATATAGCTAGCCCGCTAAAATATAATGCAGCTATTTGAAAACACGCCTTTTATTACGCTAGCTGAATCTGCAGAACGAATTGTGCTTTTCCCCACCGATGTTTACGCCTTAGCAATTAGGCTGGTTGTTGCACATGATATTTGGGAATTTGGTGGCTACTCCGCAATTTAGCGTGTCCACACGTGTTCACCAAGATAGTTGATTTTATGGTTAACATTTCTTGTACCAAAAAGGGTTAGTTGCCCGTTTGCTTCACTGATGAGCGGTTGATATTATATGTGTATTGCAAGCCAGCTTGCTAGCAACTTAACTACTTTTATCCTGCCTAGCCAACATGAGTTACTCACTGTTTTGCTGAACTGCGGAAATCTGAGCGTGAAACGTTCATGGTGGTAAGAGATGTCGAAAGACGAACGTACCTAGCAACTTAAAGAAAGTTACTTGATGGTTATCTTAAGAGAGGCAGACCGCTCGCTAATAAACATTACAATGAAAAGTTGTTCGAAAGCATCTCTTCCATGCACGAGATTGTTTATCAACCGGATGTGGAAGTAGTTTTTTCTCTTCGTGTTTAAATAGGAATTTCAGATCCGACTTCCCCCGGAACACAGACAACTAAATAATAAAGACAGTTTCCTGTACTGCCGTGTGTTTAAATTGGGTTAATAATGTACTATTAGTGAGAAGTGATTTGTTTACGAAGAGCCAGCAGTTTCTCAGTTCATTTTACTTCGCTATAACCCGACTACAGCAATAAAATGGCTGCTAGTAGTTCTGCCATGTTTAATTACTGTTTGTGTGCTCAGCTTGCTTGTTTCTCGTCAGCCAGCGCCGAGGAGAACGAAGTAAACTGACGCTCATGTAGACACTGGAGCTTGACGGATAAGATAAAACACAGTTAACAGTTTTACCAGCTACCTAACGGATGTTCTACAATGTACATTGAAGCGACCAGATACAGTCCTGAACCTTCGTTCATGTCTACCTAGCTAGCCAGTTGTTTCTGCCAGCAAAGCAAAGGCAGAACTAAACATGAGATCAACACTTTTACAAGAAAATACAGTCAACACATTAGTAAGTTGCTGTATAGCCACAGTTTATATTGTTATCCTTGTGTGGGCACTTGTGATTCGTGTATCAACACTGACCACTGCATAAAATATGGCTGCTTAAAACGGTCGGTCAGATCGTGACTACTGCTGGCGTTGAGGCAAATTGGAAATCTGGTATTTATTAACAAAACAGCAGGCGATTTATGTTTGCCAACGCATGTTTTCGTAGCAGGTCATGATATTACACAGGTCAGAGTGCAGAACAAAAACAACGCGCACTGCATTCCGTAGAGGCGCGCGCCTCCACCAGGGAACTCCTGTTACGTAGTGACCAGGCACGGGGCAGCTCGAGCGGGAGTTCTGTAGGGGGCGCGCGCCGACTCACTTGAAAGTCAGACCAACACAATCCGAGAATCTCTTGTGTGGAATTTTTTTTTGTGTTCAAATCCTCATTCCCATCTGGGTTCCAGCATTCTTGATGAAATCAAATTGATCAATATAAATTACATAAGTCTAACTGCCCCTCAAAGCTGGATGCCCTAGAAGTCATCACACCCAGTACCCACTGACAGAAATTTGTCTTGGCACCTGAACTATAGCGGTAATTCAGTCGTAATATTCATCCCTAGATGTCCCAGTCTCTTATAGCATACCTGCTTTCGAAATTAAACATCACTTTGTATTCCTACACAGCCATACTGTGTTGCTGCTTTGGTATAATAAACACACTCAAAGAAAATGATGGTGAAGCCTGTTTTGATAGTATTGCGAATGCATATACCACTAAAGAGGCTAAGTGCATTGGTTTGAAGCTAGCCTTGGGTCTTACCCCTCTGTGTGCTGTTTGGCTGTTCCGCTCTCTAAGATGTCGCTGGTGGACCTGGGAAAGCGGCTGCTTGAGGCAGCCCGGAAAGGCCAGGAGGACGAAGTGCGGTCGCTCATGGCCAATGGCGCCCCCTTCACCACAGATTGGGTAATGCACCTGGCCACTGATTTATTCCTCCCAGATCATAGATTTTATTCAGTACCCTGCTGAGTCTCCCTAAAAAATGGTGACTTTTTGACTGATTTACAAATCTGTTTCTTATTTTTAATACATGTATAGAAAAATAAAATGCCTGATGCTGTATGAGAAGCTTTCAATTGCCAGGCTGAATTTCAATACATTTTGTGAATTGACTAAATGTACTTACAGCCTAGGGTGTATCCAGCCCTGCATCAAGCCGTGAACCCCCACTTTGCACTTTGCCACTGTTAAGTTACAGTTCTTCTGGCTGCATTATGGAGGTGGGGGTTTTGTTTGGGTGGGTTAATATTGTGGAAATTTAATGTTTCTCTCCCGCAGCTGGGGACGTCGCCCCTGCACCTGGCGGCCCAGCAAGGACACTACTCCACCGCCGAGGTCCTCCTCCGCGCGGGCGTCAGCCGGGATGCCCGAACCAAGGTGGACAGGACTCCTCTGCACATGGCTGCGGCCGAGGGCCATGCCCTCATCGTGGAGCTGCTGGTCGGGGTAAGCCTGGAGATTTTGGGTGGGGCTGCATCATCAGGACTAAACTGGACCACTCCTGCGGATTTGTTTTGTATTTTTATAGTATTGCAGCCAACTTTCCCCAGCCAAACTGTTGCTACTCTCACCCACCAATACTGTTAACATGTGACTCCTGTATCATATATTCAGCTGTAGATGCACAAGCCATTTCATGCTACCTGTTACACTAGAGGATGACAAAGTCAGCATGTACTCAGTTTGTATTCTTGAAGTTGCTTGGCTGACCAGAGAGCAAGTCAACTTAACCAACTTAACGGGCTGGACCCCTATCATTCCTAGGCAAGGTTGGGCCAATTGTTCCCTTGCCAATGTTTGAAGTGGTGTGGCTGGGGTTTGAACACCCAGTTTCAGGGCTCACGCCAGCTTTCTGAACAGTCTTAACCACCTGTTAGGCCCACACTTCCAGTTCTCTCCAGCGCTGTGTCTTTATACCTGTAACCTCCTTCAGACCGATGGGACGTGCCGCTCGTGTCATTTCATTTCGCCTGCTGAAATTACCACCTGCATCATCTGAAATCGTTACCCAGGCCTGCTATTGATTGGCGTCTGTCTGGTTTTGATGCAGGGCTTATTTGATAATAATAGCTGGTCTCAGCGCCTTCAGGGATGCGAGAGAGACTTTGAAAAATGATCATTTTTGGGAAGGCCGAGGGAGGTTCATCTTAATTTTAGTTGAAAAAAAAATCATCATTAAGGCTTTGACAGGAGATGGGCAATAGCAGTATTTGTTTTTTTTTTTGTTTTTATTTGTTTCTGCGCTCAAGGAATCACATAGAAACATGAAATCCTAAAGGAATTCCATCCCCTTACAAACACACCTCTCTGCTCGTATTTCCCCCATTTCCTGCCCCTCTACCCCCCCTCTCCTCCAGAGCGGGGCGGACGTTAACGCCAAAGACATGCTGAAGATGACGGCCCTGCACTGGGCGGCCGAGCATGGGCACAGCCAGGCGGCCGAGGTGCTGATCCGCTACGGCGCCGACGTGCACGCCCGCAGCAAGTTCGACAAGACGCCCTTCGACATCGCCGCTGACAACAAGAACCCCCAACTCATGCTGCTGCTGCAGGTGAGGACCCCAAAAATGTGTACCCCCTGCCCTGGGGCGACCTGTAGGTCCAGTTTGATCCTGGCGCATTTGGTGAAGCAGAGGAGAAAGTTTTAATTAGGTCTAAAAGGATTTACAGAATTAAACATGGGTCAGAAAGGAATGGGAGATGGTGTCTGTGTTAAATGTGATTTTTCTCTGCAGTTCATCAGTCAGATGGGAAAATGTGTCATGAAGAGTGTGCCTTTTTGCCAGTGCTAAATTTGGAGAAAGACAATTCCAAAAACACATTTAAGTGTCTTCACACTATCTTATAAATGTGCTGTACCACTTGGCTGAAAGTTGGTTCCGAAAGAAGTTTCTCTGTATCCTGTCCTTGGACATGACTCTTGGGGTGTTTTCGTGCGCTGCATCCAAACGTGGCGTGGAAATGGAAACCATCCGTAGTTCTGCAAGAGGAGGATGGTGTTTGTGCTCGTTAGGCCTGGCAGGGTGGTGCATTTTTAGACATGCTAAGGGTCTATCAGGATGCAGCGCTTTTGTTGTAACCCATCGCTCAAAACAACAGATTCAACTAACCAGCCAATCAAGAATGTAGATTAACCGAGTGTTTTAGTGCTGGGATAGAACTGATACCCTGTACTGACACCAGCTATACTAGGATGAGCATATGAGGAATTCCAAAGGGCCACTGTAGCCACCTGTAACAAATATGACATCGCCTTCTGGTGGTCATCCAGTGGCATTATTTTTTTTAATCCTGGTACCTTCTCATTTTGATGGGAAAGAAATGTTTTTGTTTTTGCCTGCAGGCAAAAGTTTCAAATCCTTAAACCCACAAAGCAGTAAGTGTCGGAAAGAGGTGCATATTAAAAAAGAGCACGTTGTCAGCAATGTTTTTTCCAGCGGCTACACCACTAAGCCAGACTCACACTCAGGATTGTCAGAGAGTTGCTTCCACTGTTTTGATAAAAATCCATGAAGGGCTGAGAAACTGCTCCCTGTCCAATTATACCATCGCATTATGTCTAATATGGTCCCCGGCTCTCTCACTGATCCTGCGTAGTGGGAATCGAATCTGCCCTTTTTATTTAAAAAAATGTTAAGCCTCCTGTGATCTTTTTTTTTTTTTTGCTGTTTTTTGTCTTTAAGAAAGGCAGGAGAAATGATAAACACCATCGATCGCCGTCGGGTTGATGTCTATGACTATGTATGAGGCTTGGGGCTTTGTGGCCGGGGGGCTTTGCTGTTTATGATGGATGAATGAAAGGGAAAGACCTGCATGCTTTATCCACCTGACCGTCAAAATTAAAACTCCATTTTATAAGCAGCTAACAAAAACAAGGGATCAATGGCACCCAACCCCAAGGGTGTTCATTAGCGGGTGCTGTCGTTGCTTGGGGTCTTAGCTGTATGATCTGGGTGTGTGTTTGTATGTGTGTATGTGTGTGTGTGTGCGAATACCTGATTTTTGTGAAAGTTTCTGGTTGTGTTGCCTGTTAATGTTTTTGCATACGCTTTTTGTGTGTGTGTGTCTTTCTGGCTGTGTGTGTTTAGGTTTGTTCATATATGTTTGAGGTCTGTGCTGTTTTGACATGTGTCTGCATGTGTGCATGTCTGTGGGTATGTTTGTGTGTGTATGTGTTTGTCTGTGTGTCTGTTGTTTATGTTACTATGTGCACCAGTGCGTATGTGTATGTCTGCTTGTGTGTACATGCATGTTTACCTGTGTACCTACCCATATTTCTCCAGGATAGCATGCAGAAGCAGGTGAACACAAACCCCGACCGCAGTGTGGCCGGCGGCGCTGTGGCAACGCCCCAGTTCATCATCTCCTCTGGGGGCGTGGTCAACCTGGCTGACCTCATCTCTAACACCGCCAAGACTACCTCAGGTAGACCGCCTCGCCCGCACAGAACATCATGTTTGGTTGGGGAAAAAAAATAAAAGCCAGTCAAAGCCAGTTTGGGTTGAGTCACTTGCATGGTGTAAACAAAATATTGTCAAAAAAAAAAATGTGGAAAAAATGGAAGTGTGAATGAATGTGAGAGAAGGGGGGAAAAGAGGGGGAGGGATAGCTCTGCAGAGAGATACTGAAGGTGTGGTACCAGACTTGGCAGGTCATGTGACCTGCATCATCCAGCAGTGTTCCTTCCTGGCACGCTCTCCCATTGGACGGCCCATTTGTTTTACACGCGTGCACAAGGCCCTCTGTGGCTTGCTGATAGGGGCTCCGTTTGGATGGGAACGGGCACCGTGGTTACGTGACTGGCTTGTGTTGAGAACAGAACCGTAGATTAAACGGAGCTGGGCAAAGGTCCATCTCGAGATGAGAAGCAGTGTGGGATGCCATATTGAGACTGAAGAACCAGAATCATAGATATCATGTTCTGAAACGTCTCTTATTCATAAAACACACAAAATAGAATCAGTGTGTTTGTGAAAACAGAGTGGGACGTAATGTAACAAACCGCACAACGGCAACAGGTCGCTCAGCTTCTGGTTTCAGCACTAAAGCAAAACTACACACTGGATCTCAAACAAGCATTACCAGTTGGTTCTGAAACCCTCTCTTTGTGGCTTTGAGCTCTCTGCTGTTATCAGTGCCCATTCGTGGCTGAGAAACTTTGTTTTTTAAATTGCTGTTTTTGAATGTATTTCTATAGGTGTGGTCTTACAATGGCGTCCTATCACTAGGTGTGCCAGACTGCGTGTAGGAGAGAATAAATCCCTTCTCTGTCTCTCTGTCTCTGGCAGTCTGAGCATGCTCAGTGCAGGGTATCTGTCAGTGAAACGCTGGGGGGGGGGTGTCCTGAGAAAGCCTGTCTGCTCTGGTGCCCAGGCCTACACTGAGTGTGTGTGAGAGAGAAAGAGAGGTGTGTGTGTGTGTGAGAGAGAGAGGTGTGTGTGTGTCTGTGTGTGTGAGAGAGAGAGAGAGAGAGGTGTGTGTGTGTGTGTGTGTGTGTGTGTGTGTGTGTGAGAGAGAGGTGTGTGTGTGTGTGTGTGTGTGTGAGAGAGAGAGAGGTGAGTGTGTGTGTGTGTGTTTGAGAGAGTGCGTATGTGAGTCTGACAGTGTGTATGTGTCTGTTTCAGTCTCTGTAGGTATTCATCGTTAGTGTTTGCTTGTTAGTGTGCATGTGTGAATGGTAGGGTATGTGTGTATATGCCTGTGTGTGTATGTGTGGTTGTGACAGAATTTGTGTACATGTGTTTGAGAGAGCTTGTGTGTGTGTTTGTGCATGTGTGTAAGTGAAAAAGCTTTACCTTTGAGTGTAGCTCCACCCATTATGGGGTTCATGAAACACCAGACAGAGTGAGGCTTAGGTTCGAGGTTCCAGGTCTCAATTCCAGACAGGACATTTCCGCTGCACTCTTTAGCAAGTCCACAGTTGCCGTAGAGACGGGCGGCCGCCGTGCCTTAGCCCGAGGTTGTTTTGGTTACATAATCATCGGCGTGTCGAGGCGTAATCGATAAATGTCACCGAGCCCCTAACGGCACGTTTTAAAACCTCTGCCGATAACGCGGCCCCCTTCCGTGATGTCTGAACGACTCGGCAAACACGCCACAGACAGCTGGAACTCACCTTCTAAATGATCAGTACTGATTCCAAATACACTGCATACTCTGCAACATGTTTATGTGAATGGTTTTCTGGTTTGATGTTTTGATATGTAAAGATTGTAAAAAGCCATGTTATAATTGTGTGGATTTTAATATTGTTTTTTTTCCGTCCATTTAAGCATTGAATTGATCGTGCCATTGTGAATGACAATGCTCACGTTTACTGATTGAGATCTGTGCCTTGTGAAAAGGACTAAGTTTTTTTTGTATTCTTTGCTTCATGTTTTTACACATTGGATCACATATATGACTTTTCAACCCTCCACCCAACTCTATTCCGACTCGGGAGAGCTGTTGAGGCCTGAATGAAGTGCTTCGTATAGGTGTTCTTAAATAGATAGCTCATGCACTGAAGATGCTTGTTTACAAACCATTCACGAATTCGTGAGCAGTTGTATTTTCGGTTTTCCGGAAGGATCCGTAGAGCTTGAACCTGGACGTGTGCCGCTGCCATGTGTATGGTCATCGGTTGCCATGGGTAACACACCTTCTTTCTGCCCGTCCGCCAGGCGACTCAGAGGAGGTCATCGCTGCGGACTCGGTGGATTCGGCCATCCAGCAGATGGTGGGCGACGGGGGTCAGAGGGTCATCACCATAGTGACCGACCAGCATGGCAACCTGCAGACAGGGCAGCTGGGCCAGCAGTTTCTGGTGACCATGCAGCACGGGCAGCAGGGTGAGCCGCCACCAGGGGGAGCACTCTCAAATTACTGGGTGTAACTTGTGAATAGCTAAAGCCGTAAAAAATGTAACTTGGTTTTTTTTCCCCACAAATTCTGGAATGGGAAATTGACCAAAATTATTAATTTTGTAAACTTGGTGCAGCTTGGATGGTGTAGGAAATTGAGGTTAAGAGGTCAGAGTCTCAGTCTGAGTGTTTTTTTTTTCTTTTTATTGATGTGTTGTGCATGCAGTGGTTGCCGTGCCAGCAGGGCAGATCACAGAGGAGGTGGTGGAGGAGGAGGAGCTACAGCCCCCACCAGCCCGTAAGAGGAGAGTGGAGCAGCTGTCATCCAATCACACGGAGCCCAAGAGCAAGGTAAGTGCGGATGAACATGGCGTGTGTTTGTGTGTTTACATTTCTTTATCCATTTTAGCTACAGGTGAGTTGGTTGAGAGCATGCATCTCCCGTAGGTACAAAGGCACGGCTGGTCACCGTGGTAACAAAAAAGTTCTGTGACTTAAATTCCGGTCGCTATGGCAACGAGAGGTTTGTGGCCTAAGGCTCAGTCGCTATGAGAATGACACGGGCCTGACGTGTGGCCTGGTCGGGCACACATTCTCAATGGTTTTCAGAAGGCAAGACTTTGTTTTGGTTGTCAGCCATAACATTTAGTGAATAGCAAAAAGAGGCCATTATAAGTGAGTGTCTGCTTTGAGCCTAAATGTAAATGTAGAGTTAATGGAATTTCTAGCTATAAAGCAATAATGCACAGAGAGTCGCACTGAATAAAGAGTACCCAAACGCTAATGTAGATGCAGAATCTGTGTGAATGTACTGATGCCCTTTGTGTGAAAATGTCAGGTAAATGTCTAAATGTAGGTACGGTGCAGTAATGAGTTGAATGGATGCGGTGGATTTTAAAGAGTTGAGTGAGTCACTCTGGATAACAGGCCTCCGCTAAATGCCCGAATGTGAAAGTAGATTCGATGAAAGTGTATGTGTATGAACCCATTATCCATGACTCTTTTTGGGAGAATGGCAGGCTGTTTCAGGAAGAACACCATGGGCTTTATGTTAAAAAAAAAAAAAGAAAAAAGAATGAAGGCTCTTTTTGGAGAGGGTCGGTGTGTGTGTGGGAGTGACAGTGGAGAGTCCAAGCGAGAATTACAGCCCACGGTTTCCAGAGGAACCGTTTGTGCCTGTGACAGGGAGATTGAGTGGAGGAGGGCGCGTGGGAAGATGGTTTGGGATGGGGAGGGTGTGTGGGGTGGGTAGGGGGGGGTGGCTGGTTGATTTGGGCCGTCCGTGGGTGCCGGTGTGGGGGGTGATTTGTGTAGGACAGGAGTGGCAAAGGAGGTGCGGTGCGTCTTACCGGATTTCACACCAGATTCTGCTCCTTAATAATTTAATGTCCCCGATCGTTTTTGTGATCTAAAGGTTTTATGTATATTTCTTGATCTACTCACCAATGACGACTGGAGAAGTGTAGAAAAAGATGGCTAAAAACCTTTGCTAAAGCTATTATATTTGAATATGATCACTAGTGTTCCAATAGCTGCTTCGTAGTCCCCACCCCCATGAAAACCTCTGTGGCTATGGTAAAGAGCAGCTAACAGATTCTCTCCCCCCTCGTTAAAGATATTGTAATTGAGCATACTTGGCTACACAAACAAAATCTGATTTCTCTCTTTCTCCTTTCATCCCCCTCGTTACTACCTTGTTTGTATGATTAAAAATATTATAACTGGATATGCTGATTGTGCTAACGACAGCTAACTGTATGCTTGCTATGCTAACCAAACCTGATTTCTCTCCTCCTCCATCCCTCTCACCTAAACCTTGTTAACCTTGTTAAAAATACTATAATCGAATAGGTTTGCTGTGCTAGCAAAACTTGATTTCTCTCTCCTTCCATCCCCCTCGTCAAAACCGAGGCTATTATGACTGGATATGCAGGCTATGCTAATAATCGCTACTTTTTTCTGTCTCTTTCTCTCTCTCACCACCAGGGGGAGCCGGACAGCAGGGAGCTCCTGCGGAAGCAGCTGCTGGAGGCGAACCGCGTGGCTCAGGAGTACCGGCAGCAGCTGGCCCGGAAGGAGCGGGAGGCCGAGGAGTACCGGCTGCGGCTGGAGGCCATGTCGCAGGGCCAGGCCAATGGCACCGCCGCCCTGGGGGAGGAGGAGGTGGAGGAGGAGACCGTGGTGGTGCTGGAGCAGGAGGTGGTGACCGAAGAGGGGGAGGCGGAAGAAGGAGGAGGAGGAGCAGCAGCAGGAGGTGAAAGGGCAGAGGAAGAGCAGGTGGTGGTGGAGGAGGCGGAGCCTGCAGTGGAGGAGGCCCCGCCCAGTGCTGAGGTCACCTTGTAACGGTGGATCCTGCCCCCCACCCTCCCACCAAGCCCCCCCGAGACCAAACGGACACAACGGAAGGATTCATACGTGGCAAAAGCCCGTCCACTTCCTGTTTTCTGTTTCCTGTCCGCACATTACACAATTTGTTTTTTTTTTTTTTTTGCCCTTGTGTAAAAAGATTTGTTGATGTTTTTTTTTTTTTTTTACTCCTGTTAATGTTTTTTTTTTTAATGGACTTGTATAAAATGGACAACAGACGAAAAGGGTTGGGGGTGGGAACGGAGGTAGGGTGGGGTTGAGTGGGAGGGGTATGTCTTCATTGAGGGGGTTGTAAGTACCAGTCACATGACTCACATGAACCCCGCCCCCCAGGATGTGTGGAATAGGGGGAGGAAGTTCAGCAGTAGAAACACACTGAGGCCTGGAAAAAGCTGAGTGAAGCCCCTGACACCTGTACGGCAGCATCTTTCCACAGGCTTTCAGAATGTATTTGGGGGATCTGGGTGGCCCATTCTGGTGAGGCAGGCCAAGTGTGTGGAGGGGCCCCATGGTCTGGATCACACTAGTGCTGATGTTTCTCTGGCAGCCCATGTAAGTGTGGAGCATTGTTGCACTCAGCATTTCCCAGGGAAAGAGGGACAGTACCACAGGTGTTAGAAACCAGCCCTGGAGGGCCACAGTGTCTGTTGGTATTTGTAGTGTTTCAGCGCTTCATCACTTACGTTAGGTCAATGATTTTCTGAAGTGTCCACTGAAGGCCTACATTTTCCTTATCGTTGAAAGGACATCGTAAAAACCTGCAGACACTGCAGCCCTCCAGGGCTGGAGTCTCACGCCTCCGGGTTAAACCATGTGTCATTTACTCACCAGTGACCCCTGCTGGTGGGGAAAAAAAAAAGAAAAACGAACCCTCTTGTCGACTGCGGATGTGGTTAACGTCCTCCCTGGAACCTCACGGTTCGTAACCCAAAAAGTCACGCCTTTTAAGACCTGGGTCCTGATTCACCGCCTTCCTTTCCTGAACACGCACCCCTGAGTGCACGAGCTGGTGGGAGGCTTAAAGGGAGCTCTGAAAGCAGTGTGCTTCTTTAACATCACACACCCCCCTACCTCCTACCCCCTACCCCCTACCTCCTACCCCCTAACTCCACTCCCAAACCTTAAATTACATTTTACTTCCTGAGTCAGTGAGTGCTCGGCTTTGTCCTCTGGAGCTCCTGTGTGCACTTGGGTCCATAAGCCCCCCATCCCCCCACCCTCCCACCCTAACCAGGGTGCCGCTGAAAGCTGTAATAGACTCTGGTGAGCTCATGGCCCCCGTTGAGAAAATAATCAGTCTCTCATGCCAGCGTGAGGGAAGTGTGTCAGTTCAGTGTTCTTTGTGCTTTTTGTTTTCAGCTGCACGCTCCACTTTGTCTCTCTTTCTTTTTTTTCCTGTCCTCTTCTTTTCTCCTTTCCCTCCCCCATTCTCTCTTCTCCTTCTGGGCTTTCCCTCTCCTTGTTTTTTTGCTCTTTTTACTCCTCTCCGCTACTTTCTTCTCCCATTTTTCCTCTCTTCTGCTTTCCTCTCATCCCCATCCCCTTTCCTCTATTCTTCCTCTCCTTCTCCTCTGCTCCTCCTCTTCTTTCCTTCTCCTCTCCTCCCCTCTATCCCCCTCTTCTTTTCTCTCCAACCCCCTCCTCTTCTTTCATTCACCCACCTTCCTCCTTTTCTCATCCCCCTCTCCTCTCTTCTCCTCTGGGGTATATTTGTCCCAGCCAGCATCCTGTCTGTCTGTTTTACCCACATCTGTGTTGCAGGGCTCTCACTGAACCCCACAGTGCAAGTGGCCCTGTTCTAATTAGCAGCTAATTGTTTTGTCATCAAGTAGCCATGGCTACCCTGAAGCAGTCAAAAGTTTTTGTTGTTGGCTGTTTACTGTGGCCATGCTCATGTCTTTCAGGATTCCGAACTGATACTCTCTCTCCGTCTCTTTTCCGCTCTATGTCTCTGTCATACTCTTTTTCATTTTCTCTCTCTATATCGCTCTCTCTCTGTCAGGCACCAACGGCGTTCAAGTGTAAAATAGTTGATGGAGAATTGCTTGTTGGGAAAGGCCTCCACCCAACCCCAGTGTATTCTGGGAAATGTAGTCCTCCATTGACCACAGCTGTAGTGAGCAGCAGCACATGCCCTGCAATGCAATGGCTACACAGTCAGTTAGTCAGTGGTAGGTTTTCCCCGAGGCCGCAAGTCATCAAGGTCATCCTTGTCATATCCAGGTGCTGCTGTCACCATGGAGACAGAGTCACCGAGCAGAACTCTGGATCGGCAGCTGCTTCTCCACTTGAAGCCAACTCTTCCCTCACAAAAATGGAATATACTGCAACATATTGTACATTTACAGATGCTGCAGTACATATGTTTAAACAGAAACAGTCTTTAATAACAAAAAAAAATCACAATTTGACAGCTGCAGTTTTTTGGATATTTGTCTTACATATAGTGAAGTGTTGTAGAACCTATTCCAAATACTGTATATTCCTATAATATATGTTGATATATTTCAGTATATTTCATTTCTGCAAGGGGATTGTAGGAAATTGACCTCCCCCCCACCCCACTGCCAGAGGTTGCAAATCAACCTTGTCATCAATATTGGATCCAGTTGTGCTTACGACAGAGAAGGAGCCAAACACCACGCTGAAAGGTTAGATCAATAGCTGCCCCCCAGCACCTGTGCAGAGACCGTGTTAGTTCTGCTGTCTCGTCGTCATGGAAACAGACCCCTCCCTCTATGGCAGTGCTGTAAATTCTGCTTTCTCTGGACTGGGGGCCAAATAGCCTGATGATAGGAACAACATCTGTATTGTCTTTTTTCCATAAAAGTTAAAAAAGGGTTTCTGTTATAGATAATTTAAGTTCCCTTCCCCCTCCTCTTTTTATGAAAATATTACACAGCTTAATGTTTGCTTTTCTTCATTTTTTGGGGGTTTTTTGTTATGTTCCATGGAGATTATTTCATACCTACAGTACATACATGTTTGACTTGATGTTTTCAGTTTTCTTTTGCATTGTTACATAAAACCTTGTCTGATGTAAAATCTCCAAAAAGACAACTTTTCAGGCAATGGAAAAAAGCCAACTTTATATAATGTCATGAAATTGTGTTGGAAGAGCTTAAGTCACATGGTGTTTTGAACTTTATTAGTCATAGAGCCATAAAACTTTAAAAATATGCAATTGGTTATGTAAGATTTCTGTTCAAGCATCAACTTAAAAAAAGGATAAATGTTTGTTTTTGTAATGAGGCTGAAGTTAGGGTCTTCATAATTATCGGCTTTCTTTGGGTCCTAAGACAGTTGTGTTGATACCATGACTAGCTAAATTAAGACAGTTTAACATGCTCTACCCGGGCAGGTGAGTTCATCCTGGGTGTCAGGGTAAAACTCCTCTGCTTGTTGTAATTAACATTTCACCCACTTTGCCAGTGTGCAAAACTGTGGCTGTCGTTCTCCCTAATGTGAAAATGCTATGAACTTTTCTTTCAGTTTTCTTTTCTGATGCCGGTCAGCATGCACATGTTGAAGATGATTGCGTTCAGTGTAGCAGCCTGCACACAAAACTGTAAAGTGACCCAATATTATTTTTTTTTGTTTTTGTTTTGCTGTCTTTGTTTTATTTTGGTTTGTTTTTACCTCAATCAGCAGGTGGCACTACACTTAAAGAGATTAACCTGTTAAAGACAGGTGAAATGCTCAAAAAAAATTCAGGGTTGCCAGAGCAGAACTAGCCTTTTATAAGTTTTACATAGTGCTTGTCGTGTATTTGAATGCTTGTCAGCAAGCAGCACTGTCCAGTCCTTTAAAAGGACATCTAGTGATACGTTAATTGGGATTTATACCGCAGCTCAGTTAAAAGCTTGATTCTGATTGGTTGAGACATCAACATAGGCCTAGAATCATTTCGTTTATTTGTATTTGAATTATTAGTTGCCATAGTAAAAGGAGAATGAACCAGTCCAGGCTGTGCAGTTTCTGGAAATAAACCACTGTTAGTGTGAGTGGTTAGTGAACACTCAGTTTGGTCTCTGGACTGCATCTCACCACCCTGTCTTGGGCTATTTTGATGCAACCTCACCGTCTGTCCTGGTTTATTCTTTGTGTATGTAGTACTTTGGTTGTTTTTGAGAGGGAAACCTGTCTAAGGTCCACATTGTACACCCTTCGCCCACTTCATTCAGCCAATCTTAACGGGCCTTCAAATTTCAGAGGCCCTTTTTTGTGCCACTCACAGAAATTGTTTTTTCTGTTTCTTATTGAGGGAGTCCTGATAAGTTGTTTATTATTTCTAATGTACGTATGTATAGAAACACTATCAGGGATTGTCTTCCAAGACAGATTTTTGTTGAAATAATACACAACAAAAAGCAATACAACAATAATTGTAAACCATACAGGAAGGAAAAGCGAAAAAGAAAATAGTTTTGTAAAAGAAGTTCCTTTTTTAAAAAAAGAAAAAGAAAAAATTTGTATAAAAAGTATTTTTTAGAATGCAATAAATATGCACTCATTTACAATTTGTGTTTTTTTGTTTTTGTTTTGTTTTATTGGCTTTTTTTGGAAGGATTTAGTTTATGGCGTTGGTTTCTCTTAATTTAAGCTCAATCGAAGTTCACCTTATTCAACTGGCATTTGGTGGAGTTATGAAAAATTTCATTGTACGCAAGAATGACCTCAGAATATTATTTTTCATTTCATTTCCTCCACTTCCACAAAAACAAATACAAACCAAAACCAAGAGAAAAGAGGTTTAGCATACAGTGAAGTCTTGCTGGATGGTATTTGGACAGTTGGTTTCAAAATTCAAATCCACAAGCAGCAACTGCCAACTTTGGAATGCTGGGGGTTGTCGGGCATTCTTTGACCAGTGTGCAATTTAAACGGTTTTAAACGGTCATGCTGTTCTGAAAAGACAGCAAAGAAAACCACAGTTTAGCATTTAAAATGTGAGAATATGGCAAATTATACCTTTACGGTGTCTGTGGGGTAAATGACGTGTCATTAGATACGAGGTGAAAAGCGAGGGAGGGAAACCTGCGTGTTTGAAAGGCAGGACATAAAATCACAGGCTTCAACCAAAAACGTATGTCTTTCTGTCCTTACTTTGTTTCCTCACCTGATCTATAGAGTATTCACAGCTGAATGAGGCAGACGCTTAATCTAGTCTGGTGGTGTCAAACTATAGAGAGCCATGTACTGGTTTTTATTCCAGACTGTCCTCCTAATAAGATAATTAACTAACTGTTCATCACGTAATTATATTAATAATGTATTAACTACTTAAGTCACATGGGTTTGCATATAACACATATGATGTGAGTGGTTTACTTGAGTTGTCTAAATAAGGGTTGCTTATATTCACTGCTTTCATACATATGACTGAATGACTAATTGAACCGATGAGGGCAGCATTAATTGGAATAAAAACCAGTCTACAGGCGGCAAACAAACAGGATTAATTTGCCAAATAATGGTCACAAAGGCGAGTGTGTTGGTGATTAGAGTACATGAATTAATCTTGATCTTGGCAGTTTGCAGTTTGGTTTTTTTAAAAGATGATTATGAGTAAATTAGGTTTAGTAAGATGTGTAGTGAAGTCACATTATTCTGTTTGTTGCTTGACATTACGAGTTTGGCAGCTACTGGAATTATACACACACACACACACACACAAATTGGCAGCCTTAACGAACAAAAAGTTTCAGCTGAATCAGTCATTTGAAGTTAATGACTAACCGCTCGATTGCGCTGTGGATTTGAATTCCGGCCTCAAGCCGTACCGCACAGAATTTTGTTTGCTGTCGAACGGTTCCCTTTTCAAATCTGCCCCTTTTTCCTTGCGACTCGCTGTACCATACCGTATGCTCTTTCATCTTCTCGCAGTTCCTTGCTGGTTTTATTTCTGGCCCGAAGAAGTAGCTTACCGCACAGAGAAGTTTCACAAACTTATGTGTCATTTTTTCGCAGTGTATTGGAGGACAGAGATGAAAGTCTCTCTAGTCCAGATGATTCTCACTGATGGCTGACGCAGGAGGAGTCAGGTGTCTCTTACAGGAAAAGCTGTCATCTTTGGTTTGGAATCTCGGGATTGGAAAAGCACCTGGCCGTCCTGAAGAGACTTTAGAAACCCCCGTGTAGAACATGACAGAGAGAGGGGGAGATGGAGAGAGAGAGAGAGAGAGAGATTGGTGCTTCAAATAGCTGAAACAGAGAGAGAGAGAGGGTATGGGTATGTCGTGTATTGTCTCCCATGGAAACTGTCGCAGCAGTAGGAAACGTGTGAAAACTCCTGTGCCGAATATTTATGTGGAGCAGCAGTCCAAAAAATGTGGATCGGTGAGACCGGACATGATGTGGAAATGTTTTGTCGCAGCTGGGTAGATTTATGCTTTGCAAGCTGACCTATGCAGGCTTACCTCATATTTAAACAATGCACTGAAATGGGTATGTGCTAACCACAAATGAATGCATCCATATACAAATGCAGCCAGTAGCTTTTCAGTGTTGACAGTTTCTCCTCCAGAGTGCTCAACAAACCTGTGCAAACCATTGCAGTTAGGGACCATCTGAAAACTACAGTCCTATATATATATTTTTAAAAGTTTCCCCAACAACAAAACAACAGGAACAACAATGCACCATACGTGGGTGTCCTCGATTACTACAAGACAAAGGTGGAAACATAAGATACATGTAAAGAAAAGAACTGAAATAGCCAAGCTTAAGACCTCACTGCACAAAGCCGCACACAATGTGGAGGTCTATAAAACCTTTTTACATAGTTTTTAAAAATATGGTTTAGTGTTAATATTCCAAAATGTGGCAGGCAACATTTTACTTCCTCCATTAATTTGGTTGTAGGCGTCACTTCAAATTTGTACATTGATTAAAATAAATAAATAAATAAAAAACAAAACATTGCTCTCACCTGCTTGGAAAGTTTTGTAACCAAATGGATCAAAAACTTTAAATTAAGGATTTTCACTAAGAACTTTTATCACACGGAGTTGAGTTTAGGGGACATGAGTTAACAGGAGAATGTCCACGGCAGACTAGTACCACCCTTAATTGAAAAGTTTGGTCATTAGCTTAGTGGGCTAATTTTCGTATTACCGAGGAACAGTCGGTAAAGGCATTGGTTCCAGTATGACTTCAGACCCACCAATCCTCATTATGCAAAGAGAGAGGGCCATTCAGTGCATCTAGACTAATCGTTTTCCTGCTTTTACGGCTCGTTTAATGTTCGTTAACAGCTCATTTCAGCGTTGAGTGCATTAGTCCTGTGGGTGGTGGTGTTTGAGTCTACTGCACTGGCCGTTTCCCGCTACTTCCTGTCCACACCGTGGGGCCGTTGAGCACCCACCAGGGAAATAACACCATTTTAAGTCACTGCAGGTGTTGACGTGAATGAGGGGAAGCGGGGGGAAAAATGAATACTGCGACCTTTTGCTATGACATTTTAATGCACACTTCTTTTCAAAATGGCACCGCCATCGGTACGGGGATTCATTTCAGGCAAAACCCCGCTCTCCACTCGGCGGGCCAGAGAGGTGACTTGTCGTGGTTTCAAACAGCCGGAAACTCTTATCAAAACAGATTCTGTTTTTCAGTATCATGAAAAAAATGTATTTATTAACCCTTCAGTTTCTTGGCTACCCTTTTCTTTGGATCCTAGAACATTCAGGAAGACATTCACAAAAGTTCATGAAAAAGTAGGCTCACATTCCCATCTGTAAAGCTGTTCAATTTCCAAGATGTTTGCCCTCAACATTATTTGCCCGAAATGTTGCCCTTTTTGCTACTTTAACAGAGCTTGCTAGGAATTATAGAATTATATTCAAGGAGTGCTCTCTCACAGCAAGTTTGAATCTGGCCAAAATCGTCCGTCTGTGTTCATGGAACATTTCGGGCTGGTTTCGCAGACATACGCTAAGGCTAATCCTAGTCTAACTGAAAACTTCAGTAAAGATCTCCGCTCAAAAAAAAAAAAAAAAGTTTTGTTGTAAGACTGGTCTTTATCCTACTGAGGAAACTTGCCTGTTGGGTTTGCATCTCACATGCTGGATAGAATAAGAGCCTTTCTCCAATAACTTCTCTCTTATAACCACTTTCTGCATTTAGTTATTTTAGGCAGATAAATTCCTGTATTTTTATTGCCAGCTTTACTGTATAGGCACAGCCAGCAGCTCACACGTATCAATTTTAATGGTTTCTCCTCCAACGCGCCCAATGACCCCATCGCCTTCTTTACATTTCCCCCTCTCGCAAAGCATTCTGTAATTAAATTATCCCCAGTGAAGAGGCTGAAAGCTTTATTTAATGTGTTTTTTATTTCAGATTTTGTACACAAATGTTTCCCCCGAAGGAGTTTATTATTACGAAAAGAAGGCGTCTTAAAAGATAAAGAGAAGATAAGTGTTCTTTTGTCATCCCATTACATCTTAAATTGATTCAGAATATTGCGCACACAAAGTACTCACATTATCAGTCTAATGGTCCTATCTGGAGCTATTAAGAGACGGCATGAATAATAAGAACATTTTGGTCTGCTCTTTTATTTTTTTACATATTTATTTTTAAAAAGTGCCCAATCTCACGGTACATTCAGCAAGTATGACGCTGTTGACCCTTGATTTAAAATGAAAACTTTTGTGCTTAAATATTACACAGCTCTGTGTTGAATTTTGCATGCTGTTCAGATCCAGGTCTATCTGATTTATACCGTCAAAAAATAATTAACAATAAATAAATGAAAATAAAATAAATAGCACAGGCAAACAAGCCAAACTTATTAGACATTAAAAATGACTGGATTTAAACTCTCCCTTTCCTTTAAAAATGTATGTCATATGTTACGATATTGTATAAGTGTATATAATGTCTCTTTGGGCTGAACATGAAAAATCTAATAATAATAATAATAATCTAATAATAATAAAAATAAAAATCTAAACATATGCAAGTTTTTTCAACTGAATATGCCATCAAAACGTTATATTGAGCCTCGACGAAGGGGAGAAAAAATGTGTTACAGTTTTGCAATGTGTGATGTGGCATGTGTCCCTCTTTGCATAGCACAGCTGAATCTGAGGGCCTGTTCTAATGGAGGCAGAGAGGCTTTGAGCAGAAACACCACCGGAAAGCAGATGGAAACTGTAATTGGGTAATAATGTTTGAAGGATAAATGTCTGTTGAGGCCCATTGCCCGACTGCCGGCTAGAAAAAAATCAATCTGCACACACAAATTGCTCACGAGTACATTTCAAACTCTTTCAGCTCAAAGATGTAAATAATATTTTGGGATATGTTTTCCCACTTGTCACCCAACAGTTATGTTTTGAAACTATGTCAATAGGAAACATCTGTCTTTGGCTACTAATGTGTTGGAGTAGCATCTGTCTTTGGCTACTAATGTGCTGGAGTGTACATTTGACAGTAAACACACTTAGAGGGACTTGCATTGCTCAAATTTGCACACTCTATCCACCAGCGTTCTCCTAGCTAACAGAAAATGTTCTAGTAACATTGGGAAGAATTTAGGTCATATTTATACTGAGGTTTGACATAATGTTAGAATTTGAATGTTAATCAAACATTCTAAGAGTGTTACATTGTTCCAAATAAGTTCTGTTAAGGTCACAAGACAACATTTCAGGTAAATAACACGCACAAAATCTACACATGCAACGATCTGAGAATGCTCTTGCAACCCAAATTTGTCTCCTGGGCTGTCTGGGAATTGAACCTGCAACCTCTGCGCTGCATTCCTATATCCCTAATCAGGGACCTCCTAAAAGCCAGCTTGACTTATCCTGACAAATCTGAAAAGTGATAAAACTGTGAAAATTAGTGAAAGTATGTTTTGGCCTTCCTCTTAAAACAGTTTCACATGTATCTGTACCTATCATATGTACATATAAATAAATCACAATGGCACTGTTCTGTTTCCAGCATTTCATTTAATGAAAGAGTGTTTTACATGTTTACTTTTGTTTTTGTCGCACCTCTATTCTTGTGTGCTGAATTGTACTGCTGCTTTTTTCATGTACATTTATTGTTTCTCCTTTGTGCTGTTTTCCCCCCGTAGGGACTAATGAAGTATCTATCCATCTATCTGTCTGCATCTGTCTGTCTACCTGTCTAATCTATCTGGAGTAAATTAAATGAATAGCGGAGTTAACTGAAGCAGAGGAAGGGAGAGCGTTATCTGTAGAGGTGTGTGTGTGCGCGCGTGTGTCTCACTCTTAATTACAGCGTTAAGGTGTGCTGAGCAGCATGACTGGGGCGTGTTTGATTGATGTTGTGCGTCTGTCTGGGGCCTGCAAAGTCGCTGGAGGCTGAGAGACAGCAGGGGAGCTGCAACCAGCACTGAGAGACTGACTGAGCTCCCTCTATAGTTACTCTACCACCAGCACTGACTGAGAGACTGACTGAGCACCCTCTATAGTTACTCTACCACCAGCACTGACTGAGAGACTGACTGAGCTCCTTCTATAGTTACTCTACCACCAGCACTGACTGAGAGACTGACTGAGCTCCTTCTATAGTTACTCTACCACCAGCACTGACTGAGAAACTGACTGAGCTCCCTCTATAGTTACTCTGCCACCTGCACTGACTGAGAAACTGACTGAGCTCCCTCTATAGTTACTCTGCTACCTGCACTGACTGAGAAACTGACTGAGCTCCCTCTATAGTTACTCTGCCACCTGCACTGACTGAGAAACTGACTGAGCTCCCTCTATACTTACTCTGCCACCAGCACTGAGGTAATGACTAAGCAACCTCAGAGTGCTGGAGAACAGGTCTAAGAGAGAGAGAAAGGAGAGAGAGGGAGGGAGAGAAAAAGAGAAAGGCGAGGAGATAGAAAGGGAGGGAGGGAGCAAGAGAAAGAGAGAAATTGGAGAAGAATAGTGAAAGGGGGGTAAAAAAGAAACAAAGGTAAAGAGCAACAGGGACAATTAAACTGAGAGAAGGATGGAGAGGGCTGAGAGAGAGAAGTATGCATGGAGGAAGACCGAGATGGGAAGGAAGAAGTCAACAGGGAGAGAGAGAGAGGGACAGAAAGAGAGAACAAGGGAGGGAGTAACAGAAGAAGGGGGGGCAAGACTGAGGGAGAGAGAGAACACCTCAAAAAAAAAAAAAAAAACATGAAAAATGAAATATCATTTTAATGTTTACCATTCACGTGTCTGTGCAGCAGTGTGTCAGAAACAGAGAAAGGGAGGAGGAGGAGGGGAGGAGAGAGACGCTGAAGGACTGAGAGAGTACAGCCTGTACCAGGTGTGAGATGTTCCAGCCCTCCTGTTTTATTGAGGCTCATTCTGTTCTGAGCGTCTCCTCTCTCAGCGTTGTGAGACGGGAGCTATAGCTCCACACTGCCTGTGGTGAGCCGCCCCTCTCCTATCAGCACTCTCTCTCTCCTTCTGTCTGTCTCCCTCTCTCTCTTTCTCTCTTTCTGTCTCCCTCTTTCCCCCCCTCTCTCTCCTTCTCTCTGTTTCCCCTCTTTCCATTTCTCTCTCCTTCTCTCTGTCTCCCTCTCCCTCTCTCCTTCTCCCTGTCATTCAAATTCAAATGAACTTTATTGGCATGACCACACATTAGCAATAGTACCATCAAAGCGATATTTTACCTGTACTACAAATTAACAACAAGACTAATAACAATGAAGTATGTAATACTTTAGGTACATATGTAATACCTTTCATATGTGTGTGTGTATGTACACACACACACACGCACATACCTATGAACACACACACACACACATATAATATATTATATACATATACCTCCTCTCTTGTCCTCTCTCCCTCTTTCTCTGTCTCTCTCTTGTTCACTCCTAATGTCTGTCTCTTTCTCTTGAAGGATAAACAGGATGGGGAATGACAGGTCTCATCAATAAATCAATGATAGCTTGTAAACAGCACTCCCAGCTCTGCGTTTGTGTAAACTGCCTTTTAATTACCAGCTCATTACAAAGAGGTGATTTCAGGTGTAAATCTAAAAACAAATCGTAAAATCAGAAATTCACTTTGTCACTTCGGAAATTATGTAACAGGGTACAGACTGTGGGGCCCATCCACACACTGGAGCAGTGTCTTAACAGGATGCAGACTGTGGGGCCCATCCACACACTGGAACAGTGCCTTAACAGGATGCAGACTGTGGGGCCCATCCACACACTGGAACAGTGCCTTAACAGGATGCAGACTGTGGGGCCCATCCACACACCGACAAGTGGACCAGTTTTTACGTCTTTTTACCTATTGTTTAGAATTCCATCAATTGTTTAGAATTCCGTTCATGTGTGTTCTCGTTATGAGTGGAACTGTGGATTAAGCAGGGCCCCCTTGAAAAAGAGACGTTAATCCCAATGCGACTTCCTGCTGAAATAAGTGGTTAAATAAATAAATAGAGGCTCCTCCCTCTCACCAGTGAAGCGTTTGAATCGACATCGGCGAGGACCAGACGTGCCCCCCAGGCTGGTGTCTGAGTGGCCTTCTGACAGTGTCGTTTCCGTAAAAAAAGAGCTTTTTATTTATTAGTTTGTGTTTCCGACACAACACTGAACACAAGCAATAAATCAAACCAGTGCAGGCCTGTCTCGTGCTTTCACACTAATCACCTACCGCAGGAGCCGTGTGTATGTGTGTATGCGTGTATGTATGTGTGTGTGCATATATATGATTGTTTGTAGGGGTAAAGCTACAGGACAACATTTGTGTGTGAATATTTGAGCGTGCATGTAAAACTGCAGGCAAATGTTTGTGTGTATATGATTGTGTGTGTGTGTATGTGTATGCATGTCAGGAGAAGCATAGGTATGTGTGCACATGTGAGTGCGTGCGTAAAACTGCATGCATGTGTCTGTTACTGTTTCAATGTGTGTGTGTGTGTGTGTGTGTGTGTGAGACTGACCATTCATGTACATGCATAAGACTGCAAACACATGTGTGTGTGTGTGTGACAGCACACGCATGTACTTTAAAGCATTGTTATTTGTTACTGTCAGTTGTCTTTCCTCATGTCCAGTGTTCTCTGGCCAACTCTCGTAGTCTGTGCCAGTTTTCCCCCTCTATAGCGGATGATGAGTATCGATTTGTTCATCGTTTTTCTCACCGACCGGCGACAAAATCCCCATGGGTTTGTGTGGGGGGGTGGGGGTTTGGGGGGTGGTGGCGGTAAGGGTGGAAATCAAATCATCGGCGAGATGCCTGGAGAGTTTGAGGGGTCTCGCTCTAACAGGTTTGAGATGGGGTTGATAAAGATGGATTATGGGAATTGTAGTTTTCATCAGCGGCCCCATTCCCTCCTCCCTTTGGGCCTCTTGTCACTGTACCACCAAACGCTTCCATTGTAAAAGACTCCTGCCAAGGAGAGAGGGGCCTTAAATTAAAGATTTATGTTCCTCAACCCTCCTGGTACATCAAAAATGGAAAAGCACTCTTTATGGTAGTGGGACTGGTCTCTGACCAGCAGCTGGTTTTATTGTTCTAAATGCACTATTTTGGCTCATATGGGAAAAGTATTCCGCCAGTCTGTGAGTGAAGCTGCGGTAGGACTTAGATGACACAGGTGTGTTGTTAGCTGAGAGAGCCTCTTTATGTGTAACACCACGGAAACAAGATTGTGGCCATTATATTAATATAAACAAACATACAAAAAATATAATATATAAAAATATAAACAAGTAAAATCAATTCCCAAAGAGACAAATGAAAAACTATAGCCTGTTAAATCAGGCGTTTTAGTGTCGTCGCATAACAAAAGACAGTACCTTGTTACATGGACCTGTGTTGGTCAATTTGAGCCAAAGAAGAACCATAAAATATCCAGAAGCAGAAATGACTCTGTTACCTTTAAAATGACTCATTGAGCCCAAAAACGTAGGTGCCTCTTTTTTTTGCGGGGCCAGACATTCGGCTCACAGTAATTGAGGGCTGAGAAATTCAATTCAATCTTTCTTTTTTTCAGGGGGTGGGGAGGTTAAGGGACATGAGGTGAGTTACAATGCAAAATTTTTTTTAAAAAAAGATTGAATTTATAGAGAACAATAATATCACAGGATATTACAAAGAACAAGACCAGGAAAAAAAAAGCCTTTGTTGAAATGACATTGTGCGGATTTTTAAAGGAAACACAATGTGTTGTCATGGGAACAGAATGGGCAGTGTCTCCGATCTTGGAGCTGTGACTTGGGAGCATTGCTTTCCTGACACGTGCCCAGGCTAATTAGCCCTGGAAGTGCCTCGTTAGGTGTGCCCGAAACACAGGAACGCTGTGAAGATAAGACACAAGTCCTGCTGGGGTGTGTGTGTGTGTGTGTTTGTGTGTGTGAGGATCTTGCTGAAAGAAAAATCACCCAGGGAGAATTTAGTCCCTCAACAAATGCGCAACGGAGACACCAAGTCTCCTTCAGAATGCTAATTATTATTATCATTATTATTTTTAAGCAGGAGATAAAAAAAAAAAAAAAAAAAAACGTTTCCTTTATTTTTTTTTAACGGTAGCTTTACAACAGGGAATGTGAAGCTGTTGCCATTTTCGGTTTTGTTTTGTCTTCACGATTAAGGTACTTTTATCATTGTCCATCCCCACCAAAACAACAACAACACCAACAGTAAGATCCAACCTTAGAACAAGAACAGTGAATGAAGAACAGAAAGATTAAGTTAATTGGTTGCACCCAATTTCAGCTGCTTGATTTAAGGCTCAGATTGCATGTAGATAGTCCATCTGGCTTCCAATGGCATAATTTTGCTTGTCAGTTGAAATGAAACCATGAAAACCTGGCTCACTTCAACAACCGCTGCTACTTGTATAACACCTGAGAGAAGCAAGGCCTGGCCAGTTTTACACCAGTACGCAAAGAAGCGGAGGACCTTCATTTTACCTGCCACTGAGCGGAGATTTTTTCCCCTGAACTGACGATGTGCATAATTAAGAGTTTGCCCTGCTGTGCTACGGTTGGAATCGTGAAGCTCCCATCTGCGAAGCAATTCCAGCTTTTACATTCGGGAGCAATTCGCGAATCACGAAATTCCACAATCCGTCATTCCCTCACTGGGTATCGCAAGGCAACGGGGCATTTAGAGACGGAAAGAAAGAAAAATGCGACCCGTCCTTTGTTTTAGCAACGACGCATGCGGCATGGAATGTCAAACAGCTCCTCGGCCGGCGACTTGCTGCGAGCGATTGCTTGCGCCGCGGTTAATGAGCTGAGGATCTGACATCTTTGTTGGCCCAGCGCACACCACGTGGCAACAAAAGCCATTGTTTGGTTCCATGCTGATCGTAATTGCTGCCTGACACAGATAAAAAATAAAAAAAAAACTGGCGGGTACATTCAGAGAGAGTCCAAGTGACAGCATGGACAACACCAAAGTGCCACCCCACTTCAAGCATCTCAGCGTATAATGAATGGAGTAACTATTAATTAATTCTGCATTAAACTGGAAATAAAACTAACCAACACAGGCTATGGTACTTCCTATGTGCGTGAATCATTGCACGAAGTAGTAGACGAAAACTCTGTGATGCTTTAAATAAAACAAGGCTGGACTACATTAATAAACAGGTCTGTGTATTGGCTTTACACCTCAGCTAAAGTGCCTAAAACTTTAAGCTGTTAAGGGATCTTATGGTGAATACAGTGTTTCTCCAGTACTTTTAGATATTTTGCAGGTTATCGAAAGTTGTGAAATCACATATATAGTTATAATTATTCTTGAGACACACCACACCATACATAACATGACATGGTTTTAGTTCATTCCTGGGCGAACATTGACAAAGATTAATCTGATCAGGCGAAGTTTTTCTATTGAAAATGTTCACGTGTGATCAATAGGCTAGGGCAGGGGCCCCCAAAATAATGGCGCCAGAGACTCGCGACCCCCACATATCCCCGGAGGTGGTTGAAGCACACAAACGTTCACGCACACATGCACTAATAGGCCTATTCATACAGGGTGCAGCGCTTTGACAACACAAAATAACACAACAGCCTAACAACCACAAATGCATTCATTTTTATAGCAATAAAGTAACATTAAACTAACCTAATGAGATGAGTGGGCACTATGCAGTGATCAGATTTTTTGATTCTGGAAATCATCTTGCGACCCCCCCCTGTGTCTCACAACCCCCTGGGGGGTCCTGAGCCCCCACTTTGGGAACCCCTAGGCTTGGGCATGTCTTGGTGACATAACATGGTCAGGCCCAGGATTCCTGTTCGTACCACTGAAAACCTGAAAAACATGCACACACACACACACACACACGCACACACACACACACACACACACACGCGCGCACACACACACACGCACACACACACACACACACACACACACACACACACACACACACACACACACACACACACACACACACTCACACACACACACTCACCCTCACTCACACACACACACACACACACACACTCACACACACACACACACACACACACACACACACACACACACACACACACACACACACACACACACACACACACACACACACACAGAATCCAGCTCCTCCATTTTATTTTGGGGATTTCGGGCCGATGTTATGTTCTTGTTTTCCGCCTTCCTCCCTCCCTGTTGTTGCCATAGTCTGAATTGAGATTCGTGAAACAGTCGCACAGCCACCTGCGGTCTGGGTATTAGTGGGACGATAGCTTCGGCACGGGTGGCGCGTAGCAGTTCTCAAATGGAACGTTTGAGACAAATCTCTCCCTAGCTGCGAGGCTCCGCCAGACCGACCGCGGCACGAAACGGGAGCCACGCATAACAAATGGCTGTGGCGTTTCATCGCCTACCTGAGGGGATTTTTACAACTCGGTGGCGGGGGGAAAGTTCGCCGCTTCTGGACTCCCAAGCTGTTTGCCACAGCTTTGGGGGAAACTGAATGAAGTCAACAACTCCACTGAGTGTTTTCCTTTTTCTGTTTCAAGTTTTTTTTTTAATGTTTGATACTCAGACTGAAGAAAAGACAACATCAGCTGGGCTTTGTCAGAAAAACTAAAAATTTTGTGTACTTCCCTTCCTCCTTCCTGCTCCTGATCTATACAGCATGGGCAGGTGAAACCAATATGGTAGAAATATCATCAAACCAATCAGTGAGAAAAAAAGGTTCTACTGGGATTTATTGATTGTAGTCATAGGAGAACCCCTTATGTCGTATATAGGATCATTAATGCACCATTTGGTACTATTTACCCTGTCACAGATATCACACAAATCTTGGTCTCCAAAGATTCTCCAAAAATTCTCTAAATTATTACGCAGTTATTCACTAAAATACAGGCAGGATTATAATGATGTCACAAGTCTGCACTTTCAAAACAGACCTTCCATGTTTAAATATGTACACTGTTTGGCCTCACTTGTCTGGAACAAGTTGAGCAAGATGCTATGTGCACTAGCAAACAACGTGCTTATTAAATTCAGTCCGTGTGATTGAAACAAGGTAATTACATTTTAGACTGAACAATAACTATGTAAGATAACATGAAAAGCCCACCTGCACTGGTTCGCTGTGGTCAGCCTATGGTAGGCCTGATTGCGAATTCATGGTGTTGACAGTGATTCTAGGGGCCTTCCTGTAGGAAAAAAAATGAGCTGGTGTGACATTAAGTGCCTGTTGGACCTTCATGTGGCACATCCAGACACAACTGCAATTTTTTTCATCCAAGACACTGAAAGTGGAATGTATTTGCTGATAATCGCACTTGAGCACTAATTAAGGTAGAATATTTGTTCATGATTTCTCTTGAAAACTAATTAGCCGGAATAATGGCATGTTCGGTTTTCGGGTGGAGACGGCGCCCGTGTATTTTCTTTCAGGCGTAGGCGACGTTATGTAATTTTGCTGTTTTAATTTATTGCTCCCATACTGACATCAGCACCCCACGGTCCAGAGGCGGCCGCCCTGTCAGCGCATCCTGATGGTGATGCACTTATCCTTTTCACCTTCTTGTTAGTCTCATTATCGTTTTGACATTATCTGACCGCCGTCGTGGCGATGCTTTCTGGTAAGGTTAGCAGTGGCAAATAGCATTTATAAGCTTATTTATTTATTTCTTTTTTTAAAAAGCCTTTTTCCCCCTTTGACAGACACAGGTGTGACTATCGGCTTGGCAACGAGACAAAAGCCCCCACGGAGGCTGATCGCTGCGAGCCGTTCTCTGGCGTCGGGCGATAAGTGGGATTGAGGAAGAGATGCCCTTTCAAACACACGCGAGGCCATCCAGTCGTATCGTCTTTATCTGTCGCATGGAGAAAAAAAAATAACGAAGAGAAAAAAACCCCGGCACGCAAGCTGATTAGTCTGTTTGTGCGTCTCTCGCCTTCTTTTCTCGGCTTCCTGTGGTTTTATTTTCTCCCCCCCCACCTGCCCTCCCTCCATTCTTCCTCTCTTTTATTCTGCTTCTTTTCTCTTTCCTCTCACGCGCCAAGCTTATCTGTTGCTGTGTTGTTTCTTTCCAAACACACCACCCCCCAACCCCCCCGCCCCTCCTGATAGGGATTGATTAAGCCGGTGAAAGGAACAATGATTTAAAAAAAAATTAAAAATACATAAATAAATAAAAAAAGAAAGCTCTCTGGAGTTTGATTGGCAGCGGATTGTGCATAATGTCCCTCCGTTCTCTGTTTGCCAAAGACTGAATAATTTGCTTGGACAGTATTCTCTGATTAGCCTACCCCTCAATAAAATGGCGATTCTTGAACGCCCATAGCTTCTGTGGGCCTCTTGCGTCTCTTCAATGGAGTTCCCCAGCTTGGCTATCACCCAAGACCAAACCGAGTCTCAATAATGACTCAGTGCTATTATGGGTGAAGCACTGTAGCGTAATGGTTGCAGGAGCTGGTCCTCCACCCAGAGGGTTATGGGTTCCACCCCCAGGTAGGATGTTGCCGTTGTACCCTTGGGCAAGGTACTTAACATGAATGAATTTCTTCAGCAGATAGAGTGTAAAAAGATGAACCATGTAAGTTGGATTCCAGATACCTGTGTCTCGTAAATGCCTAAAATTTAAATGTAACCATTTTGGTGGACATCGCAGGGAGCCTAACCAAATGGAATGGATTTCACAAGAGACACAGGGAATCACCCAGTAGGCCAGTGCCGGGTTTTACTGGTAACTTACAATATGAAGGCAAGCTTACATCAGTATCTACCAAACCGTTCCAACTATTACATTGCCATTAAACCCACCAAGCACCTGATACATATGCAATACAGGCCCTGTAATTCAGGTTGATATCCAGAATTACTGAGAGAGCTTTGCTACTGGGCCCCTTTCTGCATGGTTAGCTAAAACATTTCTCATTTTATCACAGGTTTCTAAACTCACTGAGAAACATTTAAGTGCATTAGTCGGAAAAATCCCCGCAGGTAAATTCTGCAAGGAGAATACTTAAAGGGTAGCAAAAATGTGGTAAAAAAAAAAAAAAAAACAAGCCACGGCACACAAATACAGCAGTGTGGGTTTTGGAGTGAGCAACATAATTTTGGAGCCCGTCCTTGCGGGAACATCCTTTGATGTGCGGCGCTACAATGGAGGGAGAAGGAGTGGTTGAAGGAAGTGTGGAACCGAAGGAAACGTGAGACACAATGGGACGAGATGTCTGAATCAGTTTCTGTTTTCTTCTCTATTATTTCTCTCTTCCTTCCTCTCTCCTCTCTCTCTCTCTCCTCTTCCCTCCCTTCTTCTCTCCCTCTCTCTCCACGCTCTGTGATTTTTCTCTGTGAAGCTGTGGTTGCAGGTGGGAGACAAGCGGTTGCCATCAAGACCTATTTTGGGGGTGGTTTCCATGGGAACCAGCTGTAATGGTGGAGCAGGAGGAGAGCTGTGGTGAGATGGGTTGGAATGGTGGGGGGGGGTTGTTAGAGAAGCGAGGGGGTGGCTACTGGCTTGTCAGTCACACTTCCTCCACTCAGACAGCGAAGTCGTACGTTCTCACGCCACCAACCAGACAGACACCCTCTTCGTTTATTGGCTGGCGTCTGATATCCGTGTGTTGTCCACCTGGAGCAACAGGTGACATGATGGGAATACTGTTATTGGATTGTGATTGGCTGGCTCTGGGTCCAAGGCGGCAAGTGAGTCAGTAAAAAGCCAATTAATGAATTCAGTAAAATATAAAAACAACTTATGGTCATTCAGAGTTCATGGTCTTAGTAGTCATAGGCTACCTTGCTGATCGATGTCTTTGCAGATTCAAATTAAGAGCTTGTACCCCCCGAAGAAATAGAAATAGAAATTACCCACAGTGCACCTGGACTTGCCCCTGGGTGTTGTAGTACTTTTGCAAATTGGCTGTGCATGGGGAGAAATATCCGCAAACTATCCCCTGGACTTACCCGTTTGCTGAAGTTGGGTATAGTACAGTAGGGCTGAAGTTCAGGTGCATTGTGGGTAATATGTCTCCCGTTTGGAGAGTGCAGGGGGAGCTATTACCCACAATCCACCTGGATTCCCCCTTTGCCGTAACCATAACGCAGCGCAGAGTTTCGTCCAGGTATGTCAAGACTGATGTCATGAAATTGTGCCCCTAGACCTCCGCACGGGGCATTAACATGGAAAACATCACACTACCATTTGCAGAAGGTCTCTGCTATTAAGTAATTACATTACTGGGGATTATGTCTCAAGGACTATTACCCAAGAACATTAGGGAGGGGGAGTGGGGGGGTTCGGAGGGCCAAGCAGCTGTGTGTCATCGTAATTATACACCACCCCGACCGACGATGAAGGGCTTTTCAGCGCAATTACTTGCCTCTGTGTAGCAACGTTGGCTTGACTGTACAAACACACATACACACACTGCCACTTGAAACCTCACATAACACATTGATAGAGTCCTGGGGAAGCTCCGAGATGGAGATTTGACTCCGCCCGGACAAATCCCCAAATGCTATGGGGTTTTAGGCTGCAGCCAGGTTTGGCAACCACAAAGGAGGGCCGTTGCCGGGCGGAGTTCACCTTGAGCCAAGCAGCTAATGTGCTCCAGTGCGCTGGGAGGCACCATAGTGCCATGCTATTCACCTGCAGGTCCTGAGGGACGCAGAGAATGCAGGTGTTTGCTCGAACCACACACTGCACCACCTGATCTTCCTAATTAACTTACCTCCATGGTCCGGGAGTCTTGCGTTCCTCTTACCAGCCATATCCAGAGGTCTATAATGGTGGGGCATCAGTTAGCTCACCCTTCCTAGGGCAAAAAAAAAAAGTAGGTAAGTTGGTTAAACTTGTTGGTCTCACTGCTTTCTGATGACATTCACCTGGCAAGCTGGGTACCTCACCTGTAAGTTCATGAGCTGAAGGAACTTGACTCAAGTTCCTCCGTTGCCATGGGCGATATGTGATTGGTATAAACATGTTGTGACTCAAGTCTTCACATTCATGTTGTTCAGGCAGCTTTCTTCTAGTCCAGTGGGTGGGGAGGTTCATGTTGAAAATGCAAAAAAAAAAAAAAAAGAAAATGGCTGGTTATGAAATTTTCAGATTTGCTGCCAGAACACTGGCTCACAGAATGGTTCTCAAAAAAAAGAGCATCCCGAGCCAAACTGAAAATCCCTAAATTTCATTTGTTTTGGCTTAAGAGAGAGAGAAAAAAGTATAACAAATGTCAGACTGAAGGGGATCTTGTAGACCATGACCGAGCTGATGTGTTACAGAGCGAATCCTCCTCACAGTCTTCCCAGCATGCATTGCTAACAGGCTTTCACAGGACACCTGGCACGTTATGCTGGCCAACACTCACAGGTGCATTGTGGGTACCGAAGCTTTGCACTGCTGTGAGTGATTTTTTTTGGTCTTTACCAGCTGTTCACACCATTTTACAGGCAGACTTTCAGTGCCATCTCTCAGCAGGGGGACTGGTCCCTTCAGCAAAATACCAATGGACAAAAAATGGGCAATCGGCAAAACTGGCTCCACTGCCCACACACACACACACACACATACACACACTCCCAACCCAACCCCACACATACACCGCACACACACCCTCTTTGATCACCGGCTTTGAGAGGCGATGTGGCAGGATATGCCCCCCCAGGACTGGCACAAACTGACACAGTCTCTTACCATGGTGAGAGTGGGCCGGGGGGGGATTTATCGTGTCAGGCAGCGCCACCCTCCCCCCTCAGCTGGCCGGATCACTCCCTCCTCACACTGCTCAGGCTCAAGCTCAGCTCAGCCTGTGAATTTCCCCAAAACCCTCTGAAACGGCAGCTTGTTTACTGCTTCCTGGAGAGCGACGAAAAAATTTTAAAATTTTTTTCCCTATTATAAACAGAGTCCTGGATTAAATCAGAACTACAGTCATATTAAAGAAAAATAAACCTCCTCATATTACTCAGATAGCAGATTAGGACAAATGGGAACAAAATATTTCCATTTTTCCTCAGGAAAAACAATTCTTGGCATTTATTTTGGTGATTGTATTGGATCTCTTTGTCTGTCTATGCCAGACACTGGACCTCCATGACTGTATTGACCAGAGAGATCACAGTATTATCCTTCCCTGGTTAGCCAATTATAAATGCCTGGTGCCCGCCCATCACAGATAGGCTCCGCCCTCTGAGCTGTGCTCGGCTCAATTTTGTATTCACACTGAAGGTTCAATTAAAAACCTTTTTGCATCCTTCTTCCTTTTAGTCAATGTGTGTGTTTGCTTGCCACTGTCGCCCCAGGCTTGCTCTTGGGAGGTGTCAGGCCTGAGATCTATGTAAAGGTGCTTTGTAAAGATGTCAATGTAAGAAGCAGCAAACAAATGGAATCTAACAACTATTTCTGAGTGGATTTTTTTTTGTTGTTGTCAAGTAGCATTTTGGCTGACAAATTCTCTGATTGAATCAACTACATGTTACATATGCAAAAATCTATGACATCAGCCCCCCCCAGGGGTCCCCGCAATTGCTTTTACAGTCATTGCAGCTTTTTTTGGGGGCGGCATTTGAAGAGCTGAATGATTCTCTTCTGTTCAGTGCAATTTTATATGCATGGCGCTTTGTACAAGAAAATCGTCACAAAGCTGCTTTGCACACAGTGGAAATCAAAGACCACCCCCCCACCCCCACCCCCCAAAACTCCCAGGGAAGGCGTGAAAGGGTTCCTTTTTTAACTGCAATCTGTAAAAAAAAAATGCAAAGATGATGCAAACACAAAAGCACAGCTGCAAGGCCACTCTGACTACAAACAAGGACTAATACAGAACTATGTGTGTCTTCCTCATGTTTGTGCCCGTGCTAACAGAAGAAGAAAGCTCGTTCTTTGTCTCGTTTAGCTGCCAAAAGAAAAACACAAGGTTCAAAAAAAAAAAAAACACCAAAATAGAGTCCTTTGCTCATAATCATAAACCTTTTTTGGTGATAAATAGGAAGCATTTAAGAAGCAGTAACAAACCATTTGGTACTACAAAAGTCACATAAATAATTATGTTTTCCCTGTTGGGAGGGTGGGGTTTGGTCTTGTTTTCTTTTCTATATGGGGAGGGGGGTCTGAACTCACAGAGAGGTGAGAAGCTCCTGCTGTCAAGCAAAAGGTCAGAATAATTTCCTTTGTCACGAGATCAACGCTTCACGTTTTGATAACGTCAAGAAAGCTCAAGTCAAGACAGTTTGTTCTTTTTCTCTTTCTTCTTTCCCGCTGTTATTTGTTCCAATTTTTCCCAGAAGAACTGGGATAAAACATAAGAGAAAAAAAAACAGAGAGAACAACATATATTACTTCAAGCACCATTTTTTATTACAAAAAGAAAAAACACCTGGAAAAAAATATTACAGATTTTGAAAAGTAGGCTGGAACAATCATAAATAATCAGTAGAGTAAACCCTAGAGATGATCGAATATAAACATTTTAATCTTTATAACACGATTACTTTACAAGAGTCCGCCAAAACCCTGCCTTTTTTTCCTTTTCCGTGCTGTCCCCTTTTGGCTTCTGATGAAGAGATAGAGTGCAATGACAATTAGAAGTAAAGACATAACAATAACATAGCCAATGCATGTATGGACTGTTTGTACAATGAAGACCACAGTGTACCATAGAAAGAAAGTGCACACTATTGACATAGCATACATGTCTCAATACCCCACAAAAAGGCTGAAAAGGTTTTTTGGTAACACTTCAGGTCTGGTGCTGCTACAAAAACTACTTATAAACTAATTATTAAGTAGCTTTTTTTAATAATTAATAATACATTAATGAATTACTGTATATGATTTGTTCATGTATTTGCTAACATCAGTAAATAATGTCTGTGGATTTAGACAGATTGCCAACGGTGATTCATTTCAGACACAAAGAAAACATATAATTATTAATAAATGAGTTACTAATGATAAGAACTACTTAATAACATGTTTATAAGCAGTTTTTTGCAGCATCCAATCTAAAGCGTTATCTTTCTTTTAGAGTATTTGTGCTCCCCCTTTTTGCAATAATGTGTAGTGTCTTGATAAATTCGGTTGCATCTCTGACAACCGCAGACTGTAAACAAGCTACTTCATAAGGCAAAGAGCTAACTAGGAAGGTGGAGCAGTCCAAGCTAAGAGCTGCAGACATCTTCAATAAAGGGATAGTAGTAGCATATATATATATATATATATATATATATATATATATGTATAAAGGTTTAGTACAACGTTAGCATTTGTGCTAATTCTGCCATCCTACCTTTGCCACCAATGTACTTGCGCCATATCCGCTTAAAGCTGCTACTGTGACCGTTATCTACCCGTACTTTTGCTTCCGTTTTTATCATGATCCTTTTTTACCTACTTAGATTGATATGCTATGACCTGGAACCCACTTTGAAGCCCACAGAAACAAGACCTCAATTCTAAAAAAGCCCACTCCAGCCAAAATTACTTTCTTTTTTTTAAAAAAATTACCTCACAATATAAAATACTCGTTGACAGGAACCACTGAGCGGTGATGTAAGACTTTGCTGACTTTGTTGGAAAAGTAACGCTCTTTCGTTAGCGCAGAAACTCAATGAACAGGATAGCTACTTCTCATCTGTAACGTATGCAAGGCCACTCGTCATGGCACAAGGGACATCATCTATAGAGGAAGTGAGAAAATTGACTTTAACAGTCCAGTTACAAATACTTCCACCGACAAGTCAATTTTCCGATTTGGATCATTGTGCTACAACATCCTCAGACCGCAGGATGTGACACGTAGCTTAGCATGAGTCAACCGGACATTTTAAACTGCACATTAATGAGCCACCAGACCTGATTAAATGTGTGTAACTGAGTCATTCTCCTTTCTGGTCTGGCGCCGTGATCGATCGGATGTAAGCATGACTCTTTTAAGTGGTCAGTGTCTCGTTGCAATTCGTGACCCAAAGTCTGGAACTTTATGGCCCCTCCTGTGAGATCATCGTGTGACATCATTGTTTGATTAACACCTCATATTACGCCGGAGGCCGGTGAGATGTATCTCTCCCTACTGGCGAGACTGAGACAAGTAATTCATAGCGTGGTGGACAGAGGTACCATTTAAGAAAACGCCCACGAACACCACCCAAAGACCACTGTATATTTATGCATATCTATATATATATATCAATATATATGTAAAAAAACATGTAAACATTTAAACTTGGATTTACAGCTCGCTCACATTTCCTCACATATTTCTACTGTTTTATGTCATTTCTTTCCTGCCATAGCAAAGGCCACTAGGTCTGACCCCCCTTCCCCCAAACTCACTGTGCTGCCCCTGATTGGTCCTCTTCCTTTTTCCCGCCATTTCATTAATCCAAATCACAACTAAGATCGGCCCACAACTCAAAGAGACATCGAGGCTGCCCAGATATCAATTTATGCTCATTGAAAATCCCATGGCTCTTTAATAAAAGACTAGTGGTATCACCCAGTGTCTGGGTCAGCATCACCAAAAAAATAAAACAAATCAAACAAAAAAAAAAGCTGAAAAAAAAGAAAAGAAGTTTTTTTGAATCTGTCCACCTCATCACTCTCTGCACTCTCTGATTGGCTACTCTCTGACATGCCTTATTCACTATCATTTCACAGGTTGTCACTCTAAATGAGAATTGATTTCCCATTTTAACTACATAATAAATAAAGATTAAGTAAAACTACATAAAAGAGGTCTTGCTCCTCGCCGTCTGGCTCTGACCAATCAAACAGGTTTTAAGACATGTTGCTACAGAAAAGGCTAGCAGTCCAAAAGAGTCATTTATGTTTGTTAAGGAGAGAGAGAGAAATAATAGAAAGTCCAACCGATAAAAAGCTGAAAAAAGGTAAAAGTGTCCTTAAAATGACCTTTCAGGTCATATATGCCATCTTTAAAATATACACACACACTAAAAACATTGACTCAGGATAGATTCTGATTGATCCATAGTATAAAGGGGATTTGATCTGCATTGAGTTTTCAAACCAACTGGACTCTATAACCAGAGATGAAGCATACAAGGATATAGACAGGGCCCCCTAGTGGTTGGGAGGACCCTGTTTTTTTCCTAATCTAATTTGGTTTGAGTTGTGTTGAAGGGAGGGGGGCAGGGCTCCCTACTAAAACCTTGCATAAGGCCCCAAAAGGCTCAGCCCCCGAAATGTGACTAGGAGGAGCCACAGGGATCTGGAACCTTCCATTCAGTCACTCCCACCCTCGATTCATGTGTTCACATTCACGGAGGTGGAGTCACCGGTCATCATTTGGCTCAAATAACTTGGCCGCATGCAAGACATCTCGAGGCCTCAGAGCACCCCCTTCCGCCACCCTCCACCCCTGACGATGCCGGAGGGGGGCAGAGAAAAGGTGGGGGTGGGGGGGGCAAGATCAAAATCCGTTCCATTCAGGTTTTATTCTCTGGCTGTAAATGACAGGGAGAGTAATGGGGCTTAGCATATCAGTGGCTAATTTTAATGCACTGGCATGAGAGTGAAAAAAACAAAGTTGCCAGCTAATTTGGGAGATAACAGCCACCCCCCCCTCCCTCCCCCAATTCACACAAGCCTGTTTTAATTCACTAACAAACGGGAAGTTGTTTGCCAGCCTCCCCCGCCCCCCGACACCACCTCCAAGACGTGACCAGAATCTTCTGGGGTTTGGAGCTAATTTAATTTCAATCAGCAGAAGAGTGAATAGAATGTGTGAGAGTGTGTGTGTGTGTGTGTGTGTGTGTGTGTGTGTGTGTGTGTGTGTGTGTGTGTGTGTGTGCAAAGAGACTGTTTCACTACTGGTAGCTGACTAGCTCTTTTTGTGTCTCATGTTCACATTCAGGGTACGTCATTTTACAGTCACTGTTTTTCTTAAAGGGTTGGCAATTCGAAGCATGCAAGCAGAGGTTGAGCCCTGGCTGTTGTCCACGGTTACGCCACACATTAGACCCCCGATTGTGACGTCATCACTTGGCTGTTCACATATCGAGGGTCCATGTTTGCTCCGTTTATGGTGGATTAACGTCATGGTGGAATGTCTGCCTACTGGCCATCTAACAGGCAGTACAGTGGCCACCTATGCAGTTTCTGCGATGGCCCCTCAGGCAATGCAGTGGCCACCTATGTAGTTTGCTGAAAGGGTCCTTTGGGTAATACACTAACCCTAGTGTCCTCATCAAACCCCCAACCCCCCACCACCCCTCCCTTATAGACAGTGCAGTAATCACATCTGTATTTCACCAAAAAGGTCCTTAGGGCAACTGACAACCACCTCCAAACCCTTGCACCTCCCATACTACTTTCAGGCAGTGTTGTAGACGCCTATGTAATACACTAGAGGGGTCCTATGGGCAATGCGGTGGCTGCCTATTTGGCCCTTCCCTTTCAGGCGATGCGGTAGTCGAAGGTGTCCTTCTCCATGTAGTCGGTCCAGGTGGAGGAGGGCATGCTGCGGTAGGGGTCCAGAAGGATGCGGAAGCAGCGAACGATGAGCAGGCCGAGGAGGAGGAAGAGGAGGAGGACGAAGATGAAGGCCACCTTCTGCTCCATCGTCAGGGAGGACGGCACGGACAGGGCCGACCCCGGGGACGACAGCGTGCTGCTGAGGTAGTCCCCCCCCATCTCCAGTGCTTTTAACTCGAAGTGGGCCAGTGTTCCGGAACTCCCGACGCCGCCAACACACCGGTGGTCCGGGTTAGGCAGCCATTTTGGGTGTGGCAATTTCAGGAACTGGAGGAGCTTAGCTAGCTGGATGCTCCTGTGTAAAGAAGAAAAACAGAGAGAGAAAAAGATCAGTCCTTCTGCCTATCCAGGGCAGACACTAGACCTCACTGCTGACTTCTACTGACCATACTCTCCCCTGTTGAGCCTATTAAGACTGGGTCCAGCCAGAAGCAGATGGGCTTCCCCTCTGAGCCATTTGCCAGTTCACAGAGCTTGCACTTTCTATCTATTAGTGCAGACACACTTACCTGGTAGACATAGCACCATGTTAGTCCTCATTTGTTTTATTCAACTTTTTAAAGTTTAACTGTGCTTAAAAACCCCTTTCACATCATTCCTTGGCCTGGGATCTATGTGGAGCTGCAATGGTACCACTAAAGTGCAGTGCAAACATGACTGAACTCAAAAATCACTACACTTAGGGGCATGGGGCGGTAAAAAAGTGGGAAAGCACAAACACTTTTCTATTAAACTTTGTGTTTCAATGAAAATAGTTAATATAAAGTCATATTTCCCTCAAAAAATGAAAACATTTGCTGGCTTTGACCTCATTTAACCTCGTGCCTCGGCCCGATATTTCCCAGCAGTCAGTTTTGCTTTATTTTGCTTTGTTCCGTGTTTGTTTTAAGCGAGGCCTTGCGTGGGAACAGTGTTTGAAATCTCAGTTGGAGACCTTTACTTAAACTCTTGTCAGCTCTGAAAATAAGCTGCTGACTGAAAGGAAAAAAATCTCTCACTTCCCTTTGCTGTTATTTATAAAACATCACCCTGCTGTGAATTCACACTCTCTGTGCTTGTGTTGTCCAGACTTGTGAGTCAGTGATTTAAGAAAGTACCCTTTGAAGACTCGGTGATTCAGATGTAGTCATTATATCGAAAACTTTGTACATCATTTGTTTGAAAACCCAGATTTGTGTGTGATATCTGTGTCAAGGCAAAGATCATTTTATAGCAGTTTGGAATATAAACCATGTTATTGTTGCATTCTGCTTTGTGTGAAATTGATGCCACATTGATTTGAAGTATTGATGGCATCAGTTAGTCTGGATAATAGTCTATTTGGATTAAATACTGATTTTAATCACTGTTATCATATATGAAATTGAATAGTTGTTGCTTTGTTTATTTTAAAAAACCAGATTTGTGGGATTCCTGTGTCAGGTCTATGTTTTTTCTTATATGTTTTCCCCTTTAATCCATACACATACTTGTGTTTCTCTCTGAAGCATTTAATGTTAGTTACATGTCATTAAATTCCAAACACTGAATCCCAAGTTCAGTGAGCTCTTGTTTTTGGACATGACTGTTTGTCTTGACACCAGCTGGGTCAACATTGTGTGATCTTGGTGTAAAACCTCCCCCTCCCCCCACACTATCCTGCACTGTCTTGGGTTGGACACTCTCTCTCTCATTGTGATGGATGGGTTGAGAAGCCTGCTGACTTGGTGTATGATTGATGGCGGTACTCAAAAAACAAAAACTGCAGGACCAGGTCTCAATGTAGGGTGTGTGTTATATTATGGACCGGTCCAGGGGAACTGTCCCCATAAGGCCCTACCAAAAAAGAAAAAGAAAAAGAAAAAAAACAGACAATGAGCAGTGGAACTCTGTTCTCTCGTCCAATCAATGTGCATCTTTCTCCAAGACCTCAACTGAACTGTACTACTCTCCTCTGATTGGCAGAAGAATTCCCCTATAAGAATCAACCAGGGGGTTTTGGTGAAGGGGTGGGGTGGGGGTGGGTGGGGGATCTCGAGGACACTCTGATTTCAAATTGAAAGTCTGTATCTTTGCAACAATGGCAGCTGCCAAATGAGGCAGGTTCAAATTCCAGCCCCCTGTTGCAGTTACTTGTGTCTACCTTACAAACTGATATCTTAATGCATTAACCATCCAAAGACACCCTGAACTATTTTCACTTATTTTTCATAACTGATCTGCATCATCCTTGTATCTATATTTGCTGGCCAGAGCAATCCGTGTACAAAAAATAAAGATAGTGTAAAAAAAAATATAATCAAATAGCAGTCAAATCTGAGCATTCTGCTTATCAAATAAGTTTGTATAACTTATCTAATAAGTTGAAAGTGGAAAGCGGCATTCTTGGCTCCTGTCAAGTTCTTAGGATGAATGATGGATGAAAGACTATTATTTTTTTATGTTCGGGGAGACGATCACGCTTTTCATTAAGTGGACTTTCATTAAGTTTCTCTTGTCGGACCGTTTTATACCTGTCGGGATGATAGCCTGACAGCATCTTTAATTTATGAGTCTGCTGGATGTTCTGTAATGTGGGATTATCCTCTGAGGGGTTCACGGCGAGATACTGAAATAAAAGTCATCTGTTATACATATGTCTTACTTATTTACTGTCATAAAAAACATAAACCTCCGTGTGGGTGTTTTACTTTTTTTCCCCTCCAGCGATAGAATTATACCATGCCAGGTTTGATGATTCATAATTCATATTTCATAACCCCGCATCAGTGACTTTGCATATCTTCAGCTGGCAGCTTGCTTTGGTCTCCTTCATAAACAAACAAACCGAAAGAGAGGAAAAAAAAACAATAACTAAATATCAAAAGGAAGAAAATAAAGTGAGATGAAAAAGCGCAAGCCGAAATATCGGTTTCAGCTCACAGCGCACAACCCTCAGTGGTGCTGAGATTTACGAAAACTGGTGATCCTTGCTGGGCTTTCTGTCTCTCCTGATATAAAGAAGAGCAAAAATTTGTCTTTTTCTGTATTCTTCCCAGGGTTTCCTGACAGGGTCCTGATACTAGCATTTTGAACAGGCATCCTCTGGGAAAGCCTATGTAGACCTCTGATCACATCTGTCAACCATGCAGAAAGATTTCACGATAAACTAAGTCCTGCACATTGGTGGAAGGCCAGTTATCCACTTTTTTCGGTTCCCATAACATTTTTGTTGAGCTCAGATACACATGTATCTAATTTCCAGCATTGATTTAGTTTATTTTAGGGCCCCTCACCTCAAAGACAATCAGTGTCATGAAGTGAGCTGCTGTTGTTTACAGTCAGTATGAAATTTCACGCATTGACATGCTCTCGTTTGTGCTTGAGCGAGGATAACGACCTCTCCTTAATCGCCAGGTGCACCGACGCCATGGCGACCGAGAGTGGCGTTTCCAGGCAGGTGCGAACAGGGAACCTCTCAACTAGTGCTAGAACTTTTTAAAAAAAAAAAAAAAAAAAAACTTTTTAAAAACACACAGCGAACATTTTTGCATTGTCCTGACACTGCTGTCGGAGTGCGCGTCAGCATGTTTTGCGAGATCGTGCAAATCATACAAATATGTACCATTCTTCTAACGGCAAGAATTTCTGAAACCTTTTTTTTATGTAACCACAATCAGTTATATAACCCGGGGGCATACAACTGCACAACAAGTGACAGTATGTATATTGTTTTTTGCGATTTAGATTTAAATCGGCAGCAAAGCTACACCTTGAGAATGAGGTGTGTGGACGGTTTAACCAATCAGTGACTGAAGTGTTTAAATGTAAATACTGAAACACTCAGTCGCATATAAACTGACTTCCAGGACCGGAGTTGAGCACATTTGATATTAACCAAGGCAAATTATCTCTCTGATAGTGCAATAAACTACACAGAGACAGCTGAGGTTCTCTGCTCTATGTTTATATGAAAATGGCTTCTGCTAAAACTGGCGTGCCGGCACAGGAAATTAAAGATGAGAGATCTCCAGGGCTTTTATAACGGCTTCTGTTGAGCCTCACAAAGGCTGGCTTGTATTTCATTTCCTACATGGAAAATGCCAGATTAATAAAGAGAGGGTTTTTTTTTTTTAATAACTGAGAGAAAGACTGACTGAGAAGGAGCCTCCTGGACAGCCATCACTGAGAGGTAATATTAATAACCAAATGTAAGCGATAATGATGAACTCCTAATTACTTATGAAAGTAGATGCTTCTTGTGAAAATGGAGAAATTGTACCGATCAATAATCAGAAATATGAATAACATCTACCCTCTAAAAGTATGTTACATTTCATTAATGACAGTTGTTAGACACTCTTATCCAGAGCAAGGTACGAAAAGTGCAAAGATAACCCTTGAGAGATGTAAAGCCCCAAGTGCCAAAGGTGATCGAATAGATTAGGACTCCCCTACTGAGCATACTATGTAAAATGTATAAAATATTATAAGTATATAAAATATATTTATATACATACTTTTTTGACCAAAGTCATGGGTGAGAATTCAGACAAAAATACAAAAGTATGGAATAGCAATTTCAATCAAACGTCAATTGTCAATGCACTTCCCTCTAGCCTGTTTTCTTCCATTCTGTTGGTTTACCAGTCATATAAAAACAGACTGAAGCAAGTCCTACAGGATCACTGCAGGTAATTATTTGATCAAGGTCTAGTGGTGAATTTGTGCTTGTGAGGGGCTTGTTGGCCTCTGGTCACGTTTTCCTATTTCCACTCAGGGTGGGCAGCACTATAACCAATTCAAGCCTCTGGCAAACTCTGTTATTTCCCAGAATCCCTTTCACCTACCAAGGAGAGTCTCTCTCTTTCATCCCCCGAAGTTTAGATCTAGACATTAAAAAATACATGGAGGGTGAGAAAATATTTCCTTTTTTCCCCATATCCCAAACACCCACTGAGCAGGAGGGAAGCTAACACCAGATTGATTTTTCATTACCTTTTGCTCGCTAAGGGTGCAAATATCCCAGATTTATTGCAACAGACACAGTTACAAGTGCTGTTTTCCCTCCTAAGAGGTGAAGTATGAACAGTGTTGATATTACACAACAAAATATTCATCAAAATCCCCCTATTGACACCCATAGAAATTTTTCAGGCCTTTTCCCCCTTATCTACTTTTCAAAGCCCCATCTGTCATTGACTACCATACATTTATACACTGAAAAATCTCCACTCAATTTTGCAAACCTCCCTACAATCGGGGAGGTTTTCCCCTCCAACCCTTTTCATAAACCAAATAATGGGTGGAGCTATAGCGATCTTTCAATCAAATTAATTGTTTTGGGCCAATCAAAAGCTCTCTTATTTGGACCTCTAAACCAGCCTGTCTATCAGGGACCAATCAGGACATTTGTCTCTCCACAATCATTTGGTAATCAGCGAATCACAACATTGCTCACAATATGTCTTGAACCCTCAGGCTACCAATGCAGCTAAAACCTACACACAAGGTGCATATATTCCTCCTGCCCCCCCCCCTCGTAATCCTGTATGGGGATTACAGCGCTCAACCCCCAACCACCCCCCCACCCCCCCACCCCCGCTGCTCCGATGGGAATAACCGTCTGCAGAAGACCGCCGTCACGCTCTGGCAACATTCCCGGGAATTGTCACGGAGAACGAAGGAGTCGCCTGGGGGAGTCTTGTCTGCGTCGGACTGGGGCATTGTGACGGTGCGACATGGACCAGAGGACACCCCCTAAACGCCTCCCTACCCGCCCCCCACCTTATTTTTCACGCGTCCTGGATCTCACGTCTATTCCCATCTACCTCTTGTGGAAAGGTTTAGGGCAGGATTGTATGTCACAAAAATCTAAAATCTGTCACCTCAAAAAAAAAAAAAAAAAAGGTAGTATATATGAGATATTTCACAGCAGTGGCCTATGAACAGAGGAATGGAATTTGACGTGTCTAAGTGACAGTTTCTATGCGGCAGCCACTTCTGCTTCTCTTCTGTATGCCAGACATGGAAGAACACCGCTGTAGGCGAAACCTTACTGTTGTCCTTCATGGAAGAGCTTCGGCGCTGCATGTGATTGGTTCATTTGGATCCAAGGCAAATTTGGGCTCAACCACCCACACCCCCATGCACCCCCATGCAACCCCCGCCTCCATATAAAACAACATAATATCGGTCACCACCTCTAAACTCTCTGTTTTAAATAAAGGTAAAATGAAAAATAAGTAAATGAACGAATTGAGAAAATTCAAAGTGTTTCCAGCCACACCATGAACACGAATACACCAGCACCGAAAACGGTGGAACTGCTTTTGGTAAGGTACTTTTGTCTGGAAAGAAGCGAGAGAAGCTAGGCTTATTATGTTTGCACTGCAGCATACATTTAACTCCAGATACTCTACATTATGTATTAGAAGTGGAAGTTCTAAAATTAAAATTTAAAAAAGGAGAAATAAACTCATTCGTCCAGCAGTTGATATGTCCGCACAGCACCTCAGACGCAGAGCATATGTGAGAAAAAGACGTTTGGTTCAGGTAGATGTCAAAACTTGCACTTTGGAAAAAAAAAAAAAAGAGAGAGAAAGAAAAAAAGACGCACTATGGAAGAATGACCTAACCTCCCGCCCAGGTGAACCTGTCTGTGCTCCCTCTGTTTCTCCCTGAAGCTAAATAAGATCTGAGATTCTCCCTCTAGCTATCCCAGCAGTCCCTTCCCTCCAAAAAAAATACAATCTGTACACTCAGCAGGCTACCCTGGAACAAGCTAGCATCTCCTGCATTCAGTTCTTTAAAAAAAACGTAGTTCTTTTGTGCTGAACTGAACTGATCTATGCAGTATGGACTACCACGTACTGCCTCCCCACCACTCCTTTTTGGAGACAAGTAATGGCCGAAATGAGGCCTAATCAGGGTGGGGCTACACTCATCTGTCAATCACTGACTGAACCAATCAAAAACTGATATACTTCCAACAGTCAATGCGGTCATTGGTCCACATTATGGAGTGATGGGTACAATATGGGAGGCTCCTCCCAATTTTTTTGTTTTTTTTTTTTTTTCTTCTGTCAAACCACACTCTCCCATATCACTAGTGTAGAAAAGCTATATTGAGTACACAAACCTGCAGATGCCAAGGCTGATCAGGGGGGTTCACCAGAGAGCGAAAGGACTTATGATTTTTCTTACATAATCCCCCTCCCCCCTCCGTCTGTTCTACCTACAAGCTGAGGGTGATCTGAGCTTCACTCTCCGAGCTCACCTCTCCCACAGACAGAAGGATGGACTGAGGTGTGTTCATTATTAATGATCTGTTGGATTGCTCCACGGTGCTCCTGAGCTTTCGTACAGTCAGTGTCCACACCAGAGCTGCACCAAATAATAACTCTAGAATACTTTAGCCCTTTATACACCTGTCCAACTCCTGCAGATTGCTGAAAATTGTAAAAGAAACATCTGGTTTGGCCATTGTTCAGAAGAAAATTCTTCAAATTATATGATGCTGTGTTTTGGTTAATAACAAAGATTGATTTGAAATTCTCCCAAGACCTTCAGGAGTGTTTTTTTTTTCCCAGACTGTGAAAGATTCTTGCCATGAACCTGCTCAATGCAAGAACTGAACACAGATTGACCAATCAGGAAGAGCGGTAGCACAGAGCACCCAATCAGAACAGAGCATTCAATCAGGCAGAGTGGGATAACCAATCAGGAGGTCTGAATTAGAACAGAATGTCACAGGAAGGGAGACACTGTCACCTATTCAAGCGGAACGTCATAATTGGTCCTCTCCACCGAAATTGCTTGCCTAAGGAGTGCCTTTTTCAGTGCGCCCGTCATTTTGTAACGCAGCGAATTAATGGAAAACGATCCCTTTTCATTCTGGGCTCTTAATGTATTCTTCTGGTGGCCTGTTGTGTGGTTTAAATGACTGAAAATCAAGGACCATTACAATCGATGCTAAGCCATCAAAGACCCCTTGTAAGACAAATTGTATGGAGAGAAGACTATCACTGCAAACCTTGCCAGGTTTATGTACTGCCTGCTGTAAACGTGAGACACTAATGTTAATAACTTGACTTTAAAGGGCCATTCTCTTAGCCTCATGTACCAAGCTAATTAGCAGATAATCTGCATGGTTTTCTCAGTGAACAGAATGGTATTCACACATTCAATCGCCAGCGATAAATTTTGGACTCCTGACATGGTAGATAACTCCTTCTCGCCTTGCTGAAAAGAAAAAAAGAAAGATGCCTTTGTGAGCATTTAATATTTGTATTTACCGTGTGAAAAACAAAAATATTTTTACCTGCAAAAAAAAATGCGTTTTTACCAGTACATAGCTCAGCCACCAATTTCTCCTGGACTGAAAATTAACCATATGCTCCTGTGGAAATACCTGTCATTTTACCAGTAAAAAAAAAAAAAAACATCTACCAATCAAAAAATACACATGTTCATTTTTCTCATTTTAATGAATGTTTACCAGTCCAGGGGAAGAAAGAAGTAATAATCTGTAGCTGATAATTAATTGTCAATCAGAAAATGGCTCGCAAGTACGGCTCCAACTGTTCTCTTCTGGCAGATTCGGATGCTAATGCTGTATGATTTCCTTTGGGGGTGGGGCTGAGGGTTGGGTGGGGAGGGATCAAAGACCCCCTAAGTGAGAGTAAGCTCCGCCCTGAAAACCATCAGAAGATTTGATTGGGTAGAGATAGCAGAATGAGGCTTCGTGAGCCCCATTGTGGGTGGAGCTACGCTCTGCTGTCAGTCATACTGACTTGCCTTGAACCAATCAAAAAATATTTTGACAGCTGAGTGTAGCCCCCACCCAGATAGGGTTTCATGAGGTTTTGTTTCAACTACCTTATTTCAAAGTCTTTCGGCCGCGCAGTTATTTAATGCCAGACAGGTAGGTTATTAGGACAATGATGGTTGAGTCACATTTGATGAAATTTGATTGTAATGGCGCTCACTAAATCGTTGGAAAACAAGACGGATTCGGGCTTCTGCCGTATCCTTGGTGTAAACCAACACACCTCTATGAGAGTTTGAGTCCACGTCACCTTTACAGGCACGCAGTCCCAGAGCCATCAGCGACACTAAATAAATATCGACCCCATGTTGCCGTGCCCACCATTTTTCTGGCAGAGATGGAGGCTGTCACTCTGCAGGATGAGCTATGACCGTGTTTGGGGAATGGATAGCTCATCCAGTTTGCCTGTTCTTATGTCAAATGGAACCCAACGCAACCAGTCCTTTGAAATTTGATTTTGTGTGTACGTGTGTGTGCGCTTGTGTGCACTAGTTGCTCAAGCGCACACACACCCTCCCTCGTATACAGACCGAACTGGAGCTGCGTGACCATGGCAATCAACAAGCTCAATACTCTGTCGTCTCTCCCCACTTCGACGTCTGAAAAATAAATAAAATGAATTTCTGATAGCAATGGCAACACGGCTCATATAAAATGTATTTCAGCTGTCAGCAGGGTATTACAGCAGCCAAGAGTATCCGTGTGTGTGTCCTTGAATGAAAGCTGAGCAATTATTTTTGAATGTACAAATGTTATTTAAAATACTTATTATTATACAAAGACATATGATACAAGCCTTAACATTTAAGCATCTAAGAAATTTGTCTTTTTCTATGTGTTAATACTGTAAACTTAAATTCTGGACATAAATAATTCAAATGGGTATATGTGCATGGAATGGGGGGTTAACAGCAACAATCAGTTCAACCACGTTCCGTCATTTCAGTGCAGTCCATTTCAGTTAAATATTTCATTTCATTTCACTTAATTTCTCTCACATGCTGAATCAAACATGTAAATAAAATGTTGATAATGTTAATGGGTAGTGTGTGTGTGTAGTGATGTAATATAGTATGAAGCTGAGAAAGGGGCAACAAAAAAAAAAGCAAGTATCGACTCCTCCATCACATACAAACATTTTAGTTGGTGCATCAAAGCATGATCAAGCTCAGTCGAACCCTCTCACGTTCACCCCCCATCTAATAAACCCCCCCGCCCAAACCCCACCAATCCCCTCCGTCCCAAGCAGACCACAGTCAGCGATGACCTCACTTCTTATGTAATACTCCTGCCCCTCCTTTCACGATTGATCAAGCACGATCAACTTTTGCCAATTACACCCTAAGAAAAAAAAATATCATGAACTGCAAGGTAATATGTCTGGCATGTGTTTGATAAGCAGTGACGTGCACAGACGATCAGAGAGCCAGTGGCTCTACCGGTGCTCTGTTAGTGCTAATAATGGCTAATTCCAGCTATCAAAACCCTTCAGAGGGCCAGCTTGGCCACAAAGAGGGCAAATGTGCCGTTGCCCGGGCAACATTAGCGCAAAGGTGTGCACATCCCTGTTGATAACCTCTCTCATCCCTCCTTCTTTCTTGTCTTCTTCTCTCACCCCATCTCTCTCTCTGGCTGTTTCTCTTTCTCCCTCCATCCCCCTGCTTCTCTCCATGGATGAGGGAAACAACAGGTTTTCCTGTTTTTGTTTTCCCCCTGACTCTTCATTTTTTGCCGGCGGTTTTTTTTTTTTGGCAGCTTTTAGACACACGCTGGAGTGCTGTAATATGGGGAGAGTCAGAGAGGCGCTGAGCAATGTAAACACGTACGGCCAGGGGTTCGGTCAGAAAGAAAAACCAAAAACGAGCCTCCCCCCCACCCCACTCTTCGGGGTGCCTTGGGTCTCCTCAGCTCACCCCCCCAACCCCCAAGAGGGGTAGGAAAAACAAGGTGGTTTGCATGAGGATGTTTGAAAACCTATGCACACAGATGTAGTCTCTCGCCTTTTGTCTCTACAAAAAAGCTACAATTGATCAAAGTTAGGAAAAAAAAGTAAAATAAAATGAATTCCAAAATAATCAGTGTAAATCAATGGAACTACAAACCAGAAACATGGACAGGGACATGCTGAGGAAACATTAAGCACTTCAGTTCTGCCATTTAGATTGATTTATTATGGATTGTTTTTGCTGCCAGTTCATACACAAGAGCTGTTTGTTCAACCAACTGCCGATTGTTTTATTTTTTGTAAAGGTGTGGGTATCTTCACACATGCATAAATAAGATACAGATAAAAGAGCAAACAACACCTGAGGAAGAATTTCAGAAAGAAAAAGGATTTCTGCAGTGAAATTCCACAGGAACTTCTGTCATTATTTACATTAGTTCCTAAGCCTCGTTGTAAATGTGTGTAAATTTACGCCAGTCATGGCTGAATTCATACGAGCACTTCCAATATTTATTCACTGGTTACATGCAGGACCGCGCAAGCACGCGCGCCGTTCTCCAACATGCCATCACGTAAGAAGTTCAGTTGATCCGTACAGGTAGCGATTTTAGAAAATTCTATCCATAGCGCATAATTCATTAAATCAGTTTAAGCGCTTTCATTCAGATCTATGGAGACATACGACTACAACAACGTGTCTGTCAATAAAAAGCCCGCTCTACTGCTGCCATTCAATACATTTTTTTCGCTTACTTGTGTCCGCGTGGAGAGCCCGGGAGAATCCGCCCGTGCGTCGCTGATGAAAGGAGACAGTTTCCTCGAGGCACAAAAAGTAAAGGAGCGACTTATCTCTCTTCAAATATCTGAGACGCCGCCACGACTGAGTCAAACGACGACTTCAACTTTGTTTCTCGCCCCTTCCCCCTTCTCATGTCATTTTATCCACATCCCCCCCTCTCTCATTCCCTCCCTCTTTCTCGCTCTCTCCTCCAATCTCCCTCTACTTTTTTCCTCCCCACATCGTGAGGACCTGGCGGTGACTCGTCACCCATGGCAACCAGTTGCTATAGCGATCCAGCTAGGTAATTCATTTACTGTTGTGATGATGATGACTTTTTGATGATCAGCTCGCGCCTTCGAGGCTGAGCTATTCGCATGATTGAGCCGATTCGATTTCTTCAATGAAACGCCTGGCACTACAACAAATGCAATTACTGTACTTCTCCCCAGAATTTGCAGGGAAGATTAGCTGAGATACTCATCACTAGCCAAATTTAATAGCCATTTATCGATTAGAGAGCTTGCCAGTGAACTAGACCCGCTCAACCATGATACCGTAATTTTAAATATGTGTCATTTAACATTTTGGTATCAACTTAATATTGCAAACGGCAAACTGCAGGTGTGACTTGATTGACAGGTGATGTTACGTAAGGGCAGTGACACTGGACAAGTAAAAGCTTTTAGAACGGTGGAAAATAAATGGATGTTTTCAATTCATCATGTTTTTATAGCATACATGAAAAAAATCAACCATCGTATTCTGTGACGACCGCACAAACATAGCATCTTTCTTTATTAAACCCACTATACTGTTATTATTATTACTGTTATTATAACCGAAATTTAAAATAAGTGAACATATAGCTGCATGTCCGAATAGCTGGCCTATCATATGTCATGTCTGTTTTCAAAGTTGGAAAAGGAAATGGAAAAACATGTCATATGCCATTTTCACAAGCAAGACACTAAATTTCACGTGTTTTTTTTTTTTATTTTTTAACCAGAATTTCATATCGTGACAATTAAGTCGATCAGGTCACTGAGGTCATTTAAGGTGGAAAGGAAGAGAGAGAAAGAAAACTTTTTCATTGGTCCAAATGATTCAGTGACTGGACAGCTCATTGTAGCTCCACCCTCTATGGGGTCCATGACAACACATTGTGCCATCACTGGTCCAGAGGGCCATGGTAACATAATGGCTTGTTTATGATGCTCATGGCTTCTAGTTACCAGATTGGCTATTGATTTGATTTGGAACTACCTTGTAGCTGTGATTTTGCCCTGCTCTGTTTCCCCGTGCAGGTAAAAAAAAAAACCCAGCATCCTCACAGATCAGTCAGAACGGAGTATTTATCCAAGCTGCAGAATCATAAATAATAAATAAAAAAAGACTGCAACAACAAAACACCCTTCATGATGTCAGAACATTGCAGCAGGTATGATCGTTGAGTGGGTCATGCTCTCGTCCTTTTTATTCCTCCCAGCATACCGCCAGTGACCGTCTCCCTGGCTACAGGAGCTGGCCGTCACCTTGACTACAGTAAATGGCCTTCCGTATATCATTTTTTCCCTTTATTATGACAAAAAAATGTGACTCACTCTCTCCCTTCTATATACTCCCGAAAATAATATATTGGTACACAATACTTTGATGGATAAACTGACATTACTCTCTTTAAGGGCATGTGCAGTGAAATGGAAAATGACTTCAGTTTTTACAGGTACATCCTGTTCTGTTGTGGAATGAAAATAACACCCTCCAAAAGACATATTTTTTGGCTTTTTCCCCCCAAGAAACCTATGTAAAAGCTGTTTGAAAAGGTCGCATATGCTAAAGAAATGTCACATCCTGTGGTGTCTTAAGGGCATCATGGGACATGTAGTTTTACATGACTTGTCAGCCGATTCAGTGCCAGCACCATATATCAGTGATTGGGGGAGGAGGTTTCCTTGGACCAATGAGTGCATTGGCTTTGGAGAAGATTTTTGTGTGATTGGCTGAAACAAGCAAATGATTGACAGCTTTGTATCTAACAGTGCTCATAAAACCTAATTTCAACCATCACCACTATGTATTTGTCAGTTTATATTTACTTTGTGGTTTTTGGTCTGCACTTTCCAGGAATATCGATTTTGTTCTGTTTTCCACTGTAACTGGCTCCTCCTTGGTCTGCTACTGTCAAAAACTTTTTATTTATTTCTTTATTTATTTCTTTTGCTCCCAGTTAAAGTATGTGGTCAGTCCTGAAAGTATTTTTATGTGAAAAAGTCAATATTATTTTTCAGTAGTGAAGTAATACATTTTCAATACTTAGTTAAAACTCCAAAAGTTAATACACATCAAGCGATATATATCCTCTGGATATATTTAATATTTCATAATTACCCTTGTAGAATGCTGATAGTTTTACAGTTCAAAAAAGGTTAGAATTATTATGACAAGTGATTCATTTCTTGTTTGCTGGTTGTGTTTGTGCACAGGGCGATCGGTCAGTGTCTAAAGGGCTGGTTGCTGGTTGCAAATGAATGCATAATTATTGGGGAATGTTGCATAACTCCCTCCATAATGAATGTTATTATTTCTACTTTTTTTTCACAGGCTGATCTGCAAAAATAGCCAATTGCCCTCATGCATTTTGTTTTCCTCTCGTGTATAAGTGCGGCACAAACTGACAACAGAAATCCTAAAAAAAGACTAGAAGAGGAAGATGAGTGGTCTGAATTACGATTCAGTTCCGAACCTCCATTCCTATTTCTCCAGAATTTTTTGGTGACAATTAGTAACCATGGCAACAGGGAGGAAAAAGCCACGTTTTTCACCATGGTTTGGACACCCGACTCCAGCGCTTGATTCTGCTAAATATCTCTGAGAGATTAAACATGTCAGAACAAAAAAAATATATATCCAGCAGGGACTGTAACCCAGAATAGCTGCACATTTGAATGAATAAAAATATAAATGCCGAGAATTTTCTAGCACCTCTCGAAGGTGTTAAATCCTTATAAACAGTCAGCGACGTAGGTGAAGACACGTTATGCAAGAAAAATACTGGCAGAAAAATTACATAATTAACTTAAAGAACTTAACATGCAGGGCGGTTTTACATTGGGAGGATAAAATCAGGATACTGAGAGCCATTGTTCCTATTTTTATGTCAGATTTAGTTCGTTCTGATTGTGCTCAGATTTCAGTTCTTATTTTCAACTCAGTTTCCTTTCATACTTATGAAATTTAGGCCCAGTTGAGACCGGGAAGGGTGCAAAGTAAGTTTGGTATCCCCTAGGCCAGCTTCAAAGTGCATCAAAGTATCAAGAACTTTACAATGATCCCTTTAGACAACCGTTTATTAAACTTTTAGATGTTAAAAATGTATGCATGTGTAATTACATGAGTAATATAATGAAATGGGTACCATGGGAGCATGAATGTCACACAAAATATTAAAAAGATCATTGGTGAGTTACATTAAAAATTGAATATTTTCCACATCACCTCAACATAAAGGGGATCTGGGGTTATGGATTCTAATAAAACTCAATAACCAAATTTAATAAACCCTTATGCTGTAGAAGTCCTGACAGATATACCGCTTTGGAACGGTGACCGATTTCGTGACCAATCTCTATCAGGTGGAATGTCCTTGCCCTCCTCTGATTGGTCAAAATGTTACAAACCTCACGATCCAATCGGAGCCAAAGAGTATCATCTGCGAGGACAACGGTGACGAGTCTTACTGATGACCGTTATCAACCTGAGGACACGTTTTATGCTTTCCACCAGAGCGTGCCCCTGAGACAGTGCCTGTAGCTGGGCAGGAGAAAAGGAAAACTTAAAGGCCTTCTCCAGCCAGACTTACTGCCTGATTCTACCCTACGAAGTACTCAAAGCAGAGAGTGGTGATGTGGGAGTTCATGGAACCAGTTGGAAAAGTAAAGCCCCCTCTTTTGCTCAGCACCTTTATGAACAAGATTGCAATGGTGCATGCGTAATATACAGTATACAACAATGCATGTCATGCCCTGTGAGATATCATTTTAAGGAGTCATAAAATTGACATTCATGGCCAAATTACTCATGCTTTCTCTGGCAGTATTTGCGCTTGGATCACAGCGCGGTAGCATTTTCTAAGCACTGCACGCCATTTATATCTTAAACACATGAGTATGAGTCAGTCAGGCCTTTAAAAGTGCAACACATTGTTTTTGGCTCTTGTTAAAGGCTAAATTTGAAGTTCAGAAATAGACGCCAATCTTGAGGTCAAAGGGTTACGCTCACATACTCATGATATAAGAATAGCTTGGTTACTGTACTTAATCACAGTCCAAGTTTCACATTCCGGTCTAAGCCAAGTGTACCATCTGCAAGGACAAAAGTGATATATATCACTAATAAACAAAAACAAACTGAGGAAACATTTTATGCATTTTCCAGCTCAGACACCAACTCCTCTTTCAACACATTTCTCTCCCTAAGGACAAATCGCAGATTGTTGGAAAGAGAAACCAAACAGATCTTGTTCCATGCAATAGCACTACATTACATAACTGGACTGCAGTCTGAACAAGACTCAAGATTCCCAGCATGCTCTCAGGACCAGACTGTGGGAATGCTGCAAATTCTATTTAGCATGACATCTGGCGCCACCTGCTGACAGGGCTATGTCATTTCGGTGCAGAAACATATATGACCACTAGGGGGAAGCATTGTCAAATTATGTACTGAATTCTGCTATGTCCGTGCTACTATGTTCATGCTGCCTGCAGGGTTCTCAACCCTGGTCCCCTTTCTGTGCTGTTCATTTGTTCCAACCAAAAGTGATTCCTGATGTGTCACTCTTATTGTGTATTTTGTTTTCTCCATTTTCAGACCCCATTTTCAGACCCAAATTTTGGCTGCCATCAGTAACCCCCTCCTGATGATTCAGGAAGAGGTGGCCATGATTTGTGACTCCTCTGATTCACTTCATGGTGAGCCTTCATCGATATAAATAAAAGCCAGGAGAAAACATAACAGGTTTATAGAGAAACTATAGATGGCCTGCCATTGAAAAAGTACCATATAATAATACCTTAATTTAACAATGTGAGTTGCCTCTCTGAGGTATATGTAACAGTGCAACTCTGGTTTCTGATCAATAGACTCACCAGTGAATGATGGGGGTAAGCCAGGAAAGATTTATAGTCTCACAGCTCTCTAGCGCTCTCTTCTGGTCTGCCTGGTGCCTGCAAGAGCATGAACTGACTGTATGTTGATTTCATCATCCTCCATTGACAACAGTAATTGGATGTATCTGCAGTGTGGAAAGAAGTGGGTGCTCATCGTTACATGAATTGGAGGAATTACGTGAGACAGGAGAGGGTTGCAGCGGGAGGCTAAACTGTTTCGCCAAGTTCGGAGCGGTGACAAGACATTAAAAAAAATGCCAACAGAGGTCTGAAATTCTGTGAATTGCCGTATCACTTTAAAACTTATGGCCCTTTCAGTGTTCTGAAAGACCTCCACACTGAAAGACCTCCATACACACTGATTCTCAAAAGCGATGCTAGCGCAGGAGTTAAGCTGCGCTAGCAGGCGTTAATCTGGAAAGATTGTTGGGAGTGGGGAAAAAAAAAAGTTCCTTGGGGCGCCTGAATTCTTCTTGTACGCAGTTGGAGCCGTACATTAACAGCTGTGCCTTAATTGTTCTCAAAACTTTCTCCAGGACCGTTAATCATCCCCAGCGCGCGCCGCTGGCCGTAGATGAGTCCCGCCGAGTGTTTTGAGCTGTGACATATAACTCATTTCGGCCCGTGTTCATGACTGGTGCCGTGGTGAGAGACAGAAAGAGAGGCGAGAGAGAGATTAATTAATTACTTAAACATTTGTCTAATAATAAAAAGGTATGTGGTATCAGTATCTAAACTGTTTGTTAAAAAAATGGTGATACTAGGCTAATGTGTGGGCATGTCAATTAAGCTCATTTCAATTTTAGTTTGAGAGAGAGAGGGAGAAAGAGAAGGAGAGAGGCAGAGTGAGAGTGAGAGGAAGAGAAAAGAGAGAGAGGGAGGGAGAAAGAAAGAGAGGGAGGGAGGAAGTGACAGATCTATCTATCTATCTATCTATCTGAATAAATTAGTGTAACCAGAATTGTGGACATACAAGGAAGTTTTAATTTTGTACCACTAGATGGCAGCATTGGACCAATCAGAGACTAAGGAGCTTGGAGCCTCAGTTTTATTGGTATTGCCCAGTGCTCAGTACTCCGTGTATGGCAGAGTGTAGATACAGCACTTCACATCTTCCGCAATCATCATTTAGCATCGTCTGGAGACTTTTAGCCCCACGCTGGCCGGATCTAGATAACGATAGCGCATGAGAAACAATTAAAGACGGCACGGGGCAGGGAGTAATCTCAAAGCCAATCAAGTTGCCGCAGTGGTGTGAGGTCACTCTGGGGAAGGTGGGGGGTGGAGGTGTCTTAGACAATACCCAGAGCAACGGGAGGGAGATGGAGGCGAGCTTCATTTCCTGGATTGCCTCTCTGGAAGAGCTCAGGGGGGGTGTTTGCGTTCCCGGTGGCACTTCTCCCAGACGTCGTGTCACGCCGAAAGTGCCGCTGCGGTAACTCTGGGTTATTTATTGTCGGAATTGCTCTTTCACGGGGGCCCCCGGAATGGCTTAGCTCTTTTTTTTTTTCTCTCACCACAGAGCGCGAAGGAGGTTTATTGGTGGCCCCGCAAAACAGGAATGGCTTTGCTTCTTTTTTCTCTTTATCACTGCTGAGTGTGAGGTTTTAGTGCCTATGAAACAGAAAACAGGAGTCGCTTAGTGTTTTTTTTCTCTCTCTCTCTTGCTGCTGAGCAAGATGAGGTTTAAGGGCCTGTGACACAGCTGAAGGGTTTCTTGGCCTCATGATCCATGTTCTGCTGGTGAAATCGGTGCACTGTGGACGACGAGACGTCACCGGTTGGAGATGTCGTCCCTCTCACAGGTCTCGTTTATGTTGTTTCCGCTGCCTTTCCTTCTGCTGCCCGACAATCGATCCAAGTTTCAGGATGATACACTGTTCGGTCGTTAAAACCCCACCGGCCGCCATTTTGGATCGTTTAAATGACCGATGGGTAACGGGATCTAATTCGGTTTTAATGAAATCGATTTGGATCAGGGACCGGCCCGCCAAAACAATTACTCAGCCGGTTGCCGTCATCCAATCACGGGTTGGTTGACTTCCAAGTAAGGGCACGTTTTGAGAAATCGCCACAAAGCTCTCGGTGCAGTGAAACCATTTTTGAGAGTTATCAGTCAGCCCAGAGACTCAGAACCTCCAGCCATTGCTAATGGGGTTATTGACTCCCTTTCAATCCCAGGATGGAGCAAGCCTGCTGCCCCCAGTATCTCCGATCGGCCCTGTCAGGGTTACTCTATAGAGAGTTTAAAGGGGTAATCCAATAATGTAAGATGACAAGAAGTTCACAGAGCAGGATAATAATGTGATCTGATTGGTTGATGGAGGACGGAATGTTCCATTCGTGCTTTGGGGGCACCTCCCACTCCTTAACCATGTGACCGAGGCAGATGTGTCATCGTCCAATGGAAGGATATTTTAGCGATGTCAACAGAGCTGAAACCGCAGTTTTCCCTCTCCTGGTTTTAAAGCACAGACTGGATCTATCCACATTTCCCACCCCCCTGTTCTCTCTGTCCTCAGACTTCATTACCTGTGGGTTTCACCTGGGCGGGGGTGTGAGGGGGGGGGGGTGTTTGAATGAGTCATTGTCCCGGGGGGGAAAGGGCTTACAGAGTTTCTTACCTCTAATTACCCAGACACAAAGTCTGATTAATGCTCTGTTACACCTCCCCCGGCAGGGCCCACATTCGCATCTGTCAGCTCGTTTTGGCTCCCGGGGAAAAGCACGCCGAACACAACCGAGCAACCGACCAACCTCCCCTCAGGCTGCGTGCCTTTAATTATGTTTCTTATTTTATTTTGCCGTACTTTATTTACCTCCCCACCTCCCACCTCCCACCTCCGCCCTTCTCCTCGAGCTCAGATTAAGCTCCCAGCCCGTTCCCCCCAAGGGAAAAGCCCCCCCCCCCCGGAGCAGGTTTGGGGGCCGTGAGCCTGCCTGACGGAACTAATTGAGTGCTAACGGGAGCAGACTGCGCGGGAGCATGCGTTGCATCAGCGTCATGAGGGTGAGTATGGAGAAGAGGAACACTTAAACGGCACGGTGCAGGAGGCCTATGGGTGGCTCGCAGTGTAAAAGGCTGGTTCGTGGTGCATCTGTTGTGGACCCTGCAGCTGGGGTTTTGAGTTCCTTGCCGTGCTTTGGCTACCCCTCCCTTTGGTTATGGTATCCACCTTGTGGCAATTGGATCTCCAGCCATTGGATTCCCAATGGCAATGATTGGCTCAGTCTCCTCTTAGGGCAAAATAGGGGTTAAAGCAGTTAAAATAATCTGCTTTAAGATAATCTCATTGCTCGCTGGTGACCTCTCCTGGTCAGCCTGACACACTGCAAGATCAGCAAACAACATGATATCCTGGCCATTTGTTAATGCTGATTTGATATTCAGAACTGACATTTCAGTAAGCTTTGAATTTAAGGATTATATACAAACATAAATACATATATATGCTGTTGTCTTGGCTACGAGTCCTTTATCTGAGAGATTCTGGCTCGCAGGAGGAAACTTCCTGTTAAAATTAAGGTTAAATAAATAAGCATAGAATAAATCCATGTGTATTATATTGCAGTTTAAGCTGCAGAGAGTCATTGGTGCAGAACCTCTGGCTCAATATGCAGGATTGAGATGCCTGGGTTCCTTCAATATATGCCCATGACCCTGACCCACAATTAAATCAATCCGTTCACCTCATAATCTCTTGGACGAGTTAAACGATCCCCAAAATTAATGAGGAGAGAGAAAAAAAAAGTTTGTGTCTGGCGAGGAAAGGAAAAAATACAAGCAACCTTTTGCTTTTATTTGGAGGCAAAACTTAAGGACGAGAGATGATTGAGACCAGGCCTACATGAAGCAGTGACTTTGTGTGTTTTTTTTCTTTTCTGCAAGAAAGCTGCCGCCAAGCACCCCTTTCAGAGCTGACAGGAGGGGAGTGAGTGTTTGAACACCTGCCACCTGTCTGGGAAGCCTCAGTGTTCCAGAACAACAGCGCCAAACGCCCCCCCCCCCATAGCCCCGGCCCCCAACCCCATCCTCCATGAGCAGAACCCCGACAGCCGGTACTAACAGGTAGTGATCGGGGCACCTGGACTGTCACCTTGCATTCCTCCTGGTCTCGCTTCGGCGTTCCCACATTCTGTTCTTTTCTGCTTCAAAAAAAAAAAAAAAAAACAGACAGAGAAAAATTGTGAGAGAGATGAGAAGGGACAGAGAGAGGAAGAATGAGAGACAAAGAGGGACAAAAAGAGAGATTGGCAGGGAAAGAGAGAGAGAGACTGGAGGAGGGAAAGAGAGAGATAGAGACAAACACCACAATTTCCTGATGTCAAGCTGAGGGGACATAATGGGAAAAAAAACGAAATAAGGAAACAGACAAAAACAAAGACACGGTGTGCTTGGCAGTCTAAACTTTGCTGATGATAGTCAGGATTGCGGGGCTGCGATTGTAATCTCATTCACGTATATGCGGCAGACACCGCAATCTCACGATCAGATCCGAAAGCTCCCTCTATACGCTGATGGTATTTGATAGGCTTGACTGCAGACGAACGTGTACGAAAGCAGCCAAAGCGGGAACTCTGGCGGGTTGAATCTTGGGTCACCTGTGGGCCAGGTGATGTAGAGTGTTGTGGGGGCGGGGGCCGAAACTAGGTGTTGACAGCTATAGGTGCATAAATATGACATCATATCTATGTGCCTGACTAGTTACTCTCGCTGCAAAGCAGTACAGCTCTACCCAGCTTCCTGTAATGTGTTTTTCTGATAGACCAATGAATGGTTGCTAGAAGCAAGGCTGGAAAAAAAACGACTTTGAATCAGTATCTATCAGTTCTTCTTAAACCATGCATTTGTTCCGCCCGTCCTCTAAACCAGCTGATTCTAATTAGAACGGCTCTTCGTGCTAATTCTCTACGAGCTAATTAGTGAAATCAGCTGGTCTAGTGCATGGGTGGAACAAATGCATTGCAGTGCCTTGCGCTCTCTGAAGCCAGCGTTTTCCCACTCCTGTATATCAGTGTCCATTAATGTAGCTGGTCACACCCTTCTCTCAGCGAGGTTCTTTGTACTACAGGAATTGCAGCCTAACGGAGCCTGTCCCTGTCACTTCCCATTTAACTCATCACAGGCGACTAAAGGGCCTCACAACCGTGGAGTCCGGTGACACAGAGGGACGTTTTTATGCTGGGAGGGGCAGGTCTTTACATAATTATATTGTTACAATAAATACAATAAATTTCAGCTTAAGAATGTGTCATGATGAGAATAGGCCATTTCAGCCCAGCTAGAAAACATAATTTGCATGAATACATTTCATATGTGATATGGCGTGCTCACCTTTATATCGTTTATGCCGCCGTGCCACCTCGAAAACAATTTGTGCGTTCACCATTTAGAATGCCGTTGCCATCACCAGCACACTTAATGATAATAAAGATAATGAAAACAACTTTACTACGACTACTACTACTACTACTAATGATAATAATAATAATAACAATAAAAATACCAATAATGATGATATGTAAATATGTAAAAAAATATATATATATATGTAGCTGAAACAATGCCTGGATGCGGCACTTCCAGCCACAGACAGTTAAACTGGCACAGACTTCGCCATCTCCCCGATGGAGACTCCGTTCGATACTCTCAGTGTTTACTTTCAGCGCCACACTCACTACTTTTTTATTTTTTTGGATTTTCCTACTCCCAAAACTCCAAGGGAGCTGCCTTGCCTCTTTAAAACTTAATACGGCCTTATGTTCTTTTTATTATTTATGCTCCATTTAAGAGCCTGGGCCCTCTTTGGTCTGTGGCCTGTCTGCCGGTCCTGTCCCCAGAGTCCCGCTTTTGGAGGCTGTCCACTGGAACACAGCGGCCCTGCTGCAGAAAAGCTTAACTGCGAGACGCTGTCCAGAGTTTGTTTGCCGGAGAACTTGGATCATTTGTTCTGTTTTGCCCCCTCTCCTTACTCCCCCTCACATGAACTTTTGCACTCCCGACAGTTGGTCCACCGAAGAAGATGGGGGAAAAAAACAAAAAAACAAAACAAAAAAAAAACTTAAATGTTTTTCAGTGTCTGACTGTGTCTCTTTTCTCTTCATATATATTTCTTTTGTGTGTGTGTGTGTGTGTGTTTGTGTGTCCTGAGATTTATGCCAGTCAGAAGCCAGTCCAAGTTTATCATTCAGAGTTTCTGTGATGACTTTACACACACACACCTTAAAAAACATGAGCTTCAAAGCAAACAGCCACCCTCTCCTGCAGAGCCCATTAAAATTTCACTTAAGGGTTTTCTTTTTTTTTTTTTTTTTTCGAGGGGGGGCCGGGGGGGTTAGACAGTCGACACCTGAGGTGCAAATTAGCTGTGTGGATTAAGCCAATGAGTCAGCATGGATGGGGAAATTTGAATATTATTCAAATAGCGTTTTGTTTGATGCTGTTCTCGTAGGAGGCCTAAGACTCCCTGCCTGAACCAGGGGCTGTTCTGCCAGCTCTGAGAGACGGGTCCACTGGATATCACAGTGCATGAGTTCACACACTGGAAGTGAGCCATATTGACTGGTGCTGGGCTTGTAACGTAAGAGCATAGGACCCAGGAAAACCCAGATGCAAACCAGGGCTCAATCAATAAACTGCAAGCAAAAAAATGAAAAGAATTCTCTCTGGAGGTGAGGGAATTTGAGGAGAAGAAGAAGAAAGAAGAAGAAGAAGAACTGCCATTTTCTGAATTAGAAAACCTTGTTACACCCTCCCTAGTCTCCTTTTGCTATGGTCTTTTGCTTCTAGCCACTGGTCATGAACTTGTGTTCATGAGGTCCAAACTCAGGCCAAATCATTCCACTGACCTGTAAAATACTGCTGGTTTGAACCTAGAAAAACCAAAACAGACTGTGGGAAACCATAATGTCCTTTTCCAGATGCTCTAAGGAGACAGAAACTTCCATCGCTGTGACCACAGACCTGAGCGCTGCGCTCGGTAGCAAGAACAAGATGAAGGGGATCCTGGCTGTTACTTTTGATTAAACAAGACAGGTGGGGATCCATGAATGCTATTAAGGTTAATGTTATGAACCGCAGGCTCAAGTATTCCTGCATCAAAAAAAAAAATAAACAGTCCTTTAATTAGCGGCAGGTGGCAGCGTGGTGCACTGGTTAGAGACCTAGGCATATAAATCATAGGTGGCAGGTTAATTTCCCAGGTAAGGCAATGTTATTTCATCCCAGACTGAGGAACTTCACCTTGGCAAACCTCCCACTGTACAAATTTATCAAGTGCTGAAATGCAAGATGGATAAGGACATTTTATTACATGTACCTAGTACAAGGAACACATTTTGATTGGGTCACGAGTCCATGATTGACAGCAAGTACTGACCACGCCCATTTTTTTTTGGATTGATGGGATCAGGAAGGCCCCCCCAGATTCCATTCGCTGTTTCTGATTCCTCTGAAGGACCAATCACAGCTTGCTTCGCCTACAGCGGTTGTGGGGAAGGAGGAGGAAACAGCTCTGATGATGGGTTAATTGCTGAAGTACGGCGTCTGTGCAGACCGGTCAGCGGACCGTTGCATTGTGGGATACAATAAATGAGATGCATTTAGCAGACATTTTTTATCTGTCGCACCTTACGATATGAAGACGAGTGGAAAGGTTGAGGTAGAAGTGCAATAATATCCTAAGGGGAACATAATCGCAGAGACGCAAGAAGTGTGAACACAAAACATTTAATGGGAAAACTTGACTACCTGTCAAGGAGGCAAAATAATGAAGAAAAAAAAAACGATTTAATATGTAGAAGTACCCCGGGTTTCTTAGAAGCAGGGAAAGTAAGAGGTGACCCAGATGTCAAAACAGCAATGTCTCTTGTGCACCTCCTCGGTCGTGCTTTAGAACGTGCTGGCTGGAGAGAATTAGCAGGGCGCAGGGGTGGCGGGGAACCAACCTGGATCGACTTAGCTGTGCGCATGACAAAATGGAGCAGAATGTGGGGGAGAGAGAGAGAGAGAGACCTCTCACCAGATGTGACCATCCGTTCTCCAAGCCACACCAGATGCTGCGCTCAAGATGAAAATTTATTATCGTATCTGCACAGCACTTTGGTAATCAATCAATGGCACCCACAGTCCAGCCGCCCCCTTCACCCCCCGAACCCCAAAGACACCACATTCTTGAATTTGCATTCAAAGTACATATTTTTGCTGGGAGAAAAAATAATAATAATAAAACTAAGAGCTACTGTTCCTATCCACCACGGCAAAAAAAAAATGAGTGTTGCTTTCCCACTGTTCCTACTGAGAACCAAAAGCGTTTCATCATACTTGCTGTCCCTTTCAGAGATTTCGTTCCCAGAAGGAAAGTTTGGGCATCGTAAATTCAAATTTTATTATTCATGCTTTTTAAACTGTTTTTTTATCCTGGTGAAAGCCACTTGAGACAAAAAAAAATATGTGTCCTTCAAGGTCGAACCGGCCTAAGTGCCACCGATGAGCTGCAGTGGGATTGGGCGTGTCCAGTTTAATGAAAAGTCCATTAGTCTGGGGAAACTTTGAGGAGGGTTGGGAGAGAAGATGAGGGTTTATACATCTGCTGTAGGTCTGCGGCCGCGAAACAACTGACTTCTCTATTGAAGTTTTCACCGAATCGATCTATAAATCGTGTTGACTCGTTCTTTAAAAGCTCCCTCTGAGTGATTATCGACTCCAGGGCTCCATTATTCACGGGTGGGGGGGCTTATCGCCCCCACCGCCCCCCGCTCCCTCAACCCTCCCCCGCCTCTGTGCCCCTCGCTTCACTGTTGTTCTATAGAGTTAGTGGACGTCCAGGAGAAGGATTTTCTGACAGGTTGCGGTGTGCGCGTGGCCGCTCGACCGTGGCCTGCGTGTGCCTGTGGTCTGTCAAGGAAGTGGGGGCGCGGTCGAGTCCGTTCCAGTGTAGCGTCACCACCCATAGAATAATGAAAGAATAATAATAGAATCGTTCTTAACAACAAACTGTCAGATATCAAAACGCTACTAAAGTTGACGACTTTGGATGTTTTGGCCCACCCTCCTGCCTTTGCCGTTTGTAGAGGGATGACTTTGGTTTTGGCGGAATCGCGATATGACAGTCTTTTTTTGTGCATTTCAGAAAAGGACATCGAAATTGTTTATTTTGCCTGGCAACTTTCGCCATCGGCGATGAGCGCGTACACAGAATGTGTGTGCTTCGATTTCACAATTTCAGGATCACTCAGCTACTTTGTTACATGAGCCTTAGTGAAATAAACCTGGTGAATGCTGTTGAATTCCGAATGAAGGATGCGCTAACAGAGAAATCAAATTATATGTTTGCAAAGCTAGAATTATTTTCTCCAAGATGCTTGAGTGGGCGGTACGGCACAGTCTCTCCTCCGCTTGAAAATTAGTTTGGACTTATAAAGCATGAATGTAAAGGAAGGAGAATCCGGGAGTTTGTGTTTGCTGATGGGCCACACGGTGAATGTTTAAACAGATTCTGAAATATTGCTTTCAGATGAATAAGAGCCCAGCAGTTCGAGACGAGCACGCGCTAAGAATATTCCCCAGCAGCGGGGGGTCAACCTGGCAGTTGAATTCGCTGAAATAAATGACGTGCGTTCAGGAACGGGCACGTTCACTGAGAGAACTGTCGGTTCACTTTAGACACTTATCGATGAGGAATTTGAAAGTGAACGCTCTGTTTTGTTGTGGGTTTACATTAATTTAATTAAGACGACACAACAATGGGATAGAGAACTATTTTCACCACAGATAAGCCAGAGAATTGGTTTTAGGTATAAAGTCAATGGTAAATATCCCATCATTTTTAACAACTAATTATCTATCTCATTTTTTGGCAGCCATTTCTATTCAACATGCACTACCTATTCAGACTGTCAGCCAGTTTTAGCAAAGGTTAAGGAATGCCATCCTTCATCATTTCAAACCGATTTTCCACTTCCTCTCCCACCTCTTACAACCATTTAATTTGACGGGAAATCTTAATTAGAACTTATGAATCGCATTCGTAATTCTTATTGTGAGAGGAACAAACCAGTACCAAACCGCCAAAATGAAAAAAAGAGCTAAATCTGGACGATTTATTAATGTGTTCAGTGGTGTGTACCAGAGGAGGCTGTGAGCTCGTCTTCTGAATAATTAAATATTAAATAAAAATAGCTGTCAAAAAGTATCGGTGTCATCCGGCACTCCACTCAGGACTGCCACCTTTGGTATAATTGACTGACAGTGATGTCACTATGAACTCATACCCTGGGCCAGGTAGAGAAGGATGGGTTCCCCCAACTTCCCCCAACCCCCACCCCAGTCTGGTTCCTTCCAAGTTTATTCCTGTCAGTCTGTTTCATATTGGAAGTTTTTCCTTGCTACTGTTACCCAAACCCTTGCTGTTGTAGGGGTCAAGGCCAAGGGCCTACTGTAAAGAGTATTGGGTAGGGGTGTAGCACCAGGCGGGAAAAGGGTACTAAGTATACAGGGTTTGAAGGAGTCCACGAAAATCTTGGAATTTTTTGTATAAAGAGTGGAGGAGCCCTCAGAGCATGCCCGTGTACAGGGCCCAGAATTTCTAGCTAACTTTCGCACCTGGTATTGGGTCAAATGTTTGTGAAATACACCCATAAAACTCCCATAAAAATAAACTTGTTTTGATCTGATCTTTCATGGATGACTGTCAGGGTTTAGTTTAGTGGGTTCAGCTCAGTTCCCTCAGGGAGGAACCTCAAGCACAATCACAGGTGTTTGGATGCTACACTTCTAAAAGAACGCAGCAGTGAATTTACCTTGGATCCCTAAAAAAAAAAAAAAAAAAAAAAAAAAAGAACTCCATTCCTCTCTCTTCCCTGCTCCGAGAAAGGTAATTCCGAACGTTGGTTCCAGATGCTCGATCACAACGGAGCATCTGGACGACATCGTAAAATTTTGTAGTCAAGGCCTCTGCCGGCCCGCCCGGTGCCAGCAGATTTCCGATAGTGGATTCGTTCGGTTGAGGCAGCCGTTACTTTCGCGCAGTTGCTCTGTCCCGGGGTCTGTCGGTGGTAGTAACAGACCCAGAATACTGATTAGCGGCGAGCATGGCTGGAGGTTCACCAAGGCTGAGGTGTACGACACTGGAAAGAGAAATCAGTCGGGCCCAGCGAGTCCAGCCATTTGTCTGGAGAAATGCCATTGTGTGATCTGAGAGAACTACATTTTGCGGCAGGGTCATTAAAATTAATAGGCTGTAAGTGAGACTGATCAGTTTTTTTTTTTTAGTCATAACTTCACTTAAGATGTTGTTGTCATCCTTACCATTTTCAAGGACTTATTGGATTTATTAGCTTAGATTTACTTATTAGCTTTGCAATAATATTTTAATTGCTTTTCTTCTTTATTCCATTGCAAAGCACTTTGGACATATTGTTCCCTTGTATGAGGTCTGCAAACTAAGTTTATTATTATTACAGTATATTTGACTATTTTACCATGCATTTGTCTGAAACTACTTTCACTGCTACATGTACATTTCAACTGTGCATTTACATAACTGGACATTTTACTGAGTTAATACTCTGGATTTAGTATCTTGCTCAAGGGTACAACTTCAGGTCCGTACGTGAGAATCAAACTCACCAGGCTCCACTCCCTAACCATTAAACTACACTGCTGTACCATTAAAATGTACTACGGATGATGTAGGCTTACATTTAGCAAACAGCTAGTGTTGGGGGCGAGGGGGAGTTGTGATGGAGGAGAGAAATGTGAACTACTGTGAACAAGACAGAAAAGCAGAAAACACTCTAAATCCCGCTGTACTTCAACCCATTCCTTTTTGTAAAAAGGAAAAAAACATTTTCCCTGACAATAACAATTATTTCCGTGACAGGTCTGTGTGAAACATATCGACTGCTTCCCCCACCCGTCCTCTGGTTTGTGGTGCAGACATAATGAATTTTGATGCTGGCTGTCAGAGGCGTCGCCGCTGTGGATGTGACGAGAATGAGGCGAGCAAACGCGCACGCATGTGTGTGTGCGTGTATGAAAGTGTGTGTGAAAGTATGTGTGTAAAAGAGTATGGGTGAGTGTATGTGTGTGTGCGTGTATAATAGTGTGAGAGTGTGTGTGTGAATGTATGTGTGTATTAGAGTGTGGGTGAGTGTATGTGTGTGAATGTATGTGTGTGTGTATGAGAGAGAGTGTGACTGTATGTGGGTACATGTGTATATGTGTATGCTTATGTGCGTTACTGTTCCTGTGTTAGTATCAGTGCACGTGTGTGTTAGTGTGTGTGTGCATGACTACTTGTATAAGTGAGAATATACATGTATGTGAGAGCTAATGATGGAGGAAAATAAAGGCAAATTCAGGTTTCATTTGTGGAGGTCTATGACCACACAACACAACTGGGAAAACCCAGTTTCTTTTTCCATTTAGTCTCACATTAGGCATTTAATCCTCTGCATTAGGTCTCTTTCTGAGAGACAGATATACTGATAGACGGGCGACCAGACATCAGCACTAGATTTACAGAGCTGTAAGTGCAGGCGAAAGCCGAGTCTGCGTCTGCTCTGTGTCAGACTGCACCTCCTGCTTATGCACCCTGGGCTTTTATTTTGACAGGCGAGACGGTACTCAGTGATAAAAAAAGGTCAAATTATGTTGAATAATTGTCGCGCTGTTTATTTGTGAACCCAGATCTGTGTGATAATCTGTGTCAGGGCAAAGTTCGTCAGCGTTCTGGAATGCGGCCATCGCATCGCAACAAAGTAGCGGCCACATTCCGCTGCCGTGAAATTCATGGCGCATGGTTCCGAAATAAACACAGCAGCAAGAACTAAATGGAATACTCTCTATGTTCAATGGCACTCTCCTTTTGCCATGTAATCGGACAATTTAAAGCAGACTCCGCTTCTTTCTCATGTGCCTGGAGCTCCCTCCTTCAGATTACTCACTGGACATGGGCATAGATGGAGGTATGCAGTGTCAGCAGCACAGAACTGAATGTTTGACAAAATTCTGCATTACCAACAACTACAACAACACTATATTGAATGAGGACCGTCACCAAAGAAAACGACACTTAGTAATTGTTACCAAGTCCAATCTAATATGGTTGCTTTTCCTACAGGGAAAAAAAAAAAAAAAAACGGGTGTCAAAAATAAATTACACCCTGCCGTTTTTGAGTGAGGCCTGCATCGGAAACTATTAATCATGCGGTAGGCCTCGCCGCTGGCAATTATTCTCCTCACGCACCCACCACCCCCTACCCCCACGCCCCGCACCCCTAAACCCCCCATCAAAGCCAGCAGTCATGATTACCTAATTGAGATGGAAGATAATCACGCCAGCTAATCAATACGAGCCTGTCAGATGCTCGGCCGTACGGCCTAACGTTACCTCGACAACAACCAACACCCCCCCCCCCCAGCAGTAAGATCTATTTCAGATTCCTGCCAACAATACATATTTAATTTTTCTTTTTAAATGTTAGATAAATAATATTTAAACACACTTTTCTTTGCTGTCTTCTGTGTTATTGACGTCTGTCTCCACATATGAGGAGTTTTCAATCAATAGTCTTTTTGAATAGGAATCCTTCTGTCTGGTATGAATATCCAGGATGACTCTTGTTGTGTATCTGTTGCTTCCTCCCCCAGGGATGTCCAAGAATCATCCGTTCACCCCTCCCCACGCGGCTTTGCGCCCACTCTAACTCAGAGGCGGCGACTGACAGTACGGCCTAGGTCTGCACGAAAACTAGCGCTGCTGTTCTGCGGAGCCAGTTTCTTTCCGCGGAATGTTCTCATCTATCAAAGCAAAGTGCGCGGATCGATCGCGTGTCGGCTCGTGACAGCCACACTGGAATGCTTTATGAGTCACACACTCGCGGCTGGTCATGCATACGTTGCTGTGGTAATGGTGGAACGCATCACAAAAAAAAAAAAAAAAAAACAATGCCAGGGAATTCTAAGCGGAAATACACATAAAAGTGCAGACACTGAGTTCGACTATTTTATTTGATTTCTAAAATTAGAAGAGACATTTGATGGCATCAACTTAAACTCTACTTGAAAGTTCTCAAAAGACGTGCTCCATTTTTAAAAAATGAAACCCCAAAAAACAAAAACAAAAAACTAAAATAAATCACTGTTAAGGGAATTTTTTTCATTATTTAACTGTGCAGTTCAAGAATAGGAGATAGCAGTAAACAACAGTTAAAGGGGAACGTCACCCAAAAATGAAGTTTTTGTAAACAGATCTTTCCATTGTTTGCTAAGTGACGTGTTTGACACCATTGGAACATAAACACCCAATACAAAGAGCCAGATATTTTTCTGGGTGGACATGTAAGAGAAAATTTAATATCTCCAATCCACTATAATTTCATTTTATTGGAAAATTATACATCTCCTGACAGGACAAGTGGCAGAAGATGAATCTAGCTTTTCGTTTTATGTTGTTGTTTCTGTCATTGGCAATGCATGTGGTGGAAAGTAGCCTAGCTATCCAGTCAACACACGAATTAGGGGAGTCAAGGCGATGACACAAGCCATCTTAGGAAAAAGTCTGTGTGCTGCAGTGACAAATGGAGTTTGACGGTTGACTTGGAAACCCATCTTGACTCACCTGTATCACCTTAGAGCTGATCCGTACCTGGAGGTCAGGTGTTTTTTTTGTCAGCCGCAAGGATCGAGATGAGGGTGATGCATGTTTCGATCTTCCCGAATGATTCTGTTCTTTAGTCAGGTTTGCAAGTAAAATTTGCCTTTATACTGACAAGATGCACATTTTTAAAATGTTTAATCATATTTTTACTATTTGTGGATGGCAAATTTAGTTTGGCTCATGACCGGAGTCCCTCATCTATGATTGGTGATGAAATGAGGTGAGGCAGGGACATTCGACCAATAGTAGAGCGTGAAAACATAACAGAAAAGCAAAAGGGTCTGTGATTGGCTAATAGGGTGTTTAAGGGGCTGGGTTTTGGGTGGGGAGGGGCCTATTCACAGATTTCCTGGGGTAGGAGACTGAAAATTCATTCCTGGGGGCAGTTCTTTTTTGTGAGCGTTCCAGCATTGCAGAGATTAATGTAAGCCACTGATTGGCTAAACAAAGCAGTCTTAGTCAGTGATTGGCTGAAGAATCCACACACCTTGACCCTGTGATTTTTTAAGGCCTGAAGAGACTGCTGACTGAGAACAAAACACAAAGATCTGCAGACTCTGCAGCATACCTCCCCCGGCACGACCATATACTTATATTATCCATATCCTGGATAATAAACAGCCAAACTACTCCACTGCCACCCCCATTTGGGTTCACTTAGAAGAAAGATGATGCTTGCTTTCTGCTAGCTCACCAAGTATAGATCACCCCCCAGTGTACGGGTCCAGAGGCTGAGCAAATCCATTTTATAGCCCGCTGCTCCTAAATCGTTCCCGCAATTACCCCGGCCATTAAAACAGACTACATAAAGCTTAAATACTCAGCTTCCCTTTAGCTCGGAAAATCAGTCACAGCTCAAGTGAATCAAGATCTTATTTATTTAATTTTTTTTTTAAACTACACACTTAACAAAAAAAAAAGGAAAAAAGAAACATACTGTAGAGAGATGGAGTATCCAAATAGAGATGTGCGAAGATAGTGCCTGCTCAGATGTATAGCAGTTATAAAAACAGATAAAACAGATAACAGAGATGATGCTAAAATTCAGCCTCCCTGTAACTACTTAAAAGGATAAGACAGCTGTAATTCGGTTTTTGGCTCTTCGATGTAGTCAGTCGTCGCGATGAGGTTGACTATGATAAATGTATCAAATAACAGCGGAGCTGAACACGATTTTAATCAAATGGAAAGCACTTCCGTTCAGCTTGAGTTGGGCTCCCCAAAATCAATGTGTGCATTCCGAAACGTCTCACCGGGTGAGGCAGGGGCTGGTGGGTGTTTTCATGTGCGTTAAGCGAAAACTTTCAGCCCAATAGCTGGTGTTTTCTTCCTCAAGTTTCATTCTGCTTCACGTCAGTCACACTAATACGCAGGCAGCTACCAGAACATAAACGATAGCGTGCTGCTGAAAAATGTCCCTGTAAGGTGTGTTAATATTAAGGAAGTAAAGTTACGTTTGGTGCGTTTATCGTCTTCATCCTCATCGCATTGGTGGATTGCAACAATGAGCCAATAACAAAATTACGCCACTACTACCCTTTAACCGTTGAATATGAGAACCTACACCAGAGAACGTAAGGGGTCAGGTTTATAACGACCCAGTCGGCACGTATGCAGTTAAGTCCAAGCATTTTTGCTACTGGAACAAAAATGGGTTCCACCAGAACTCCAGATTATAACGAGTCAGCCAAACCCAGCGGCAGGACGACATGTTGAGACAGGACCATCCACCGAGATACATTGGAAATACATTAGTGATCTGTTAAATTGTCATGGCAACCGTGAACAGTGAACATGGCAACAGTGAATGCTCGCCAAAAAGAAAACATGGAGAGCTCAGAACCACTCAAAGGGGGAAATAGAACGTGACGTCTGTGATTCTGGAACTCTGGCATTGTCAAAGTTCTTTGCTGTCATAAGACTGGATTGCGGAACTCTAGACTCTGGTGTCAGAAATGCAGAATGTTTGGTGTGGATGTGTGCATAGAACAGGGGCCTCCAGTCTGATCAGAGATGGGCCAGAGCAAGTGTAGGTGTTTGGTAGCCTAGCACGACTAGCACAGACCCTTCTGTGACCAGACTGAGGGTCCCCAGAGAGACATCTTGATCAATAACGTACTGTGCACTGTAGAGTCTTCAAACTCAAGCAAGCTCCTCTCATGCTATGAAGATTCCGAATGTACAGAAATCTAGAAAGCTGACCTAATACTGCCCTGTAATACCTGGGGGTGGGAAGGAATGAAAAACCTCCTGAAGATTATCAACACAAGTCTAAAAATGGCTGACACGATGACAACAACGTTTAAAAAAAAAAAAAAAAAAATACATAAAAATAAAAACAAATAAAATGAAACAAAATAACTATTATATCCTCTGCTCTTTTCAATGTAACATCATCCGTATCACCCATAGTACATCATATTAAATAAGGCACACATTTACACATACATTTTAAATTTTGGCTAGTTATTTCCACGGTCCTTTATTTACACCTATATGCACAAGGTTAATAGTAATTATGGTAATTATAGTAATAACTGTCTTTACTACAGTACAACCTGGGGAAAGTCCTCAGTATGGACCTGTTTGGAGTTTCAACCTGATCTTTAGGGGTCCTCTTTATTTTTTGGGTTACAAAATATAACTCCCATTGTCATGATATGTGATGCCTTGCTTTATCCTCTCCTCGTGTGTTTTTCGTCCGTTGGATGCGCGTTCGTCCGCGCTCGTCTTTTGCATGGTGGAGGACAAACCACTTCTACAGTGTCCTGCGTCCTCACATAACTTTTGTTTTAAAAAAGGAAAAGGAGGAAAGGAAACTCAGAGTAAAGGAGTCCCATGGTTTGGGAATTCTAGTTCGTTCTTTCGGGCAATGGCCACAGCAGGATCCAACTTGGCCACCGGCTCCCAAATATGAAGATAACGACTCCGTCGCTTTCGCTCGGAGCTCACCTCCCTGCTAACGGCTCTCCTCTGCAGAGAGAACAGTTTTATTTTATTTCATTATTTTGTGTCTGCACACCTTGGCCCTGGGGTTATTGCTCAGACCTGTCTGCTGGAGAGGGGGTACTTTAACGAAACGCTCGCCGTCCATCCGGATTCATCTGGGAATGCAAAGGGGAGGGTCTTTCCCAGGAGTCCATCCCACTTGTTTTTATAATGTATTCACATCCAGTGCATGTGTCAACATACATACGCACATCTGCACATTTGCGCGTGCACACACACACACACACACACACACACACAACACACACACACACGCATGTATACATACACACACATGCCCACACACATACATGCATACGTATATACACACATCCACACACACAAACACACATACATGCATATGTCCACACACACACACACACACACACACACACACACACACACACACACACACACACACACACACACACACACACACACACACACACACACGTGCACACCCACGCGTTTCACCATAGCAGTGGATGAGCATTAACTGTAATGAGGGAAAATGTCTTGGAGCGACAGACAGTCTAAAACACGCAAAGTCAGCTTCCACAAACCCTGGGCACGTCCAAGAGCCTCACCATGAGGTTAACGGACGACATTTCGGGGGGCCGTCTCTTGAAACCCCAAAACAAACCCCCTGCCACAGGATCCAGCACGTTTCTCCAGGTGCTGGCGGCTGGCGTCAGGCCCGGCTACGCGATACCAATATGGTATAAGAGACATTTTACTTTGGAGAAGAAAAGCCAGTCCGGACCAGTCTGGTGCCAAATGCGTATACCCTTTGTGAGTCTTATTCCTCGGACCTCCCAATCCCTCTGAGTGGGGTTTTTATTTGGGCGGGTGCTCTGGTCGTGGGGCGGGTTGGGTCTCAGTAGTTGTACTTGCCCTGGGGGCTGACGGGGGAGGTGGCGGGGAGGAAGAGCGGCTTGGGGGGGACGTCAGGCTTCAGGGAGGCGCTCCGCCGGATGATGGCCACTCTGTGGGAGGGGTTCTGCTCGCTGTAGCTGTGCTGGCGGGTCAGGTAGCCGTTGGGGATGAGCGGGTGGTGCGACCCATCCCCGGCCGCGCCCGTGGGGTTCCCCCGGCCCATGAGGGGGGCCCCCGCCCGGTGCAGGTGGTGGTGGTAGCTGAAGCTGTGCTGGCGAGACACCAGCCCCCCTCCCGCTCCTCCATTGGACATTTTGGAGGCGTTGATGAGGGCGTGATGCTGGTTGGCATGGCGAGGGGGCCTCTCCAGGGTGGACTGGGAGGTCTGGGGTGGGGGCGCGGCCGCCGCCTCCGGGGGGACGTCCAAACGACGGGTCAGGCTGTCCCGAGGGAGGGTGGACGAGCTGTAGTAGGGGGCCGACTCCGTGTCGGGGATCTGGGGGACTGGGGGTGGAGGTGCTGCTGCTGGGGGTGGTGGTTGCCAGCCATGCCCCCCCGGAGACCGGCGAATGGCAGCAGGCCTGCCGAGGTCAGCACCGACAGCTCCTTGGTGCCCAGGTTACCGTTGCCGTTGGCGCCGTGGATGTGCTTGAGGAGCTCGTCCAGGGCGGAGACGTCCACCACTGTGTGCGGGTAGCAGTGGCCGTAGCCCTGGGCCCCCGCCGGCCGCTCCCCCGTGGCGACCTTGCGCTCCTCCTGGGGGTGGTGGTGGGCGCCCCCTAGTGACGGCTGCGAGTGGGAGAAGGGGTACACCTGCTGGGTGGGACAGCGGGTGGTGACGGGGGCGGCGCTGTTAGCCAGCGGCGGCGGTTTGCAGTCCTTGGCGTTGTTGCAGTTCTGATTCCTCTCCCACTGGTTCCGGAAACCCTTCATACTCTTGATTGGCAGCTCCGGGGTGGAGTCCGGCGTGGGCAGCCCGGACAGCTCCTCGGAGCTGCGGTTGGCCGGATTATGGTTGTCGTGGTGATGGTGGCTGTGATGATGGTGATGCTGGTTGCCGTGGGGATGGTGATGCTGGCTGCCGTGGTCGCTGGACCGTCCCTTCCCGCCAGAGGCGGAGGCGGTAGTGGAGACCGTGGCGGCAGGGGGAAGGATCTCGCTGCCGTTGGGGATGAAGGAGTTGTAGAGCTTGGGCGAGGACACCTCCAGCTTCTCCTCCAGCTTGGCCTGGGGGTCCAGCAGGCCGTTGAGCTTGGCCAGGCTGCGCAGCGACAGCGCGTGGGGCAGCGGCGTCTCCGGGTGCTCCTTGCCCAGGCGCTTGGTCCGGCGGCGGACGCTGTGGCTGCAGTAGCAGGACACCAGGAAGGCGGACAGGAACGCTCCCAGCAGGAAGGCCACCAGCACGCAGGCGATCAGCAGGGTGTAGTGCACGCTGTAGCTGGACTTATCCATGTCAGGGGGCCGCCGCACACCTGGAGGAACGAGCGGGAGGGACACGGGACAAATAATTAACCATCAGGAAACAAAAATCCCCAAAAATCACCAGGGAGGCCCTGGTGAACTACAAATGAGTTAGAAATGTCCAGGAAGGGCACTGCAGTTTTACCCTTCAGCTGAGTTACTTCAGTACATATTATATTTGTGTGCTCATGTTTTTGTCTTCAAGGTTTTAGCAGAGAGGTATAAACCTGGCACTATCACTCTCACCTGCACTGCTTTCACCAGGCATATAGCAGAGAGGTATAAACCTGGCACTATCACTCTCACCTGCACTGCTTTCACCAGGCGTATAGCAGAGAGGTATAAACCTGGCACATGAGGCTAGCTCTCTCTCTTGATAAAAGAGAGGAGCTTCACAGAGAGTCCTCTGCCAGTATCTTGGGGGCAGAGACTAAGAGCTTGTAAGTGAAGATTAAACACTGGATCACATTCAGGCTTTAACTACTCAATAAATCACTGGCACATTTTTTCTTCCACCCATCAAAAAAAAAAAAAAAAAAAAAAAAAAAAGATGGCACATTCAAAAGCATGCTTCAGCGAAAGCACACCTGGTGTCTTGGGCTTGCCAAAATAAATAAATTAATACGTCAATAAATAAATATTTGAAAAATGTATGGTTACTCCCACTCTCTTATCAGAGACCACAGCATGGCGAAATCTCCTCCAGAGATTATTTACAGAGCTGAGAACTCTGAGTACGTACTGTTTTGATTTCTTTTTTTGGAGGAGGGGTGAGAGGATGGCGAAGGGAAAAAAAAGAAAAAAAAAAACATTGTTCACTAAATTAAATTTTGATTGTATTGTATTTTTTTTTATACCGTTTTTATATTGTGATCTCAGATTGCCCGCTCTGCTGCTACAGGTCAGGAATTCCGTCTTCATTTCTGAGAGCTTAAATATGAATCTCAGAAAATGAATAATATAACAATATGGCTTAACTTTGTTATTATTAAATGTGGTGTTTCGGTCCTTGCTGACGTTATCAGATTATGGGAAAGACTGTGGACAAATAAAAGTAAATCTTAAACATACCCAGAGATACCGTCAGTCAAATGAAATCATTTTCGCTTGCATTCGCTTTCAATTCTTTTAAACACACTTGAAGGAAGCCTACACCCACAGTCCACCTTATTCACGTAACATCCACTGCAACAGATGTACGTGTAGATGTTATCCATCCACACATAAATTTGATTAACGTGGCAAAGCCCAGGCTGGCTAATAACATAATGTGATCATGATAAATACATAGCTATATTCCCTCACACCTTTCATTCAATCTACATTTTGATTTATGTGGCGCCGTGCGTGGGCTTTCAGTATGGTAAGCCTCATGAACCAGATTACTGCGATGGTTATTAGCTTTCTGGGCAGCGGGTGGGGGGGGGAAGGGGGGTTTGCAGGTGTGAATGGCTTCATTTCCTCCTATAATGACAGCTCCTGTCAGATTCATAACGGAAGGGTGGGTGACAAACATTAGGGCTACCTACGCGATCGAGACGGCGTCGCCAAACGACGACGACAAACGGATTAAGGAGTAATGACTCCATTTGTCTGTGATGACTGTATTTATGAAATGCTTGTGTGTGTGGGGGGGTGGAGTGGAAGACGGGCCCACGCAGCAGTGTGTTTTGATTCACGGGGGCTTTGTGAGTGACAGACATGGCAAGTGCTTTTGGTTGCTTTTAAAAGCACTTACATAATAATTTCACAACATTAGCCCTGGTGCAAAGACTGAATGATTGCTATTGTCGCCTGGTGGTTGGGGTTTGACAGTAAGAGATGTTGAAACGGAGAAAAATATATCACATACCTGTATAATACCTTAATAAAAGCTGTTCAGCTCTGACAACAGAGGACGGTTATTTGTGCTAATCTGGGGGGGTGGGTGGGAAGACAAATCCCGTCGTGCGAAGCAAACTCGGAGCCTAAGTGCGTTGCGTAACTCAAAAACCTCTGGCGCCGGTGCTCGGGAGGAATCACGCAGTGCTTGATGGGAAAATTAAAAGGCGTGAAGTCACCTGTCTGAAGGTGTTTGCACGACATTACAATGCTTGACTTTGATTGCGTTTCCCTCATATGTTGGTGTGAGACATGCTAAACGCCCAAAACACTAATAAGCTTAAATTAATGATATGAAAAAAATAAAACACTGCATTAAAATTGGAGGGATTCTTCACCCACCAAATAGTTGAAAATTATATGCACTTCCTTAGTTCACAAACTGACCAGTTGGGTACGTACTCCCGCCTGTTTATCAGAAAGCACATAGCATAGAGAAATCTCCGTTTTGAGCTCATTTCGACTCAACTGAGAATTCATGCAACTGGCACAGGGTTTAGATTTTTTGGGAGGAGGGGTGGAGTGGGGTATGGGGTAAGGTAATATAACAATATTACTGCTCAGCAAATGTCATTTTTATCGAGTCATCATCTTATTTTTTTATACTGTGATATCAATTTTGCTGCCTGCAGTCAGGGTCACGATCAAAAAACCAGCGCTATCCTCCTCTCAGAATCTGCTCTGAAACATTCGTGAGCGCTCAGTGCTGTGGAACAGTACGGTTTGGGAGCAGCAGGTATATATTAAACCTAACAGGAGATCCAGAGACTCACAGGTGGAGGGCACCTTAGCGCCAGCTCCAGGTGTGCGAGAGGCACGAGCCAAACCGCCCCCGGCTAAGCCAGAAAGCATCAGTTCGCTTCCACGCCATCGCACAAGCATGCATGCTGACAGGGGCCTCCATTTTAAATCCCCAGAGATGATCATAGTAATGATCTCGATTATTATTATTAACTTTTCCAATGGTGAAAAATGAAGTATTGACATGCTATCATTTTGATCACTCTCTAGTGTTTTGCAACCACCCCCACACCCCCCCCCACCCACCCACCCACAAGGAATTTCCAAGAAAATCAACTAACAGAGGAAATCTGTCTCTTAATCACACACTGAGAGACATCTAATCAAATTCAGATAATTTCACTTACATTTCCTGTCATTTCCATCCAGACACTCCAGGTTAATTTAGGATCAAAACACAGACGCTAAACTCTCACCCTTATCAGCACTGAGGCCGCATGAATAAAATGTAACATCTGCTGCAGCGATTTTACGCCGTAAATGTTATCAGGGCAGAAATTATGGGCTATCTGAAGCATCTCTCCGGGTTTTGGCGGCCTTCTTGGGCCTGGCCCAGCCGGCAGGAACGCAGTGGCGGCCGGCCATTGGCACGGCTAACGGTCGCTAACGTACTGCTGACGTCCGCCAGGGCCTGCAAGAGTTCTGCAAACCAGCGCCACCCAGGGCAGTGAGAGGAAGGCCGAGAAGAGATGAAGATGCAAATGACCTTTGATGCCTCATTCTTTAAAGAGAGATCTGCAAAATCACAGGTGAGCTGGGCCTGCTCGTAGCACCCACCAGGGCCGCTAGAAAGCGTTTCTCCCACCATTCAGAAGCAGAAACCATAAAAAAAATATATATATTTTCGCTTGTGTGCATTGCATATGTTGCAGTTGTTTTAGTTATAGTTGAAAAGAGAAGCACAATAAGGGAATGAGAGAGAGAGAGAGAGAGAGAGTTGGAGCGGGAGGTATGGTAATTGGAATCAAATGAGTCGTGTGTTATTGTTCCAGAGCGGCCTTCCACAGCGGGCTGACACATGTGGTTTTGATAGCCGTCGCGGGCGGGCCAGGAAAGTTGCTGGAGATCGATGTTCCGCCAGCTCATCTCCCCCGCTCTAAACGGGAACCGAACGGCCACCGAACGCTGCGGAGGTCTGGTGCTCAATGGACCAATCAGGACGGGACACCGAGCTGCTCACGTTGGATACCGCCCCCCCCCCCACCGCCGCCCTAGATTTGCAGTAACAAATTCTCACCGTGAGCCGTTTAAGGACAACGCTGATAAACACTACCTCCCTATCCCCTCTCATTTTGATACAATGATGCAACAAAAACAAACAAAAACAATATAAACAACCGAAAATTGTTCCTAGGACAACATGGGCACTAATGTATTTAATCTCCAGTACATCTTCTTTACAGCTCGGGCCTCCGCTGTGCACAGCGGAAGCAGGAGACATATCTTTTTTGTTCTTGTCTTTGAGTTTATAATGGAAGGAAAAAAAAAAAAACCAGAAAAACAGAGCAGTAGAGTTAAACGCTGTCTTTATGATTCCGATCACACGCGGTCCCTCTCTCTCTCTCGCGCATCTGGTACGGCTTCCATGCTGCTCCAGCACAGAACTCATTCATTTAAGCCCCCGCTCCGCTCCGCTCCGCTCCGCTCTCTCTGCGGTCTCGGCTTTTTAAAAAAGGTCACGCTCGTAACACGCGCCAGAACTGAAAAGCGCCGTACCCCTGGCAAGCCTCCTCGGGACAGCGTGTCCAGCATGTGTTTTGAATTTACCTCCAATCCCTCCCAAGAATATTAATATTTATACCCAAGTTTTTTTTTATTTATTTAATTTTTTGCACTGTGTCGAGGCTGAATGATCCTGCCACGCTCCATCCCTTTTCCCAAGGCGCGTGATCGCTCGCGGTATACCGCGTCTCGCTGCTGCGTCAGCGCTGATATGAGGTTTTATCATTCACGGTGACAGCGGAGCGTGTCCGGCGCGCTTTTGAGTCTGCTCGCGTTTTTGCGAAAAAGCATAACATGAACACGTACATCTGATGCTCGCTGTATCAAACCGCCTGGCGGGCGTGCGGCCAGACTTAAAAACCGTCAGAGCTGATGTTGGCGGCATCGCGGCTCCCGGAAGCCTGCGGCTGGACGGCGGGTTTGACCGATCTTCTGGGAGCTTCGTCTTTCAGATCAGCTGTGCGACATTTAAAATGGCCAGACTCAGAGGTCAGTGGTCAGTCCCACTTCGAACTTGGTTGAGAAAATGAATTGGAAACAGTTCCTGTAATGCCGAATGAGGATTTGTTCAATTAAATTTGTTGAACTTCAGTTATGCTTTTTCCGATCTGAGTGGAAATGTAATTTACCTCAAAAAGGAACAGTTTTCTGCAGAATAATTGTACCATGGATTGAAAAATGTGTTCTTCCAACACTTGCATTAAACTACAGCTGTGAAAGTGTTGGTGTCTTGTGTTCTGCCATATACAGCGTTAACACATTATATATTTCACATTTTGGGCATGTGCCATTTTGATTATTGCCTGTATACACCTTTATCATATCACACATTGTGTACTGAATGTCAACTTTTAACAAGGGTTGTTTGGAGTTCACAGGGTGCCTGAAGTTTGTTCGCAGCCAGGCCATAAAGTGTTCCTGGCATTCAAGCAAGAATGACTTATGTAATTCCTCCAGTTTTACCAGCCATCTATCCCAGAATCCACTTTTCGAATCTGTGCTGTGCTGAAACTCTGCATTCTGGTAGTTTTCAGAACTTCCTGATTCCTGTTTGTGATGTCACAATGATGACATCAGCCAAGTTGTTCAAGTGCTTTTTGGCAGAACTACCAACAAACAGTGAATTCAATAATAATAAAAAAAAAAAGTCTACAGGTTTTTGGTCTCCTCATGGCCTACAAAATGGGTAGGGATGGATGGGGTGGATCTCCAAGGTAGAAGCAGGAATTTTTGAGGGGACACTTTTCATACGCCTGTTCTAAATTACTTCAGGAAAAATTACAGGTACCCTGTGAGCACCCCCTTTGAGTCCGCAGACTGAGATTCATCCGGGCCCCTTCTAGACCACTTCATCCCCATTTCCCATAATGCAACAGCGACTGAACGCTGTCCGTGAAAAGCACAACAAAATAATTAAAAAAATAAAAGTTACCTTCAGCTAACTTCTAATCATGTTTCACGATCAGAAGTTTCTGAAGATTAAAAAAAATGGGTGGGGGCGTTGTGGGAGTAGATTTAATCACTGTGTCTCACCCCCCACCGTTCTCCTTGGCCTTGAGGTATTGGTAACATTAGTGGGGATGGAGCAATGGTACCCGTAAATTGTGCGCGCGAGAGAGAGCGCGTGCGCGCAGCGGCCTCTAATGTTGTACCGCACGCGGAACAGGCCGGGATTAAAGGATAATGGCGCTGTAATCAGTCAAAGCCTGGGAGCCTCTGACATCTGAGAGCACCCAGAATGCATTTCCAGAAGTTGCGGAATGCAATTAGCACGTCTGTCACTCCCCTGTCACTCCCCCTCACGCACACTTACTGCTACATTATAACCCCCCATACACACACTCACCCACTGCCTGAAATGTCTCATTCTAGCAGAGATGGCCACAGATAACGTGCAACTCAATACTGCCGAAAGGCGTTCATGACGGGCGGAATGCGCTACACACAGTGTGTCAGAGCTGTACGCTCCTGACAGGTAAACAACGCGGAGATGGAGAGGGAGGGAGGGAGGTAGAGGGAGAGAGGGAAAGAGAGAGAGAGAGGGAGAGAGAGAGAGAGGGAAAGAGGAAGAGAGAAAGAGGGAGAGAGGGAAAGAGAGAGAGAGATAGGGAAAGGGAGAGAGAAAGAGGGGGAGAGGGAGAGAGGGAAAGAGAGAGAGGGGGAGTGAGAGAAAGAAAGGGAGAGAGAGATAGAGAGAGAGGGAAAGAGAGAGAGAGAATATTTAGCTATCCCCTTGACACATCCTCAGGTATAATACAAGAGAGAAAACAGGTGCATTATGGGTCTGGGGATCCCAGCGCTCAGCACAACAACGATGGCGATTATTTCCACCGTGGTAAAAATAGCCTGTGCTCCAGCGTTACATGACCCTCTGAAAACCCCTCCATGGGAGCTGTTCGCACACAGACTAATTGGGGATCGAGGTCTTGGAGAGAGTCGAGGTGTGAACCTTCATTTTACAGCAGCGTTCTGCTCTATCAAGACTGCTCCTGCTGTTTCGGCCCTCCCACAACACAACAAAAACAAAGCAAATATAAAACTAACCAAGATGGAAAAAACAAAGAAACAAACTGTTTACTTGCTCATGGCTTCTCATAGGGCTTCTAGGAGCAGGGATGGGAGACAGAGGCATTAACCAATCACTGCGACTTACACTGAGGCGTTAACCAATCACTGCAATTTACACTGAGGCTTTAACCAATCACTGTGATTTACACTGAGGCTTTATCCAATCACTGCGGTTTACAGTAAAGAGCTAAACCTTTGCAGGACCAGCAGCTTAAGAGATGGGCATGAGGAGGGAGGTGTGTTTTCATGGGAGAGTTCTACCAAACCTCACCCGCTTCATTTTAATCAGTTAATCAAACATGCAAAGGTGATAACTAGTCACAGACTTGATCTTAATAAAAAAAAAAAGTGAAAATGACCCCCACTGCTTGATTTAAATTTAGAAGGCATGGCAGGGTGCAAGAAAGGTGGCACACATTACTGGGCACGGCACCTCTACCTTCAAAATGTCAGACATATGATAAAATAAATACAAAGAAATTCCTACTGATTCCGAGTGTGGGTGGGGGGGGCCAATAGGGTTAATGAAACACCTCTTAATGTCCTGCGGTGTTTTACTAAACTCCAAAATAGCCCCCACCTATCGCCTGGGGAAATTCTGGGTGAGTTCATTTCCCTTCGCTCTACCCCCCCACCCTCTCTGCGTTCTAATAAGTTTCAGAATCCCGTTTTTCTGGCTTTATTACCGAGATGTCGGTCTCCGTGCCGCGGATAATTTACCCGTGAGCCAGGGCTAAAGAAACTGTGCCCTCTATCCTGGTATGGGTTCACTTCAATATGCCACTGACCCAACAGGGACCAGATTTCTGTGTTTTTTTTCCTCCTTAAATTGGAGGACTGGAGTCAGAATCATTCGATAACCTAAAGAGCTGAAGCGCTGTGCTGCAGCCCAGCTGACAAAACCAGAGGAAAAACAGGTGCTTGCTAATACGGACTCAAACTGAAAACAAATTTACTTTACCAGAGGGAAGGTACCCTTGGCTATCACCTCCCGCCCTGCTCAATTAAAGTGTGTATTGTTTACAGTGTTGCTTGGGTGAGGGTAATTTTTATTTTATATGCAGAGGATCATGACAGGTGGAATAAGAACAGGATGTTATAAACAAGCGAGTTGTGAACAAGTTTCTGAGACCGAGTGGGGGAGGGGTAGGGGGGAGGTACGGAAAGCTGTTAGGCTCAAAAAACACAACGGGTTCAGACTCTGATTCTCGGGTTTTGGGCAGTGGAGAAGAGGACCTTTGGTCAAGCATTCACCTGATCCGTGGCCCCTGCCTAAAAAAACATCCTAACATGACCTCTTCCTCTCTCTCTCTTTCCCTCTCTCCCTCTTTCTCCCCATCTCTCCCTCCTCCTCCATCGCTCCCTTTCTCGTCTTTCTTTCAGGTTGCCTGTAGTCAGTGAGTCCCATCTGTGTGCCAGGCTAATCAGTGCTATAGAGACAGCCAGCAGAGGCATACTGGACAAGCCCTATGAAACTGGGTGGGGTGGGGTGGGGGTGGGGGTGGGGGTGGGGCGGGGCTGGGGGCGGGGCAGGGGCATTTGGGGTTGGGGATTGGGCGAAGGGGGCGGTGCCATGTTAAAACTACATTGGCTCCAAATTAATTTCATTTATTAGTTTGTTTGTCATATGCTTAAGGGCCAGAGTTTGGTGTGGATTCAGTCAAAGAAATTTTGCAGTAAACTTTGATTTCCATATAAAACAAATGTGTCTGTTGTGTAAGCCAGCGCTTGTGGCTGTCCGCCCCCTAAATGCTGGCTCACAGTTTAATTAAGGAGTTCGTGTTTTTCGGTGCATGCACAGTTTTGTTTTCCATAAATTTTACAGTTAAAAAAAAAACTGCTGTGGGGACGATTTTCGAAAGATGACAAGGTGTGACAACATCTCAGTCCTGTGGGGATCTCTGTCAACTCAACATGGTTCCCAGGGGATCCAAATGCTGTCATACTCTGTCTAGTATTTTTAACGTTTTATGCCAAGGGGTGTCTGTGGGTTTTTGTGCTTAAATTTCTGTTTCACAGTGAATTTAGGCCTTAAAAACAAGGCCGTACACCTTGTTTCAAAACTTGTTACAAGTTGTGGCTGAAAGTATTTTAATTCTACTCAACAACAAATTTAAGACACAGATTCAAATGAATTTAGAATTTTTAGGTGTGTGAACTTTTTAGAACTTTGATTTAAATGAATCAAGTAGAAGTCAATAAACCAAAAAAACTCCCAATCCCGTGTCTTAAGCCAATCCAAATCCACTGCCAGAAAACAGCCAGTGGCAATCAGCTGGTACGTGGGTCCATTTGGACCGCATTTCCCAGGATGCACCACCCCGCTGATCCACAGAATTAATGCTGAAGCCCTTTTTGTATCAGATTCAGAGACAACATTAACGGCCTCTAATTGTGTAATTGCATCATTCGCGTGGCGGATCAATTACCGTGAATCTGAAAACCCGCGTCGGGGCTCGTAACGTTTTCCGTGATAAGCAGCAGGCACTCCACGACTCTTTACGGCGAATCACAATTAGGACAATTAATTTTTTTTATATCGAGAGAGAGGGAGAGAGAAGGGGGGGGGATATTGTCTCTTTTGACTGTGTCAGATCATGAGTGCATGTACGCGAAAATCGTTTACGCTCTTCTGCAGAGCAACCAGGGTAGAAGGCATCCTGCGGTAATTAAGCGTCTCCGTGACAATGCTCGGGTGGGAAGACAAAAAATAATAATTTGTCCTGTTTCCCCAGCAGCAGATGAGACACATTCGAACTCCAGGAAAAAAATGGCTGCATAGAGGAAAACCATGCTGTGGAAAGAAGACTTAAGAGAAGTGAAAATACCGATACTTGTAACTTTGCTCCACCACCGCCTCCCCTGTTTCCTCCCACTGTCCCTTCTTTTCTCTTTGTTTTTCCTTTTGTTTGCTGTTTCTTTTGCAGCCACCTTATTTCACACTTCAATGGAAAGAGGCAAGCATTTGTGTGAAAACAAAAAACTAAATAAACAAAAAATTGATTGACTTGGAGAAAAAGTTCTATAAAAGCTACCATATTGATCAGCCGTGAGAGGAGAAAAAGTCTGTAGAGTTTCCAGCCTCTCATCTTCGCTGCTTTGGCTGATTCTCTTATTTGTGCCTTTTTGCCAACTAGAACCAAAGCCAGGGTGTTTTACTGTTATATCTGAGGAACTGAAACATTTTTGCAGAGAATAAAATGGACAAGTAACTGGAAACAACTATGAAAAAGGGTGACTAACCATAGGCCGAATCGGCAGCGGTGTTCTGCTTCCGTGTGGTCGCCAGGACATCTGAAAAAAGGAGAAAGGGGAATAGTCAAAAAGAGGTAAAGGATTAAACGGACTGTAACGATAATTCCGTAACCTGACAGTGGCGGAATTATATGACATCATCAAACAATAGATAAGAATGGTGACACATTCCATGGAACTGCTATCAGGATGGTGTGTTCCAGGAAGACACAAAGCACCGCACCATGTGATTAGCATGTTATTTATGTCACTCTTGTCAATACCATCAACAGATCAGCCTACTGTCTCCCCCTCCCAGTTACTGTGTTCATAGGAAAGCCAAAGTGTCTGCAGTAAATATATGTGAGAGAAGTGTATAGCATATTGATCAACATTTATGACCATTATATATACTGCAGAAAGGCAACCATTTAGAATCCTAACTGCTGGTGTTTATGGTCTTATGCGCACTGCAGAAATTCATGTGATCAGAGTGTTTTAAATGTGTAATAAATGTGTAATAAAAACCGTGATTATGACTTACGGTCATACAGTATGTCCACTGTGGAACTGCATGCATTTAATGTCCTTTCTTTCAGCTTTTATCATCATATATGCACTATCAATCCTTTCTATGAAATCAGTCCTGTCTATTAGTGCTTATGATCATATTGTGATAGCAGAACCGGGGCCCAAAGCCATGCTTACCGTGACAGCTATCGGGATACTCGGTCAGACCGCCCTCCAGGTCCTGCTCGAACCCTTTCCTGGAGGAGAGAGAGGGAGAGAGAAAGACAGTCAAACACCATCCCCACTCTGAGAGAGAGAGAGAGAGGAGTCGGACAGTGACTCATGCCTTTCTCTCGCCACTGTTAAATACAACCTTCCCTCTTTTTAACTGGCCAGTGATGTCACCCTTTCAATAAAAAAAAAAACAAAAATAAAAATTTCATTACGCAAGTGACACAATCAGACAATAATGGGCCCATCCTCAGAACTCCTGTCGCCAAAAACATAAGAAAGAAGAGAGCACTCATTCACTCCTCTCATCTTTTGTCATTGCTATATAGTGATCCACATTGGTGCTGGCTGACCGTGCCTTTCCGGGACGCCAAGCTGCCACATTAAGTCCTGTGGGCTCTGGATTGGGGGGGGGGGGCAGAGAGGAAAAGGCTTGATGAAGGTCAAACGACAAACAGGCTAAGTCCCAGCCAGGTGGCGGGGGTGGGGGTGGGGGGTGTCAGTGTTTACCGGAAAGCATCTCTTTGCTGTTCGGCCTCCAGCGCTGCCGCCAAGACGCTGCCGAACACAAGACAGGACTCAGTAATGCTCTCTATATTAAATTTAGCTTGCCATTTGTCCCCTCCTTTTTACAAAATTGAGCTGCTTTCCATTCAGCCCCATGGAGCGACTGTCTCCCAAAGACTCATGGGAAGGATGCTCTGCACGTGGAGCTCCTCAGGTTCACATGCAGATTTTTTTTTTTATTAGGGTTTAGGGTTACACTGCTTATACCATCTCACAGCACCAGTAACTGGTCTTCTTTTGAAAACAGGAAGTGGACAAAAATAATAACTGCAGGACCTGCCAATCATTCTCCCATCTGCACTGCTCTGTAAAATGAAGTCGAGCCTGTCCATTCATATCATGCCAGTTAATGTCCCCCCTTTTTTTTTTTTTTTTTTTACCCACAATGCCCTGCGTGATGAGTTGCAGTGCCATCTGGACTCGCCTTGTGACAAGACAATTTTCAGAGCCTTCCAGAATGGTATTGAATTAGCCTCTCTGAGGATTTTTTTTTTTCCTTGGTGCCTTTGAATTAAGCTGCGAAAATTGAGTGCCGGTGTCCCATTTTGCCTCCTTATTTATTTATTTATTTATTTATTTATTTATTTATTTTTGAAACAGCCACCGAGGCTCTGGAGCTCCGAACAAGAAGGTTAATGAAGTGGGGCACTCATAATTTAGACTGCCACCCACCAGTGAATTATAGAGAAAAAAAAAAAAAAAAAAAAAAAAATACAAGCACACACACACACACACACACACACACACACACGCGGACGCACGTGCACACACACACACACACACGCACACGCACACACACACGTGCACACATGCACACTCACACACACACACACACACACACACACACACACACACGCGCGCACACGCTCGCACACACACGCACACACACGCACACGCATGCACACGCATGCACACACACACACACACGCGCGCGCACAGGCTCGCACACATGCATCAAACTCAAGCGAGGCGGCAACGTAAATAATGGAGGGCCCCCGAACCCTGAACCCCGAGCGGTCAAGAATTCCAAAAGTAAATGAACTCAACCTTCTGCTTCATCACACAGCAATTCGACTCTTGTTTCTTGAAAAGCAACCTGGCTGGCACAACAATCCCCCTCACCTCACATCCCGCACCCCTCCTATCAGTCATTCTGTCACAGAGTCTGATGCTTTGATCTCACCGTATGCTTTCCCTCCGCTGTGGTTGTTGTTTTTAGCGCGTAAAGAAGCACAGGAGCACTCATGGGAGGGGTAGTGGAGGGTTCCCTTTGCACTAGGTTTATGACCCCGGGCCTCTAATTTGGGTTTTACATTTATTTATTTTTTAAATGTCCCCCTTTTTTCTGACTGAGTAACTGTCTCCTGCACTCTTGGGAGGGGGAGCTCATGGTCATGTGACTCCTCCAGTTTACGTGACGACTACACCTTCTTTCCACGCAGCAGGACTGTCCCAAGTCGAACACAGAGGGTTTACTACCTTGTCTTAAAGGCCAGATTTGATCCCGTCTCTGGACTCCCAGCCCAAGATGAAATGCACCAAACGTTCCTAACGCAACACGCAGCATGACTGAACAAAACTCCTTTCACCTTCAAATCCATACGTTTTATGGAAATTTATGCTGCTGAATTACGGGAGACAGAGGGAGGAGGAAACCGAGCGTGTGATCCCAGCTTTGACAGCCAGCGGACTGAGAGGAATGAGGTAGTGAGATGTACTGTGTTTGAGAAAAAGGTATGAAAGGGAGAGAAATGGAGAGAGGCGGAGAGAGAGAAAAGAGAGAGAGAGAGAGCAGGAGTGGCACTCTGAAAGGGAGAGAGACAGAAAGAGACAGAGATACTCAAATGCAAAAAAATCACTTGATCACTAGCTGTCAGGCTACAAAGTAGTGCAACAGACCTGGTGAGAGTGTGTGTGTGAGAGTGTGTGAGAAAGTGAAGGTATGTGGATAAGGGTGCATTATGACATTGTGTGAGTATATGTGATGGTGCATGTTTGTGTGTGTGTGTGTGTGTGTGTGGGAGTGAGTGTGTGATGCACATGTGTGTGTGTGTGTGTGTGTGTGTGCAAGCATGGTATGCACATGTGGGGAATAAGTACCTCAAGTAACAGTGTCAATGTAGCATGTGTGTATGTGTATGTGTGTGAGAACATATGTGCCCACATGTCTGTGTGTGTGTGTGTGTGTGTGTGTCCGTGTGTGCATATATGCATGTGTGTGTGCACGTTTGTGAGCATTGAGCATGTGCAGTAGCCAGTAGCAGGGCCAGGTTGGCGGTATCGGCGGCTCCTGAGCGATTAAACTCTTCACACGGCGCAGACGCAGGCAGGTGCGCGGCGCTGAGGGGACCCACTAAGGCGCTTAAACCTGTTTCGGGTTTATCCGCTCTGCCATTTGGCGCCGGCCGCGGGGGCCGCGGAGACGCGCGATACGCTCGGCCCAGAGACGGGCTCCCGCGCCAAAGCATCTGCTGAGCTCACCTCTGGACCATGTCCCCCCCCTAAAATGGAGACCTACTTTCTAGCGGGAGAGGAAGGGGTGAGGGGGTGGAAGACTGATCCATTGCGCTCGGCTAAAAGACGGCCCCATCTGGTACGTATCTGGAGGAAGAAAAACACTGGGAGGTTCACGGAGCCAGGATGCTTTCTGCGCTCTCCTCATACGGAGGGCTCCAGCGGCCCTACACTAACAAAACTTCCTGTTTTTCTTTTGCTTTTGCCTAAGCTTGATCTTGCTTTGAACACAACCCCCATCACAGATTAGCGTTAACATTTTTCAGTCCTAAAAATCTCCACCTGGTCATTTTTTTTTTTTTTAAATGTAAAATTTCCGGGATCTTGGCAGGTCTGTACATTTCTCTGTCCTACAAGACAACAGACCAAAGATGATACATACTTAGCTGACCACATTCCTCATTATGTAATTCAACGCCGAAGGCCCGCTCTAGCCAATCCTCCTGATTTTACTATAATAAAAAGAGCAAAAGAGCAAAGAGCGATCACAGAGGAGTTTATGAAACTAGGTGGAGACTAGCCGTAGTTAGCCAACGGGTGTCTGTGTTTAATCCATAGATTTATAGTGTACTGCGGTATTTTCTGTTTCCATGTGAACATCAAATGGGGTATCAAAGCAAAACAAAATCAAGAGCTTCTGAAATGGCTTGTACTCCAGCTTTTCAGCGGGGAAGAGGGCTCAAGAGCAGATGATCATATTTACATTTTTTTGTCTGACAAGCTGTTCAGAGACCGGCGAGTCAAAGCGGCAGCTTTTCGACAATCGTTTCTTCCACCCTCCTCAAGCCCTGCCGAAAGCATGTAGAGTGGCTCCACAAACAAAATAGAATAAAATAAAATGGCATGTTCTGGGGTGGCAGAGTAGAATATACGTCAGTGTAATGGGCCTGTAACTCGGAGGCCTTGGGTCTGATTCAGTATTTTTTTTTTTATACCATCTGAAATCTCAGTAAAATGAAGGGCACACAGCCACGGTACCCTTGAGCTACGGGTATACAATATGTTCTCACTGCTTCGGTAAATATCAAACCATAAAAATGGATATATGCTGTCCGTGTGAACGTACGCTGTGTGAGTCCATGCCTAAATATCAGATATTACGATTCCACTTCATTTAAAAATAGATAACAAAGACTTGGGGAAAGGGATAACTAACAGAGTTCTGTGTTCCCATGTTTTTTTGTGCTTTGTAGGTAATTGTGATTTTGCCTTTTCTGTACCTGTGTGCATACTTAATGTTTTTTTTCCCCCTGTTTATGTTGTAATTTCCTTATATTTGTTTTTGTTATTTTGCGCGTTATTGTAATTAATGTTAACAATAAAAAAGCTAATTGCTTGGTGGACTGTTTTGAGATGATCGGGAATGAAAGGGGGGCGGGCAGGAGGCACGTCTTTCCCCCAAACCGCTTGAGGCAAAAGACCAGCATGAAGAAGGGGCCGATCATGTCTCCTTGGGAACGGGAGGCACCACTTCCCTGGGCGTTTGCGTTCTATGGAGAGACGAAGTACGCCATCCGATATACCCAATTACCTCTGTTCAGAAGGAAGAGACGAATGGGTTTGCGTAATGAACTGATTTTGACTGAGTCCTGTTCCCGCAGAACCTGAAGAATTAGTCCGCTTTAAAAGACGACAGCGCTGATTTGCTGAGCTGTAAACGAACTGGCACATGTGCAGGAGAAAAGGGGAGGACTGCTGGGTACCCCCAACCAGGAAATAACACACACACACACACACACACACACACACACACACACACACACACACACACACACACACACACACTCACTCATAACACACACACACACACAGACACACACACACACACCCCAACCAGGAAACACACACACACACACCCAAACCAGGAAACACACACACACACACCCAAACCAGGAAAAACACACACACACACACACACACACACACACACACACACACACACACACACACACACACACACACACACACACACACACACACTTCAATATTTACATATTTCCTGTTAAAGATTTTGTATTTTAAGTGGCAATTAAAATTGTCTTGGAATAAACAATGTACCAGTTGTAGGATGTACTATGGTCTGCTGTCATGGTTGCGCCACAGGTTTGGGGTGCCAGACGGCAGCCTGGGAGCTTTGTGTCATGTTTTTTCCATTTATAAGAAGCACTTTGCGCCCGGAGACAGCGAGCGCACGGTTGTAATACACACTCTCTTAAGCCTCCGTCTCAAGGTTTACCCCAGGAAAAGAGTGAAAATGGAGCGTTAGATCAAAGCCATCCAGATGTAATTTATTTATCTGTTATTATGGAGCGGGACTATCGACCGGGGCATCCCTGAAAGGGACGGGGATGGGGGTGACAGTGAAAGGCCAGTCGATGGATTTTCTCGCCTACCCCCCACCCCCGTTTCGTCCCCTGCTGGACGCAATCGAAGGCTGTGCTTTGCTCGGCTGGCCAGATTTCAATCACTTCAATTTGCCGCCTCACTCCTCTGTCTTATGGAGGAAAAAGGGAGCCACTTTACCTCCATCTCTCTCTCTCTCCCACTCAGGCTGTATCCATCCATCCATCCATCCATATCTCTCTCTCTCTTTCTCTCTCTCTCCCTCTCAGACTGTATCCATCTGTCCATCCATCCATCTCTCTCTCTCCCCCACTCAGACTCTATCCATTCATCCATCCATATATCTCTCTCTCCCTCTCAGACTGTATCCATCCATCCATCCATCCATCCATCCATCCATCTCTCTCTCTACACTCATAGGTGATTGCAGGTCAACTATAGCAGTATTTGCATAGTGTGCACAACACACAATAGATATGACAAGACAACTGCAAGTGCACAGACATAAAAAATGCCATTATGAACACAGCAAATTTGATATATGCAATACGTAGGAAATTGTACATCATAAATCATAATGAAACCAAAAACTGGCCAGAAGACAATCTGTAAACAACTGCAAACAACTTGTAGCATAACATTAATGTCATTTAATCATCTGGAGCATTTCGAGTGCACCCGTCTCTCTCCCTCTCTCCCCCTCTCTCTCTCTCCCTCCTAAACTGCCTGTCTGAGCTTTCACTGCCGTTGTTTGTCTGATATATAAAGTGGTGCTCAATCACCCCGTGTCTCGCGGCTCTTGGAGGAGTGTGCCTGAGGGGGATTGTGGGGGCAGATTTATGGGACATGAGGGCAGGCAGGGTGTCCAACCACAACAATCAACACTCTCCACAACCACGCTCCGTTGGCACGTTTACCCTCTTCTATATGGTTGCCCAGGCTTTCCGGCCAACATGACAAACCGAATGCCGGTTTTTGCGGTTTGCCGCTATTTTTGATATGTGGCCTACATGAAGAAAGGCGGAATTTTAAAAAAATATTGTAGTTGACTGAGTGCTTGTGTGAGTTGGTGAGTGGGTGAGTATCTGAGAGAGCGACTACATGAGTCAGTGAGAGCTTGTGTTTATTAGTGAGTACGTGAGTGACAGGTAGTGTGAGCTAGTATATGAGTTAGTGAGTTAGTGAGTCAATGTTTGTAGGTGAGAGCTTGTGTGAGTCAGAGCGTGTACAAGTTTGTGAGTACCTGAATAAGTTAGTGAGTACCTAAGTGAGTCAGTGAGTAAATGTGTGAGTTAGTGAGTTAGTTCCTGAGTGAGTGCTCATTGGTGTGAGAGTGTGGGCCACAGACGCCTGCGCAGAGCGCTCCTGTGCTGTGAGAGGCAGCAGACGAGGCCGTGTTCAAGCATCTGCAGAGCCTTCGGCAGGACAGTGAGGAAGCACCAACAGTCTGCGGTGGAGGGAGCGCAGCTTCCTGAATGTTCCGTCAGAATGTTCCTCTTCTAGAATTCCAATGTTCTGTCTGTCTTACTGTTCTAGACTTTCACAATGTTCTGTCTGTCTTACTGTTCTAGAATTTCACAATGTTCTGTCTGTCTTACTGTTCTAGAATTTCACAATGTTCTGTCTGTCTTACTGTTCTAGAATTTCATGATGTTCTGTCTGTCTTACTGTTCTAGAACTTCATGATGTTCTGTCTGTCTTACTGTTCTAGAATTTCACAATGTTCTGCCTGTCTTCCTGTTCAAATAAGTCAAAGGCCCAGTTACAAAAAAGGGTATACTGAATTAAATACAAAATAAATGGCACATAGTTAAAATGAAAACCCAGATTTGGGTGATTCTGAGCCAGGTGAAATTTATGTCAGTGGCAGATTTGAAATGTGACCGTGACAGCCATGGACCTGAGGCCTCGAGTTCTGACCCTTAAATCAGAACACTCTGTCTCTCATATATCTACAGCGAGGCCGACTGGACGGCCTTTCTCACCTGCCTTTGCTTTACTTTCGGTCATTGACTAATGGGAGGCAAGGCAAAGGCCATATTCAAAGGCTTTTAATAAAATCCACAACTTTTCAAAAAAATACTTAAATTTAATACTAATTTTTCCCACTTTCAGAAATGGATTTTTAAATTGAACTGACCCACCATTAATTTTCTTAAGTGATTTTTTGTCTGCCGGGGGGGGGGTAACTGGCATATAAAAATGTTCCTCTATAATGAAAGAAAAAAAACACTTAAAAAGATGAGTCCTATTCATTCTTATTATAATATAAATGACGTGGCGATGGGGAAAAGGTTTCTTAAGTGAATCTCATCTGAGACAGTTCTGTATGTTCCAGACGTTGGCTAATGTAAGATCACACACAGACATTCAGGTCCCATAAGGTCACAGTGTCTGCTGGTTTTTGTCATGTTTCAGGACCTAACTGATGCATGTAAACCTCTGATTGGCTACAGAGACCACACACCTGGTTTGCAAGGCCTAAAATGGATGATAATTGAAAGGAAACAACAAAAAACCTGCAAACACTGCGGCCCTACAGGAGTTTGTAATAGGCTAGATTCTCTAAAGGGTAATTCCACTTTTAGGTGATTGGACACTGTGCTTCTTCACGTGTGTGTGTGTGTGTGTGAGGGAGAGAGAGAGTGTGTGTCTGTGTGTGTGAGAGAGGGTGTGTGTGTTTGTGTGTGTGGTTGTACTAGTACTAACCAGTGTGGGACTTCCAGGTTTGGAAGTGTGTGTGTGTGATTTGTGGAGTTAGCACTAACTAGCATGGGACTTACTTGAACCTGGTCAAAATGTGCTATTTACATAAAGTCTGATTGGCTGAGTTTGATTGGATGCTCCGTTGATTCTGCTTGTCCTGATTTGACGCCCTGCTTGTTTGCATGTGTGTGTGTATGTGTGTGTGTGTGGTTGCACTAGCGCTAACCAAAGCGGGACTTACTTGTTCCCCGGGAGGAGTGTGAAACAGCTTCCTGTCTTCAGCCAGATGCAATATGGGTCGCGGGAGGACAGACAGGTCCTGGAGAGAGAGGGAGGGGGAAGCGTTAGAGGGAGGGAGGGGGGGCCCCACCCGCGTGTGTAAGCGACCGAGTGTTAATCTCACCAGCTGTGTTACACCAGCCACAGCCCGCACAGCCTGCCTGCTGAAGGGTGAACACCATGGAAACAGCCCTGCTGTTAGACTGGGGGGGGGGTGGCGGGTAGTCAGAGGGGGCTGTCAGCCGATGCAGGTTTACGAGCGAAGTTCTGGCGGAGATCACCGCTGCCCGATCGGTGAACTCGGGAGAGGAGAGGAAGACGGCGGGGACGGCGGCGTGTCAAGGTGGGGGCCTGGGGGTTGGGGGTGAGGCGAGTGTGTGTGTGTGTTGGGGGCGTCGGGTAGCAGAACGGGCCGCCAGATTGTGAGACTATCCTCCTGACAGCCTCGAGGAGCCCTGGAGCCTGACAGGCGGGAGAGACGGAGAGACGGTGGAGGAGGTGGGGGATTCTGGGTAATGGCGGGGGTGGAGTGGGGTGGGGGGCTGTCAGTGTGACTTGATAGCGAGACAGTGGGGGAGCCTTCCTCCACATTAAATTGAGGTTTTTAAGTCACTCCACTCATATTCATCCTCCATCCTCCCCATCCATCGCTCAGGATACGACACTGACAGAGGAAAAACGTGTCACTCTGGAATCTTTTTTTATTTTGCCATTTTCTCTTTACTCCAGTCCTCCACCCCGCCCCACACCAGAACTCTGGAGGACAACAGTCTGCTGTTTCTTTCATCGATCTCGGAGAGTCAATAGTAGCCACTATGTTTCCCAGAAGCTCTTTGCGGCCGAGTGCTGCTTCGCTTTTCATCAAGCTGAAGAATTGTGTGACTGTCCCTTGCTGGAAGGCGGCAGTTCCCAAATGACCAGAGGTGGTGCTGCAGTGCAAACAGGCAGGGAATAATTCCCTCTCTCTGGGACTCCATGCCAAAATTTAATCACTGACTTCACCTTAGACCCTTCTCTTTTGGGATTCGACCCCACCTTGTACTGGCCACCACAGGGGGTTGGATTATCCACTGATAACGCAGACAGCATGACAAACCTGTCATCACACTTCAGACTTATCCCTTTTAAACTCCCAGCTTCGGGCCTTTTTGTGCAAGTCAAATCTCAGATTTCACACTCAGACCCCCTGGGGTGTGAGGGGTAAATCCTCATACACAATAAGGAAAATACTGCAAACAGGGCCAGTGTACACATAGGCTTTTGCCCAAAAAAACTGCCTGCTCAATGAAACACACTCTTCAAAGTTAAAATCATAATGCTTGACCTGCTTTCACAGCGGGGAGGATAAGCCTCCAACAAAGACATGAAACAAAAACTATGTATATGCATGGAAAAGAATAGCACGGTTATTGGGTACAATTTCTAAATATGCAAGCGGCCTGACAATAACAAAATAATTAATTTGCTCATGAGACTGGGTGCATTGAGTCTTTGGCTTTGATCAATGAATGAACCACTGTGCAGTTTTCGGTAGTTTAAAATTATGTTGAGACTGTGGGTGAGCGTGGGAGTGGCAATGGGATGTGGGTGTGGTTATGGGAGTGACAATGGGGTGTGGGTGTGGTTATGGGAGTGACAATGGGGTGTGGGTGTGGTTATGGGAGTGGCAATGAGGTATGGGTGTGGTTAAGGGAGTGGCAATGGGGTGTGGGTGTGGTTATGGGAGTGACAATGGGGTGTGGGTGTGGTTATGGGATGTGGGTTTTGTTGTGGGTATAAGTGTTGCTATTGGCTGTGGATGTAGCCATGGGCATGGTTACATGTTTGTAAAAGGGAGTGGCTATTGTGTGTGAGCATAGGATATAGCTATTGCCATGGTCATAGGCTTGTTTATGGGGGTGGCCAAAGGTTATGGGTGTGGTTATGGGCGTGGCCTTCATGCATTACTCACTTCCTGCAGGTGCCGTAGCTCTCGCAGCGGCTGAGCGGGACGCGGATGACGCAACTGGAGAACGCCACGAAAAGGGCGTGGTTCTGTTTGTCCAGCTCCAGTCCCAGAATCCTCCTGTCCTCACCTTGGACGTTACACCTGGAAGAAAGAATGGGAATGAAGAGAGACTGAGGCCATGAGACCTTATAGATAGACTGTGAAAAGGAGGGCTTTCAGAACTTTTGGATGTAATTTGATTGAGCTGGCTGGCTCATTATACCCCCTTTTCCACTGTAGAGTTGGAACCAGGCTGACTCATTATACCCCCTTTCCCACTGTAGAGCTGGAACCAGGCTGGCTCATTATACCCCCTTTCCCACTGTAGAACTGGAACCAGGCTGGCTCATTATACCCCCTTTCCCACTGTAGAGCTGGAACCAGGCTGGCTCATTATACCCCCTGGAATGGGATGGGGGGGCTGGGGAGGGCCTCACTTGGTGGGGTTGTAGACGTCAATGTCCTCCAGGAGCTGAGAGCTGTAGGTGGAATTTGGGTGGGTGCTGGCCAGGACCTTCAGAACCCGGCCATTCTCGGACCCCAGAAACATCACCGTGCTGTTGTAGTACGGCCCAGCAGAGGTATCCACGGCAATCTGGGTCAGCTTGTACCTAAAGGGAGGGGGGAGACACAGAACAGCCAACATGGTCATGGCCTTACCCAAAGCAGGGATGGGATAATTCAGTTACCTCTCTCTCCACCTCAAGCTGATGTGTAGTGAGTGCTCTATGGTTCCCCGCTGGGTGCCACACACTGACGGTGGTTAAGGTGAGTTTCCATGCATCACTGTAAAGTACTCTGGGTATTGAAGTAAAGTACTATCATTACTCAAAATGGACACCTTGTCTTGAGGCTTCAGATTTCAATTAGCATCCTTGCTTGTGTCACCCCTAGACTATGCTGTGTATTTTAACCGTGGCTGTTCAGCGATGTGAGACAGCGTGCCACTTCCATCCAGCCCCCCCCTCCCACCCCCACCCCCTGTCACCTCCATTCTCCCCATCAGGCTTGTCAGAATCTCTCGCCCGCGACCGGTCGACACGCAGCAGGAGCACCAGCTGGCGCTGGCGTACAGGCCGGTGGTTCTGGCAGGGGGTGCGGGCAGGCGGGCACCGTGAGTTCACCCCTCCAGCATTGGGCCTGAGGCGGCTGCCATAGCCATGATACTGTCCCCCACTCCCACCGGTGCTGCTACTCAATACAGCGTGTCTAATCCCGCTAACGGTGCAGGGGACTGGGCTCGCCCGTCGGCTCGTAGGCCTCGCAATGGAGTATGTCTAATCCGGCTATCAGCAATCCGCTTGTGGGCCTGAAAATAGAGTGTGGCTAATCCTGGCTCGCGATGGGAGATTGACTTCGGTCATCGGCTGGTAGGCCTGGTAATGAAGCGTAGCTAATTCCCTACTCTGGGAGAGGAGACTGACTGCAGTCATTGGACTCGAAGGGCCCCGAAAATGTGGAAGGACACATTTCACACAGGGTGGGAAGACTGACATCGGTCAACGGCTTACAGGCCTGCTAATGCAGCATGGCTAATCCCGCTATGGCAGAAGAGCTGACTTCGGACTAATGTGGCTATCGATTCATCAGGTCTGGCAAAGAAAAAGACCCACTTTGGGAGAGGAGATTTTTTTTCCAGCTATTGGCTGGTAGGTCTGGAAAGGACACACAGCTAACCTCACTACAGGAAAGGAAAATATTTTTGGCTACCGGCAATGATATTCTTGGCAATGACTTTTAGCTGATCCACTAAAGCAGAGTAGATTGTTTGCCGGCTATCGACTCATAGGCCTGACAATGACACACATCCAGCCCCACTATGGGAGGTGTGCACTGTTCTCTGCCATCGGCTGGTCGGCCTGGGGAGTACCTGCTGGAGGTGCGGGTGAAGCAGGGCCGGTCATTGGCAGACGGCACCGCCTCGTCCATCAGCGGGTAGGACTTGATGAAGGTCAGCGTGTCATCGGGGAAGGTGGTGGAGGACTTGTAGGAGGTGGCGGACCCTTCGCCTGCACAGGTGCCCGGTCTGTGAGAGAGAAACACACAACATATATATAACCCTCCAAACCTCCTCTAACTTAGACACCCCCTACAGTTAAAAAAACAAGACCTTACTCTAACATTCAAATGCTACATAGCCCAATTTTGATATTGTGATTGAGTGATTTATGCTACCCAGGTTGGCTCTGGTTACCCATAATGCCTGGCTAGCTCACCTGGGCTTGGGCACCTGGTCTTCGGGCACAGGTGTCCAGGTGGACTCGCTGCTCTTCTGCTCCTTGAATTTCCCGTTAAAGACCTTCTCGATGTCGTCCATATAGAAGGCACAGACGGCTGAGCCAGTGATACTGAGAGACACACACACACAAATATACAATTACTATTACAGTGTCTGTTGTGATAAACTGGAAAACTGTATGCTTATTATACTTGACTGTTCACCTTTGGAAATATTTACAAGGGCATTTCATTGCCAATAACAGGTACTGAATTGGATTTCATTGTTTATTGAGATTGTAGTTGAGGTGATCTTGGACAGGAGTGTTAAACCCTGGCCGTCAGAAAGTAGAAGCACTACCATGCGTTTGTTGCACAAACTTACTATACCAGCCCTTTCTGGGTAAAGAGCTGTGCCAATTATAATCAGCTGGTTTAGTGGGTGGAACAAATACATGGTAGTACTTCAGCTTTCTGAAGCCAGGGTTTTCACACTCCTGCTCGGGTGGGGGTTGGCAGATGTGGGCTGACCTGTTGGCCTGCGTGGTGAACACGCCCATGACGGCGGGTCGCCCGTTGAGCTGCAGCACGTTGGTGAGCGACTGCAGCACGTCGAAGTAGAAGAAGGAGTCGCCGGGGACGGAGCAGTTGAGCCGCGCCTTCAGGAAGGACGTCCAGTAGCGCTCCAGGACCCGTGGCGAGCCGCCGTTATCGTTCTTACACACCCGCGCCACCCGCGAGAAAACCACCTGGAGAGGGACAAGTGCATGATGGGATAGGGAACAGGAAAAGGGGTGGAGAAATTAGGGGACATTTATGTAGCATACTTCAAAGGGCAACCAATAGTGTCACCTGAGAATAACAGGTAAGACACACAGGTGTGTGTGTGCGCGTGAGGTCCGCTCACCTTGCCGAGCGTGGTGTACTCCACGGCGATCTCGCTCAGGAAGAAGTAAACATAGTTGCCAAACTCGATCGCGTGAAGGAAATGGGGCTCTACAACAAATGCATGAGCAGGGTTAGGGTGATCAGCGCGGTTTGGTGCTGCGTAAATCCTTTTCCACATCCGGTAATGAGAAACCGATATGCAATACTGCATGGTTATTACAATGGACCATTCAGCCTGTCTACGCTGGGAGTTTGAAAGCTTTGTCTTTAAAAAGTAGAAGGTACTAAAATATATTTGTTCCATCCCCACTCTAAAACTAGCTGATTTCACTAATTAGCTCCCCAAAATCCACAAAGGGCTAATTAGAATCAGCTGGTTTGATACAGAAGTTCAGTAATGAAGCTGGGGTTTCCCACCCTTGCCACTTGGTTGGTTTTGCAGTGTAAACATTTGTAGGTAGTTCAAATCAGAGAGCCCAACCCAACTCGCCCAATAAAAAAAGCAATAGCCTTTCATAGCCCCTGAGCCTGACGCCTCTCACTGTCATGGTGAGCTCATTGGCCAGCTACAGGGTCATGTGACGCACCTCTGAGCCACTTGGAGTCGTACTTGACCGTGCGCAGGACAGGGCTGCCCTCCCCCAGGCTGCGGTAGATCACCGCGTCACTCGCCAGGAAGTCTGTCATGGTGGCCGAGTAAAAATCGCCCCCTGGTGGACAAAAAAAAGAAACTTAATTAAAAAAGTAAAAGCATTGTTTACATAGCATTCAATCCTCAATCAACAGCTTACGCCTTGTTTTTTTAACGTCAAAAGCTTGCTCGCTCAAAATATCCCATCTCAACTCATTGTCCTTGGAGAGGAAAAAAAGAAAAAAACAGATATTCAGTTAAGACAGGCTGTTTCTCAGAACTGTTTACTCCTTAGCTCCACCCAAGGAGGGAGAGATTCAGTCAGTGGGATTTCTGTACAACATTTCTCTCCATCTCCCCCTGGTGGTCAGTTGGGTACCTTCAGCCTGCCTGCACATTAAGTGTCTTCCTCAGACTCAGGTCAGTATGAGCTGAAATGTGGGCATCCGTATAAGGACAAGCTCCAGCTGACCTTGAGCATTTAGGAGAGTATGTGCTTTAGGAGAGTCTGTACTCCTCCTAAACTCACAATGGATTCTGCAGCGATGACCATGGCTTGAGACTATGATCGAGCATTCAAAGCGAGGGAGAAAACGGAGAAAACCCATCAAAGAACAGACGGGCCTTCCATGTGATTTTTTTTTTTTTTTGAAACGCCGCTGTACGTATGTAATTATGTGGGATTTGTTGCCTGCCTCGCCAGTGCAGTCCTTGAGCTTGACGCTTTATCGATGATGCTATCGCTTGCTATTCTGCGCCCGCACTCTTGTTCCCGATGCTCTTCATGACAGGCGCTTTATGAGTCTGTCCGTGACGGCCTCGAGAGCCGCTAACACGCCTGACAAGGGAGTAAAGTAAGAGGAATCAGAAAGACGTGGGTACGTGTCTCACAGACGTATCAGGCTCGGTCCCACACCACCCACCCCCCAAACTGTATTTGCCATCGTTCCAGTTGTGTTTCGAGATACTGGTAAATCGTTCGTTTTCCATGGGTGTTTTACATTCTAGTGCTTACGCTCCTGTCTGCTGAAAACGGTAGTGGCTGTGTCGCATTGCAAACAGACCTGGGCCCTCTTTTCAGCATGGCGTCTCGCAATAGATATTAAAAAAAATAAACCAATGAGGTGGTTTGGGAGAGTGATGCCAAAGAGATGCGTCAATCAAACACTCCCCACCTGACAGCGCAATGGGCGTTGACATTATTTTATACCTCTATACTGCATGCACGATTGAGCCAAGCCAGTCATATTCATGTGAATGTGGTTTTGGCACAGTTTGGCTAATTTGGTCCCGTGTGTATGCAGGTATCTGTTTCTGCTAATTGCTCTGGCTCAATTAGCTTATTAGCCATGCACACTAATGCCAATTCAGTCACATACCAGGCCAAAGTGAAATATTTCATGTCCAGGATGCGAGTAGTCTTTGGCAGCCACTCATGAGCTTTTTATGAAATCCATCTTAACTATCAAATCACATAAATAATTGTGCAAATTAAATAATTAAGAGCAGAAGCTGGCATGAGAACTACAGACCGATATGGTCACTCCTGCTTTCGACGCTCCATCCCTTTTTTTCCTTTCATCCTCTTTGCCTCTATTCACAGTAGCTTGCAATGCTGCACTATGGTATAGCCTGGCGTTGCCATAGTACTGCTGCTGGCCACACCCCTTAATGAATATTTAGAAGATGGATGCATCAAACTGCAATGTTTCAGCTTCAATGGTAGAGAGGCATACGCTTCAGTGTTACGAGCACAGAGCTGAGTGGCTGGTTGGTCACAGCGGGGGAAGCCAGCTGTGGTCCTGGATAGCTGCAGGGTACGCTGGTCCTTCCCATCGCTCTGCTCTCCAGTGATCTATTAACACAGCTGATTACACCTCTAACTCTCCTCCTCCGATTTCTAGGGTGTGAACAGGTTGCTGAGTTTAAGCTGAAAGCCAATGGCAGCATGATCCATAGCTCCACAGGAAAAAGCAGCCCCCCCCCCCCCCACCCGGGTCCTCAGAATCTGGGGCTCTCCCGACCAGTGGCGCGGCTGACCTATCCAGAGACTCACCGGCAAACAGGCCCACATTGGACTGGTGGGACTCGAAAGGGCAGCGGGCCTGGCCGACCACTTCCTCTCCATCCTGCTCAAGTGTAGACATCTGAAAAGGCAAAGAGAATATAAAACAGGAGTCCCACCGCTCCTTATAAAACATTTACAGCGCTTTCATTTTTTTGAAACGCGAAAAACCTTCCAAGTTTGCGAAAGTACTTGCAAGGTCGGGCATTTGATATTTTTTTGTTGTGTCTTTCTTCCTGTTGCAGTTTACAAAAATCCTTCTTTTCCAAGCTACAGCGTAGTTAAAACACACAAAACACGAAAAGACACATCTGAAGTGCTGTGAACGCACCAGCGCTGGCGCTCTGTTTCCAAAACCAAGCATAAATTGCTCTATAAAAGGCACTTAGAAACTTTAGATCTCACATTGTCCCCAAGACTACAACCGTGAAGTGTCATGTTAAAAACCTAGCAGTACCCCAATCTAGGATTCAAACCTGAGTCAAATGGTCAAGGCCCCCCTCTCTCAAAAAGTGTTACGAGACACCCCAAACCTGCTACCCACCCCTCCCCTGCTAACAAACGGTGTACCTTACAGCAGCTGTTTCCGACTGGGGTTGTTAACCACACTGGGGGTCCCGGCAGGGTAGGAGGGAATGTGGACATCGGTGGTGAGTGGATGGGACACTGGGGGGTCCGGAAGGGTGGGGGGGGGCAGGGACTGACACGGCCATCACAGACGAACAGCTGGTCTGCTGTTTCCCAGTACATGAATTACAACCCGTTGTCATGACTCCCTGAGGCCCATCATCTGTTCCTGACACACTACCTCTCTGACCTTTGACCTCTTGCTTCAGACTCATGCACTCGCACCCAAAGAGCTTAGTGAGGGGGTGGCTGGGTCGGGTAATGGAAAGTAAACATTGCCAAGTGTGTTATGGATCAGGTCAAAGCTGGATGGCAGATTATCAAATGTCAGAGGCAAGACTTTCAGTTTACTGTAGACATGCAGCACTGGGGAGACAGTGGAATACAGTCCCAGCCACAACTCCATCTTTGCACACGCAAAGCTTCATGGCCCATTTCAAACAAAGTTAGGAATAAATTAAGCGATAAGAAATACACTTTCCCCATGTTCCTCTAGGGGATCGTTACGTTTGCTCTGCCAAAGTAAAGCGGGGGGGGGAGTGTGGTGGAGAGAGATAGAGAGAGGGGGGAGAGAGGGAGAATGCTCTCTGTGTTATATATTATCAGGCTTTTTCCTAAGGCCTGACGAAAAAAAAATGTACATTGGGGTTGTGAGGTCTCTGTTTGTGGCTGAGGGATTAGTTTGGGTCTGCAGGTCGACTCCTGACTGCTTTCACAGACCTCCCTCCTCCGGGAGTCAGCCGTTAACCCAACGAAAGCCGATAACCGTGTTTGTTCCGGCTGCACAGCACCCACAGAAGCACGACTTTGTCCAAACATCGAAACTAGCCGCCGGTGGATTTACGCGCTCGTAACGATCGCGCTCACCGCCAGGAGCAGGCAAAAAATATGTGTTGGTCTTTAATTGGAGCTCTAGCAGAAGTTGTTTTTTTTCCTCCGCTGATATTTTATCCATAAAACTGTTTTTGCAACAAGTTGCTCACTCAGAGGCAATTAAAGTGGACAGATTTTTAAAAGCAGACTTCAAATCGCCGTGCCAACATGTTGCTATGACAATGTTGCCACTGTCTTCCCAGTGTTCCATCCAGTTCTTGTTCCATCTCGTTCTTAGTATTTTTGGGTTGAGAGTAATTTAGGTTTTCCTCATATCCAGACTGCAGGTCTGACAGTGTCTGTCTTTAATTTCACATGTGGAGCCGTCTCAACTCTGCATTAGGAAAATGTCTGCATGCATCCAAGTCCAGCCTCTGTGCTACCTGTCACAGAGACATCCGGACAAAGGAAATGACCGTGTGTGACATCCAAAGGAATGCAAGGATATATGTGTCTGAAAGCTTAAATATGAATTTAATATCTGTCAGGTTATGGTGCATACTGCCAAAATTACTAGCATGTATGAGAAATGGACCATATTTTTTGTAGCGTATCAAAAACAGATAACCCTGGATGTTGAGTGTTTTCATCCAGGGGTGGCGAGTTCATCTTGTGGTTTGATCTGTTCTCCTTCAGGGGGCTTGTCCAATCAGCGCAGCGGGATGCTATGTGTGTTTACTTCTCGACCTGACACTCACTGACCCTCACGTGCGGTTGTGACTTTGATCGAAACTCGCGGCTGATCTACGTGCAAACACAGACGCGAGCCGCAGACGGCTTTTGAGCGATCTGGCGTTGCTGCAGACGGATTAATCGTTCACAGCTGATCCAGCGAGCACATGACAGCGCACGCGCGTTCGGCATGTTGACTTTCTGACTTAACCCGAGCAACGGACCTGAGGAAGCTAACGATCCGGGAGCCGAACACAAACTGCACCCCCTTCCAACTGAGCGGACTGCTCTGTTTTTCCTGTTTTTCCACAGCGAGAATGTAGCCAGAGATCTCTCTTAAACGGTTTTCAAACAATGACTGGAACGTAACCCTGCCACAATTCCAGTAGTTTACGATCGCCTGTACAGATCTTCCAATGCAACGAGCATGTGACCCACAAATCTAAAAACAATCTCACAGAAGTGGGAACCAGGACATTTAACAGTGTCACCACTATTTTTGTAAGGGCAGTTAAAATGCACTAAACCTGTGGCAAATCATTTTCAGTTTACCTGATAACTACAAATGACATATACATTTAGCCGACACACTAATCTACAGTGACTTATACAGTTTACATTAAACACACTATCGGTTTATACAGCCAGACATTTTCCTGAGGCACTGTGGGTAGAGTACCTTGCTCATGGGTACAATAGCTGTGCCCTTACCGGGATGTGAACCTGTAGCCTTAAAGTTACAAGGTGCACATCCATTGTACTACACTGTTCTGCCTTGTTGCATGGAGGCTTTACTCATCCATAGCGACCTTCACAGTTGCCTATTTTTAAACCCATAATCCATTTTGCTATATTTTAATCAGGCTTTATTAAAGCTGAATATTTTACTAAAGTGGTTCTGGCAAAGTGGAATCTTCTCAAAGGAACAACAGCAGCGCCCCATTTGAAATTTGAACCTGCAACCTCCGTGTAACAAACTTAGTTCTTTAGCTGCTATAATACTTGGCTGCCCACGCATGCAAGTTCATTCAAGGTTTGCGAAAAAGAAAACAAATATGAAAATGATAACGCATATCTGGATCTGTATTTAATATTTGTCAGGCTAGGGTGCATATTGACAAAACTACAAAATATGTTTCAGGTTAAAAAAAAAAAGGAAAAAAATTTTAGCATATCAAAAACATTCCTAGGCAAAATACCCTTTGGGTATTTACTGTTTGCACCTAGCTCTGGCTGTTTTTCCTTATTTTGGGGGTTCACAGATGTGTTAAGGTTGTTAAGGTATTCAAGACTGATATTTCCTCAGGTACATGCACTCACACGATTCCACCACCCCCCAAGAAATGCTACTCTACAAAGCGAACAGCAGGAAGCAGCCAGAGATGCATTTTAAAAACAGCTTGTCTGAGGTGGGGTGGGGGGGTAGGGGGGCGGTAGTGGAAACAAGGGTCCCAGCAGGGATGAAAGGTCTCGGAACCAAACGGTGGGCCGGGCCGGGTCGGTACCTTGTAGTTTCGGCAGGTTGGGTTGAAGGCGTTGGTGCCACAGGCGAACAGCGTCTCGTCGTTGCGAGGGACGAGGACCTTGATGTAGTTGTAGCACTCATCCTGCAAAAAAAACAAAACAAAAGTGGGTCCTCTGGGTTTGTAACTAGGTGGCAGATGTGTACGCTTTGGTTTTCCGGTATTCAGCTAACGCTCCAACCCACGGCGCCTCGTAAAGCATATACCTCCAGTTATTGAAGTGTTTTTATATTTATAGTCCCCCCATAAAGCTGGATATTTCCTGACTCAATCACCTTGCTCAAAGGCACAGCAGCAGTGGCCAGCGTGGGAATTGAACCTGCAACCTCCGGAATCACGAATCCGTTCGTCACTCAGCTCTGCTACCTTTTACATAAGACCGTGATTCATTACCTGCAGAATGCAGTCTAAGTAAAGGTACTTACATAAGCACACAGTCTCATCCCAGCTCTCCTTCACTGTCTTTTTCATGCACGTTTGCTGCTTACTTTTAGTTAGTTTTGTGTATTGATGAATAAGAAGAAATATAAAAATACATAAATAAACCTCAAAGTAAGAGTTATTCTCTGCTGATAATTTCCATCCTGTGGTATGTGTGCCACTGACAGTACTGATAGCAGAACGTAGGAGGAGGTAAAAATATTCACGACAACATGAAAATTAAATAATAAATGTAGCTAATAATAAGTTAACATGAGTAGTGCAATGTAATGCCACAGACTGTATTAAGGCGTTAGGTATAACAGGGTTACAGTAATTATTACACAAGTTTGACTCCAAGCCAGCATGGTGTGCTGGTCCTTGCCTGTAGGTATAAGGTGTAAGTCACCCGTGTACCATACAACTGACCATGGCTACCAGTCTACCCAACTGACAATGATGATGTCATGTTTGTCTAACTTCCTTGATCCCACCCTGTGCTCTCTGGGTGTTTCTCTCTCTCTCTCTCCACGGCGTTCCCTACTGGGGACTGACAGTAACAGCTAGCGTGTGTTAGCGGCTGTGCAAAGGTGGCGGCACTTACGCTATTCTTTCCTCGCACCGTACACTTCTCCACATCCTTTGTCTTCCAGGTCAGCTTCTGTAACAGGAAAGCGACCCCAAACGTTTTAATAAAAGATAATCTGTCATCCAGGCTCGACATGCTACGTAACAGTTACGACACTGACATGACATGCATTGACTGGTGCAGCAACAACTAACAGAAAACCCTGATTCACTTTACAGAGAAGGGGTATTACAATACCTACAATTTCTTATATATACCTATAACTTTGTTACAGACTTGTGACCTTGCATAAATCAGACCTGTCTTAGATATACAGGTATGCGTCGCTTAACGTCCACGATACGTTCTGTGATATAGGACGTTATGTGATTTGGACATTGTGTGAACACCATATTATCAAAGCTATATGGGATACTGTAGTGTACCTGTACTGAGTAAATAGCCAAGATACTGTACACACATACGCAGTACTGTATTTAAGCTAATGTATCTGGCAAGGTAATATATAGGTTAAATAGGTAACGTATTCTCTGATCGGAGTTTCTGAACTCTACTATAACCTTATGGGTCCATGGGTGTATATGCAATCAGACATTGCCTGAACAGATGTTATGCGGTGAATACCTGTACATATGACATACTTAAAGTCCCCCTCCAGTTCCTTTTACTTCCTGTATTTTTTTGGGGGTGGGGAGGGACATGGACCCGCCCAAAACTCATCTTCCCAGCCCCCAACCCCCCCATACCTGTTGTGGAACGATCTCCTCCATCGAGGTGCTGAGATTCACAGCAAAAACGTGGTCCCTGGAGGTGGGGGGGGGATGACAAAACAACAGGAAGCTGTCATTTAGCGCAACGGTCAGCTTTATCTCTCTGGAGCGCCATTAAAATCATATTTAATAACATTAATCATAACATAAACAAAAACCAAAGGGAAAAGGGAACCACCAGCAACAACAACAGTAATTATAATTACAATAATAAATAATAAACAGTATATATTAAATATAAATATACTTTTGTTCATACAGAGTTTTACATGGTGTCAAAAGCACCTTCCATAATAGAAATCACAAACAAAAATGACAACAAAAGAGGAAGACTAAAGGTGCATGGGTAAAGGGTAGGTCAAAATGGCTGTCCAGGTGAACACAAAAAGAGAAGGTGATACAAGCTGATGGTAAGTAGATAGTAATATGATTAAAAACAAACATCCCTGTAGCTTCTGACAGTGAGACATGCATTTGAGGAGCAGGCATTGAGCATTGCGATTGGGTTTTTGAATCCTAGACCCTGTTTACACTTGGTATTAAAATGCCTTTTGGCGATCCCAACGCAGGTGGACAGCGGAGACACATCGCCGTTCACACCTGTGAACACCTGACCACTTGTGTTCAGGTTTCGTTACTGCCCACTGTCACTTCCGCTAGAAGATCAAAGGGCCCTGCCCACAGTTATTACATCAGTCTGTCGCCAGACAAGCGCCAGATTTGTTTCGCACGTGCTAGCTAAGAAAAATGTTTCAAGATCTAATATACATGTACGGGCTATTCCAAATGTTGAGATCGGCAGGACGAAGCCATTTGCGACTTGGCGCGCTGTCACCAAAACAGCCACCACGTCCTCCATCAATGACATATTTTCCTGTTAAGTCCTTGCCGGGGATGCATTAGCGCTCACACTGCAAAAGATATGCAGTCAAACGCGTCCCAGACCACCTCTGCAAGCTGTTTGAGCGATCGGAATCACAATGTGTCTTGGTGGTAGTTTACACCTGGATTTAGCGCAGTCCACTTTTGATCGCCCAAGACACATTTTAAAACCAGGTGTAAACAGTGTCATGGTTGTGCCATCACTGGTCCACGGTGGCCCAGCTCTGGTGAGGAGCGTCCGGGGGTGCGCTGGGTAAATTCGTGATTCTCTTATAAAACCAGGTGTAAACAGGGTCATGGTTGTGCCATCACTGGTCCACGGTGGCCCAGCTTTGGTGAGGAGCGTCCGGGGGTGCGCTGGGTAAATTCGTGAGTCTCGTCGCCGTGTCCCTCTGACTCACCTGGCTGCGATGTAGAGCATGTGGTTGATCCTCAGCATTCTCTGGAAGTCCAGGCCCAGTCTGGCCGTGTCGTTGTCCGAGGTGAGACCCTGGAACCCGGGGTACAGGGACGACTCTGTGGGGGTAGGGGCACACAGGCTGTGATGGGTGAACCTGACCCCTTCCATCACATCCAGGGCCAATAAAAACCTCACACAGCACACATAAGAGTGACCATATTTCCAACCAATCATTATTACTATTTACAAATTCACACATTAACTCTTAGACTTGATTGGATTATGAATTCAAGACTGACAGGCGTACACACACACACACACACACACACACACACACACACACACACACACACACACACACACACACACACACACACACACACACACACACACACACACACATATTCACTCACTCACTCACTCACTCACTCACTCACTCACTCACTCACTCACTCACTCACTCACTCACTCACTCACTCACTCACTCAGTCAGCTCAGACACAGTCAGTGCCTGACAGCCAATCATAGCTTAACCAATCATGGCTCGACCAATCATGTATTGAGCCTCGTTGGCTACGTGGGCTCACGACTGGACACAGTAATGTAAATTCCAGGCATGCCATGCTACTCCCTGTGGTGTTAAAAAAGTCCTGAGTCATTCGTTAAAGTTTAGGTTAAGAAGCCTGCATTAACTCAGGCCTGCCCCGCGTTTCTCACCCGTTACTGGAGACAATAAGAGTGGGGGCGGAGGGCGGGTTGGCTGGAGCTACAGCTTTATTAGCCCAGGGAAATAAGAGAATAAGATTAGACAGAAGCCAGACAGCTGTTCCTGATTAAATACGAGCTCTGAACTCTCGCCGCCGTGATGCTGCTCTCTGTTTACCTGCCCTTGCCTTCAATTAAGGGATTCAAAGGCACATACCTTCTGTCTGCTTACCACAAGCAACAGTACTGTTTTACACTGGAATACAACTGAATGGAATGGAACGGAATAGAAAGACCTAATTACCACCAATGGGAACTTTGGGTGATGTAGCCAGCATATAAGAAATTGGGCAGGTTACATATTTATATATTTATTACCTTAAGAAATAACTGTACAGAAACTGCTTTTAGACTTTCATAAATGTCATTATTAGTATTAAGGATATACCAACTTTGACATATAAATCATACAAATGTATGTATCGCAATTTATTTCGTTTGAATTTTGGGCATGCATTTCTGAGATAGTTGAGGTGGCACTGCACCTGACCGCACATTAGAGATTTGGTTTTTTGAGCACAAGTACAAAATTACACATTTAGCATTGGGTCTCAAAGGAGGAGACAGCATTGCCTCCCTTATCATAGGAGCAAGTTAAAGTTCACAGTCACTTTCACCATAGACTTTCAGACACCGAGTCATTGCTAATGCTAAATGCAGTTGCAAGACATCTCCATGTACAGACAGAAATTAAAAGGGGTTGCTCCACTCTTGGCAAGCAGAAAAAAGGGTTTAATCACCCAAATGTCAATTTATCCCTTCAAACAAACTCTTTACTTTAAAGATTCTCCTCCCCATGTTTGGGCAGTTTTCTTGTGATTTCAGCACTAATACTATCTGTTCTGACCGAGAAAAGTTGGGTAAAAAAAAACCAAAAACACTAAAGAGAAAGTTTAAATCTCAAGAAACTTGCTTAATGTGGCGATTCAAAAGTTAAGGAGTACCAGCGGTTGGATTAATTCCAGCATAAATACAGATTAATTATCAAAGGGAGATTTGTTTAGAAGGGAACAACAACAAAAAAAAGCTTGATTACTGTGCTGGACTTTAGTTTTCTAATTAAACGATAAGGAGGCACTTTGTTTAGAGATTGGAGGCCACAGTGTGTCCAGAAGGGGCCGTAGAGACAGAGCCAGAGCCAGGCCCTTGACAAAGTTAAGAGAGCAAAATCGAAGCAAAAACACTCCGTAATTACTATGGTCCTTTCTGTTTCTTGGCAACAGCACTTGAACGCCCTCTGCCAAAATTGTCTCCTCATGGGGTCCGTCGGGCCTTTCTGTCGCTACAATTTTGACTTTCGGCTCGATGGGGCTGAATGTACCCCTGAAGACGTTCCGAATTTTTCACCCCCCCGACCATCAATAACGGGCTGATTGACCTATGGATTAAGCCCAGCCTGGTCCGGGGGTAAATGCGTACTACAAAACCCTGGCCTACATTCAATCGAATGCACGTAAGTCTCTGAAAACATACGAATGCAATCAAAACGGACATTTTTTCAACTGGAAGCGCTAACCTGCTTTAAGAGAATAAGAATGCAGTACAAAGGGCATGACTGCTTGTCTGTAAAATGCATCATAATCGACGGAAAGTATGCTGGAATATAAGGTGTGTGTGTTCCACCAGCCGTTGGTGCAGGTGGGCCTCTGCAGGCTCTCTCTCCGTTTCCCCCTCCCCACTCCTGAAACTCTGTCCATCTCTCTCTCTCTCTCTCTCCACTGTGCTCCGTCACTTCTCCATTCATCTTTATTAAATAAACCTGTATGGGCTAGCTGTCTCTTCCTCTCCTTCCATCACCTCTCCTTCCCTCTCTCCCTCACCCCTTCTTTCACTGTCTCTCCTCCTCTACCCTTTTTGCCCTTCTTCCCACTCTCCCTCTCTCCTTCACTTCCTCCCCCTCTCCTTCACTCTTCTCCTTTATTAAGGATATGAGCCCTCCTCCCTTCCCTTTCCCACTCTTCCCTCTTCTAGCCTCTCTCCCTCTCTCTCTCTCCATCTCACTCCCTTTCTCCATCAGTGCTTCTGTCTCTACCCTCTTCTTCCTCCCTCCTCTTTCTCACCCCGGCTCTCAGACTCCATTATGGCTCTTCTATTTCCTACAAATGTAGGAGCTGAAAGTGCACTAAGCCCACCGTGTCCTTTTGCCTCAGTGGTTTAGGGGGGTAAGTGATGGTGCTGCTCCCAATTAATGCAAAGTAAGTAAGTGAGTGAGAGAGAGAGAGAGAGAGAGATAGAGAGAGAGAGAGGTTTTTCCCCTACTAGAGCTGCAGATTACTGTGCATTAGAGACAGGCAGGATAGAGTTCAGGAGCCTAGTCACCCATAAAGACAGAGTGACCTCATTCACCCCTTCTTTAAACACATTTTATTATTCTTATTTTTTATTTTTATTTTATATTTCATGCTTTTTCCATCCTCGTTACATGATGCAACCCCCTACCCCCCCCCCCAAAGATAGGCCACTGGAGCAGGAACAGCCCCATCACTTAAAGGTCAATTATGGGATTGTTAATTAACGAGCTGTTGGTTCCCCTGGAAACCCCCCTGATTAGCAGTGGATAAGATGAAACTGGCCTAAGGGCTCCCCCTGCAGGGCGCTGAGGGAGCTGCAGTGTGTCCCTTTGTCATTGAGGCAGATTATCTGTGTAAGCCTTCAGGTCTCAGAGCTCACCTGCGGCGCCACTTTGACTGTGAACCTAAAGCCTGAGATGTACTGAGAGATCAGCCTCCTCTCACCTCTCCAAATGAACACACACACACGCACATGCACATGCACATGCACACACACACACACACACACACACACACACACACACACACACACACACACACACACACACACACACACACACACACACACCAGACACACACACAACCACAGACACACACGCACGCACACAACCACAGACACACATGCATGCACGCACACACACGACCACAGACACACACACACACACAACCAAACATGCAAATCTTGCACGCAGAAGTGCACTTGCATACAAACACACACACACGCACGCACGCACGCACGCACGCACGCACATGTTTGCATACACATACAGAAATGGCTGCTTGCAAACACGTATGCAAGTACGTTCTTAAACACAAACACACACACACACACACACACACCATCGTCATGACGCCACTTACGTTGCCTGGTGACCACATTGATGGGCTCCAGATCCTTGGGGAAGGGCGTGGTCATGCCGGACACCAGGAGCAGGCAGGAGGCCAGTGATAGGGCGAGCAGCAGGAGCGCCCGCATGCTACAGGTGGGTGTCATGGCAATGGATGGGGGCAGGGCCAGGGGCGGGGAGATGGATGGGGAGGGGCGGGGACTGATAAAGATGCCTTCCACTGGACCTCAGCAGAACATTATCATAGACAGCCACCTGCGTCAGAAACAGGGAGGGAAACACAGAAAACAGGCTTTTAAAAGGGGAAAACCACACACAGAAATCATTATTTAATATGCTGGATCTCAACGCAAATATGATTTACCTCAAATTTCATTATCTCACATCATTCCTAATATGTCACATGTAATATTTTAGTCCACTATTCATACATTTATTATTAAATCAGTCCACATCAGGTCATTTCAGAATCTCGGGGGCCTCGCCAAAACGGTACACACTTTGGTAGCGCACAGGTACTGTGCATTACTTAACAAAGGAAACTTGCCATTAGGTAAGGGAACATTAACGAAAAGAGGATTTGGTGTGATGGAATCTGCAGGTGATCGGCGACAGGGCTGTCCACAGGGCTGAGAAACACGTGCCTCCTTCAAACCAGCAGGTCACCTTTCACAGGTGATTCCACAGCACCGCTGCTCAGAGCGCTTGGACTGCAGTCTGCTACAGGTGTGCTGTCTCACAATGTCAGGTAACCTTTCTGCCTTCATAATATGGCATTAGTTATTCACCAGATGTCCAAGTCCACAGTGATTCATAACAGAAAGCATAGTGAATGCATCCACAAGAGTTCAAAAGCTACAGGGGTGCACACTTGGCTAACAACACGTCCAGAGCAGAGAATGCAGGTGCAACATCGATAAAGAAACTAATTTGGATAACTACGCCATCCTGTTACCCAGACACAACTTGGCGCAAAAATCGAATTTCGAAGAAGTATAGCGAGTATCAATAAGACATTATCCAAAAAAAGAAAAGAAAGAAAAAAAAAAATCTCTCATCCAAGGTCAGGCAGTACCCCTGGAGATGTGTTACATTTTTTCATTTTTTTGTGGCGGAATTTTTAATTGCTCCTGCGGTGCTAAATCAAGTCCAGATGGACTTACGACGCTAATGTCAACAGCGGCTTCTCCCAGCGCTAATGGATGAAGACAGAACGATGACACAGTGTCTTAAGTAAAGGTTAAAACCGTCCTGACTGGTGTCTCCGGGCTGGTAGGTTTGTGTGTGTTTTGGGGGGTGGTGGGGGGGGGGTGGGGTTTGTGAGGGGTGTTGTCTGTTCCTGAAAACCCAGAACCCCCACCACCACCTCCACCCCCCAGCACTCATTGACTTGGTTCTGTGTACCTGAGAGTCTCACAGACAACATTAACATTCATAAACGGAGGAGCCAGACCTAAAGTAAACAAAAGACTTGAACTGTCATCAATATTAATTAGCCATGAGGCCTGATTTGGATTTGGCGGGAGGTTAGCAGCGGGGTCAGGCGCCAACCTCGGAGTCTTATATTAAAAGGATTAACTGTCTACTGCAGTTAGCGCTGCGCATAACAACGAGTGGGTGGGCATGTCTGTTTGACGGACGCATGAGGGAGCCAATCAGGAGGCTTCATGTCATCACTGCTGAGGTCTGGGTTCCATCTTTCACTCTGATTTAATAATTACATAAAAAGTGTTGCTTGTTACTTCATAAACTTCAGCAAGTTAATCAAGGGAATTGCATATTGTCATTTTGAGCGTTAATTTTTCCTCATCACAAATATTTTCATGTTCATCAGAGTTGAGGACGAACATCGATTGATTGTCTTTGCTACAGGCTGGAGACACAGCAGTTAGCATGACACAAGGAAGCAGATACAGAAGGAGGAAACGGGACAGGAAGGAGGAAGCAAGGGACAGGAAGCAGGTCACAAAAGACAGGAAAGCAAAGCATGGGAAACAGAACACAGGAAAGGAGAACAGGACCAAGTGTGCAGAAAGAGAGAGACAGGAAGCAGAATAAACAAAAATTTAGAGATGAGGAAGACAGGAAGTAGCTTTCCAGAGTCTTCTCCTGTCAAAGCTCTTCAGACTGCAGCAGATAGCGGCTTACACAAGAGTTCAAGCCAGCAGCTGCTGGATTCGCATCCCGGCCCACTGACCTTTCAGGAGACACTGAGAGCCCAGACCATACATTGTTTTTTTTTTTTTACGGTCAAAGACTGAAGAGAACTAAAAGGAGGGACTGAAAAAAAAAAAAAAACCTCTCCTCCACCCACAGGCCGGTAAATGATCCCAAAACAAACACGCCGTCTGACCTTTCTGGGGCTGCAAAAAGCCCCGTATCATCGCAGAACACCACTAAAAATTATCGATAACAGTAATCTATTTGTCAGGCTCTTTCGCGCAGAACAGCTAAAAAGGTTAATATGATAGAATGTGCTGAAACCCTGAGACAGAAGCGACCAGAGCAACCAGAACACGCAACGGTGGAGACTGGCAGTAGGGTAAACGCACTGCGGTGAAAGGAAGCTAAAATGCTAACGGTGAAAGGCGACGCATATTTTAAAAAGCTAATGGTTAAACCTGAGCCTGGCAATTATCCCTACCCGCATGCTGGCATCACAATGGGGGCAAACGCAGATGCCAATCATAATTCATACCTGCAATGCTACCATTGTGACATCAGACAATTACCTGAGAGAGCAAAGTGATATCAAAAGCCTCCTCCTGTTAAAGTCATAATTTTTCCAGTGGTTAAATCACACAGATGTTATTTTTGTTAAAATGTATATTGATGCAAATTAGCTGTTGAGATTATATCTAAAAATGACATCTTTGAAAACAGCGTTTCTCCATCTCATTGAGGAGGATTCATTGAATATCAGCCATTCTGATTCTCTTGCTTGCTATTTCGCTCTTTTTTCTCTCTCGCTCAGTCTTTGCCCTTCCAGAAACTGACCTTTTGGGTCTCTCCCACAGAGCAGAGGATTGTGGGATGGCCCATCTCTGGGTTACATTAACAGGTGGGCTGACGTGTGCGCAGACAAACAATTATTCCCTCCCCACAAACTGAGAAGATGAACAATTTTTGCAAAGGGTTACATCTGTCGTTCATCCCATCCTTATGACAGCCTTATGATGCCTTTATAACACTTCATAACAAAAAACCTAAAGCATTGACTGTCCACCCCTTCCTGTCTGAAGAGCACACCACGTTCCAACGGCGTCAAGATCGATGTTACGGCCGCTCAGCGTCCATTAGATCCCCCTTAATGCTTTTGATAGCCTGGAAACTTAAAAAAGCTTCCCAACATTTGTTGCCCGGGGGGACCCATCTGTGACCGTGGTGTTATAAATCGATGAACAGCCGTACACCGCCCCCGCTCTCGCTCTCGCCTGCCCAAATCGACCCCCCCCCCCACCACAGCCCCCACGCTCCACTTCCTTCCGCCGATTAGCCTAAATAATGAGGCCGTGTCCCCGCTCTCCTCTGCCATTTCAAACTCGATTAGGCACATTACGCCCCAGTCTCTGCTCCATTAGCCTCTCCCTGCCCCCCTCGGACACGGGCTGGGGGGAGCTGGGGGGGTGGGGTCAAAAAGGCCCCTTCACCTTCACCCACCACAAAACTCTTCTCTTCAGGCTAGAGAGACAGTGACACCACACTGAGAGAGAGAGTGTGCCTGTGTGTGTGTGTGTGTGTCTGTGTGTGCATGTGTGTGAGAGCATGCCTGAGTGTGTGTGTGTGTGTGTGTGTGTGAGAGCATGCCTGTGTGTGTATGTGTGTGTGTGTGTGTGTGTGTGTGTGTGTGTGTGTGTGTGTGTGTGTGAGAGCATGCCTGTGTGTGTATGTGTGTGTGTGTGTGTGTAGGCTGCAGGTATGTTTGCTTGCCCTTTAACACTATGAAGGTTCTGAGGGGCTAACCAATCAAACTGACGTCTCCAAATCAATTAAAAGAATTTGCGATCCACAGAAAAACACTACGACTGGTTCAGATGGCAGTGTGCTGCCCACCCCTTTTCAGTGTCATGACCTGTCACCCTCCAGTACCACTGCTTCATCGTAATTGATGCAAAATCAGTGTACAAAACATCTCCACCAACGGTTCTGTCTTTCCAGAACCTTCCATGTTAAAAGCCAGAGGGAGCATAACCTCATAAAGGGGGTGGATGTCGTTACCGCACGCACTTAACGCCATTCATTAGCGCCCATTAGGAGGACACTGATTTAGCACATGCCACAGAAGCAAACCTGTTTCTGCCGGATCAGGGACTTTCCCTAATTAAACGAGGTCAAACAACCGAAAAATAGGAAGAAGAAAAAGAAGAAGACAGAGAAGGAGAGCATGTGACTGTGCTGAGGGGAAAAAAATACTGCAAAACAGACTAGGAAAGAGAGGGGGAAAGAAAACAGGAAGCACATGTTGGCCTTGACCTTTGACCCCTCCCCTGGGAATACAGAAGTCCATGTTGTTCCTTGTCCTAAACACCTGGGAGCGGGGCCCAAAGGGGTTAACCCCCCCAAAAAAATATGCCTCCCTGCCTGAACTCCCTGCCTCCAGTCCTGGGGGGCCACAGCACCTGCAGGTTTTTGGTGTGTTTCTGCACTTAAAGCTACAGAAAGTTTAAAAAAAAAAAAAAAAACCTGACCAACCAGTCAGTGCTTTTCTCAGCATTCAGCCTTCCAGGACTTCAGCTGGACAAACCAGCAAGGCTGTGATTCAGGATTTTGAAGTTTTGAAGCCTAATATCACAAAAACTACAACTGTAAAACTGTGGACGAAACCTTGTATTTCCCTGGTGTTCAAGTGCCCCAAAATCACTGGTTTTGTCCGGGCTGGGAGGTGGCAGCCCTCTGAATGCGATGACCTTTCTATTAAGCGTCTCTTGCTTGTTTCAGTGCTACCCGGGCATTTTACGTTAGTCAACAGTCACTTTCCACACACCCGTAGCTAACGTCATGACCAGTGGGGCCTTTGCTTTAACACAGAGATAAATGCAAGGGTGTTTCTTCATTATGTTCTTGTTGGGATCTGCCCTTTAAGCAAGCCTGGTTCCTTTGTCTCAGCTGAGCCTATTTCTGGTGGGGTTTTTGTTTTAAACACCCAGTAAAGATTTGCTGGAAAAAAAGAAATTGATCTTTTACATCTGTCTAATCGGTGTTACATGTTTTTGCAGGCTCAAAGTGGGACAAAAAACAAAACACTTTTCTGATTGCCTCTTTCAGATCAAGCACTCATTTTGCTCTCCAAAGCTTTGCGTATTCTACTCACCATCCCCGCTCAGTGTGATGGGGTCCGAGCGTAATACAAATGTACGTACTGAAGAAATGTGAAAGATAAGCCTGATCCTGACCGCTGTTCAGCTAACAGCTCGACGAGGCCTTACAAAGCCTGAGCCAGCAAAACAAGCATACGCGATGGGATCTCGCGGGATCAGGGCCAAGAGCCCCACCTCTGAAAGAAAAATTAAAAACACTCTGACTGCTGGCTACACCTTCAAACTAATTCCTTTTCCCCTCCCGTCAGTGGGACTGATCCCACACAGGTGCTGTCTGTCTGTCAGAGGGGAACGTGTCCTCTCGGGTCAATTCATTTTCTGATACCCTGCCGTGGCCGTTGCCATAGCGATCCAAAGGGATCCATTACTGGCAAAGGGGCCCGATGGGATTTCGTGAGAGTTATAAAAACTGGTGGTTGGAATAAAAACCAGCATGCACGGTGGAGCCCCAAGACCGATGCTGGAAACCACTGTGGTAGAGGATTAAGACCTAAACTCCAGCGCCCTCCGCTGCACCTGCAGGGCAGGTAACTTCACCTCCGCCTGCGTGACCATACAGGCGAATTCCCAGCGCTGGAGTCAAGCCTGCAGGCAGGATCACTCTGGGCTCGGTAATTAAACACAATGAGGTGATGATGTCATGGCAGTGTTGTTTATTTGTTTATTTATTTATCTAAAGAGATCTGAGGCGACTCTGTCAGAAGCCATTAACACGTTAAGGGGGGACTTGAGGCTGAGATTTCGAAAAGGACCCGACAGCCAACCGAAGGAGCCGCTTCAAACTCAATCAACAACCACCCTGGGGACAGTGCAAGAGAGAGGGGGAGAGAGAGGGAGAGGGAGAGGGAGAGGGAGAGAGAGAGGAGGGAAGGAGGGAGAGAGAGAGGAAAGAGAGAGAGAGAGAGGGAGAGAGGGAGGGGAGAGAGAAGAAATACAAGGGAGGAAGGGAGAGTAATAGAGATGGGGAAAGAGAGAGAGAGAGAGAAATGAATATAGATGGGGGAGAGAGAAAGAGGAGAGAAATCAATGGGGAAAGAGAGAGAGAGAGAGAAATGAATAAGAGGGGGGAAGGGGGAGGAAAAAGTGAGAGAAAAGAAAAGTTGAGGAAAGAGGAAGAGAGAGAAAGAGAAGGGTTGAAGGAGCGTGGGAGAGAGAGCAAAACCAATAAAGAGAGAGATAGAGAGAGAGAGTGTATTTGTGACAAGAGAACAGGATGTCTGGGAAACGGATCGATGGAAGCAACCCGACGAGAGCAGTACCCACAATCCCCCTCTCAGGGCTTAACTTAAAAGAACAGCCCCATTAGAGGCGTTTTCGGAAGGGCGATTAGAGGCGCTCATCTTGCCCCCCCTCTCCCCGGGGGGGTGGGGGTTCCCCGGTCTCTCTCAGGTGGGATCAAACCTCCGCTCTGAGACCACCTGTCTCTGAGCACCTGCTTCTGCAAACCCAGAGGAGCTACATCTCTCTCCTTCTCTCTCTTTCACTCTCTCTCTTTCTTGATGTCTGTCTCCATCTCCATTTTTCCTTCCCCTCTTCCTCCCTCTTCTCACCGTATCCCTCTTTCTTGCCGACTCTTTCAATTTTTTCCAGTCTCAGTTTCAAGGCGCTTTATCGGCATGACATGGGCTGTGTTGCCAAAGCAAACGTCGCAATCAACACAATCAATCGCATCAATAATAACGACAATGGCAGAAAAACCGTACAGCACAAACACCAACATCTTTCCCAAATTCAGATTCAAGTTGCTTTATTGGTAGTGAATTGTCAAGCAAATAAAAATGACAATAACTGATTTGCATTATTATTGTAGTTATGAATAACTGAACTACATTATTATTATTAAAGAGACTTAATGAGTCGGATCTGACTCTCTCCCTCCCCCCAATTATCTATCGCCAAGCTACCGCACACACGGTGGCCCTCTGCCCCACGCCTAACCCGGAGCCTTTGGCGGGATTCCCGCCGCCCCTACAACCCCGCCATCTGCCCAGCTTCCTGGAGACCGCGGGAGCAGGCGGCGATCTCCGCAAAGTTCACCAGTGGGTGGGCCCACCGCCACGACCGCTAACGGGGCTAACGGAGTCGCCGCGACACCTCGTCCAAATCGCCGCCGCGGGGGGCGCGGGTGAACTTTGCTGAACTCGTCTTCCGCCTCCCCTCTGCTGGTGACAGACTGACCGGCGGGGTCTGGGGTGGGAGGGGGGATGGGGGGGTGTAACGGGTGGCAGAGTTAACGAGCCAATCCCGGCTGAGTCGCTAATTAGCAGGGTCAGCAGGATGCCTCCGGGTGGCAGACGGATCGCCGTGGTGACACGGAAGCTCTGCCCGCAGAACAGCATCGACCGCTACGACGCACTGACAACACTTTTTTTTAAACCCGCCAAGGCGTTTAATTAGGCCCAAAACATCGGCGTGCCGCGCTAAAAACCCAGTGCGTAGCGGACAAGTGTTTCCCTGAGATACGTCCGCACGCACCGAGGCAACATTTGCGAGTAAACGCATTAAAAAGAAAAGACAGGTCGCCTTGGGTCGTGACTTTTAATGTAGTAATTAACTTATTATGCTGCGTGCACACACACACACACGCACGCACGCACGCACGCACGCACGCACGCACGCACGCACGCACGCACACCCCTATAAGCACCACGGCTTTGTTTTATGTTCTCTGACGAGGAGGTCAGGTGTTCGTGTTTACCGACCTGCAGCGCAGGGGCCTGGTATTCTGTCCTTACCAAAAGTCATCATGGATGTTAAAATAGTGATATAATAATTTTTATTATACTAACACTCATATTGCGGTGCAGACTGAGCTCATTACTGAAAATCCCTCTGGTTTAACAGAATCAAGGTGCCAGAGGGCACAAACACCCTGTTCACCAATCCCCTTTGAGCAAAAAATCTCAATGCACCAATCAACTCCCTGGGACCTGTAGCTCCACACCCACAGCATGTAGTGTCTCTCTCTCCCTCCCTCCCTCTCTCTCTCTCTCTCCCCTCCCTCCTCTCTCTCTCTCCCCCTCCCTCCCCTCCCTCCCTCCCTCCTCTCTCTCTCCCTCCTCTCTCCCTCTCTCTCTCCCTCCTCTCTCCCTCTCTCTCTCCCCCTCCCCTCCCTCCCTCTCTCCCTCTCTCTCTCTGACAGCTCAGCAGCACACTGAGGCCCATCTCTGCATTCAGCATGCAGCATCTCACAGCTAGCAGTGTCTCTGGGGTGTGTGATTTTAGCAGGGGTCGGAGGAGGGGGGGCACGGTTATCAGATGAGAATGACATCCACAGCCCTCCTGCCAGGATAAAAAAAAAGCTACCACTCATGGAAGAGGTGTGTGTGTGTGTGTGTGTGGGGGGGGTTGTGGGAGCGTCGCTGTTCATATACTAGCTGATCATTCACAATTAAGGGTGTGTATCTCCATTCACACCCCCAAACCCCGCTCTGTCTCTATTTTATGACCGTTTCCTTCCAGTGGGGCCTTTAGCAGGATACGCCACCCTTCCCATCTCCGCATCCCTGTGTGTAGCTCTCGGCTCTCTGCCGGGTCAGTCGCTCAGCCTGCTGTTCGCACCCAACTGTTTGAGGCCGTTGTGCCACTCCGCACTCAGCCTTTCCTGGCGCGATGACATCCTGACCTTAACTTTACTTTTTCCCGCCATCAAAAAAGGCACTCAAAAAACGGTAGAACAGACCTCTCATTTCTCCTCAAAGCAACAAGCTGCAATTTAATCTCACCGAAAATATGGGAATGCTCTTCTCTACTTTATTCGAAGTTAACAGAAGGGAGAGAGAGACAGACAGAGAGAGAGAGTAAGCAGTGACACATGACGGTTTTTGTTCTCATCCTCTGTCGCTGGAGCCAGATACAACCGACAGTCTCCTTTTTTTTTTCTAGTTAGCGTGAGCCGATGCAAATGTGCTCACCCATAAATCACCGGGAACTAAACTCCCCTTGGGGGATCGTTTCGGGAGGGGGGGGAACGGTTTCAGCATGACAATACCAACCCGGCACGCATCACGCCTGCCGGCCCCACGGTTCCCATTCTGAAAATTAAACACTTCATCATGAAGTCTGCTGCAGCAGAGTCGGGCCCAGTTTCCTTCGTACATGTGTCACTTTTTAAAACGCAAACCGGCATTGCAGAAGGATGTTTACAGCTAAGAGCTACAGCCCTCTCCCTCACAGTGTGTTAGCGTGGTGCTCTGCCATAGAGCAGTCATTGAAAAGGCCGCTGTTCGCGGGCTAGGCTGGCGCTCCACCAAGATGTTCCTCATAGCCAATGTGCTACTGGAGGAACATAAGGTTAGCATATGCTTGGTTTGGACTTGCAGACCACTGGATGACCAGGAGGGGGCACCACAGAGCAATGGGACTGATCCATTTAACCTCCTTAACCCCTATCTTTCCCCAATGAAAATGAGCCAACTGTCACCTTGCCAATGCGGACCTATGGCCACTAACTTCGCTGCTGGGGCTTCGACACCCAGTCGCCAGTCACGTGACTCACAGCTGCGTGGCGACCATTTGCCTCAACGCCACCTGGAGGCCCACCTGGAGGCGGATTTCATTGATCCTCCTCTCGGACGGGATAATCCGCGCCCATCCCGGATAAACGCAGGACTGATCAGGGGTCCCTGCTGGGACTTTAAGCGCAGGTTTTAAATCATTTGTCCTCTCACCACTGTTCCTACTCATCAGGAAAAGTACCCAGACCGCCACGGCCCCTTCCAAGCAGATAAAACAGCGGGACATTGCAGACAATCCCTTACCTCATAAATGAATAAGTCAGGTGACCCCATAGCATTGGGACAATGCGGATAACCCCTTTGCACACAGAACAAATGCAGACGATCCCTTAACTCAGAAAGACAATGCAGAAGATCCCTTAACTCAGAATAATTGTTGACGATACCTTAGCATAGAGAATGAATGCAGACGATCCCTAAACAAAGAGAGAGAGACAATGCAGATGATCCCTTACGATCCCATGATCACAGGAAACTTATGAAAGGTGGTTATGATGGGGGGAAATGATGCAAAAAATATATCATCTCAATGGAAGTGAGGGGAGCAAAAAGCTTCATTGTTTAAAAATGGGGGGTATCTAATGATTCCCATGGCGGTCTCAGGCTGTACAGGTTTTTATCTCCCCAGCTCTTGATTAGATAATTAGTACCATTATTTGACAAATTAGCCCTGTTGGTTTGGACATGATGCTTATGACGTGAAATTAGCTCTTTTTGTAATGGAAAGACAGTTGCTGTCTGTATGCTGCACGTTTAACAGAGAGAGAGAAAGAGAGAGGGTGGGGAGAGAGAGAAAAGAGAGAGAGAGAGAGTGATGGATGGATGGAGCGGTACTGGGAATAGAAGGGGACTCGCAGAGGCAAGCTGTCTCACCCCAGCACTTTGATCACACCTGTGACAGGAGAGCACAGGGAGAGACAAAGAGGGCCATTATATAGAGGGGGCTCTGAACCGGGGGGGCGGGGGGGTTGAGGGACCGGGGGAGCGATGATGAATGGACGGCTCCTGTCCCGCAGCTCTCATTACTCCTGCTACTGGAGGGACTGACACTGCTGTGTGTGTGTGTGTATGCATTCATATACATACAGTCTCTGCGTGGGTGGTGTGTGCTTGCTAATGACTGTGACAATGTGTATGAATGCATATATGTGTTTGTGCAGGGGGGAATGAGTGTGTGTGTGTGTTTGTGTATATCTCTGTGAAGGTGGTGTGTGTATGCTCATGTGAGTGTGTGTATATGAACGTGTGTGTGTGAGTGTGTGTGTGAGTGTGTAAGTATGAGGAGAGCATAGTACACACACACCCACACACCCACACACACACACACACACACACACACACACACACACACACACACAGAGCCAGCTGAACGTGACTCCGGTCCGGTGGGATCCGTGCCAGTCCTGGTTTTCCCATTAACCAACGGCATTGCCCCATCAGCACTATGGCAGGAAATGGCGGCCGCAGACGCTGC